>CM038115.1:20678769-20906967 GCA_001642375.2 Mentha longifolia
AGGTAGTATCTGTCAGACACACTGTTTAAGATACTCATGATTTGATTCGTAGTTAACAGGCATATATATCATTTGATTACTCTCCTCATGCACCATAATGATATTGCAGCTGAGGAAAGGACCGCTCGGCGTGCTGCGCTAGAAGCTTCGCTACGTGATGTTCTGTTCCAGATTATTAAGTTTGTGAATGAAAAGAAAGATCATATTCCTCCAATACCAAACCTTGAAGGTGTCTCATTCCCCTATGAAATTACTATCTCAAGGTATTTTTTGCTCATGTTATATATGTAATATAGTGATGCTAGTGTACTTTACTACCAGTTGCATGATATTGATCTGCTGTTTTCCAACTTTTCTTTTGCAAAGTAATTGGTAGTATATGATTATTAGAGGAAGGTGATTTAGTGTTTCAAAGTATACCTTTTCCTTTTAGAATCGCATGTTAATATCAATACAGTTGGTTAACTGCTGCAAATTTACATCTGCCAAGAACTTGGTACTGCATATGAGCTGATATGTGCTCCCACTCCTCGCTCCTCGATCCAGGCTGGATATGTAGATGTTCAATATTAGTATTATATTCTCAATTTGTGTGCTTGACCTTCTACGACATAAAACTAATTTACAATATTTATGAATTGTTTTAAATGGCAAGGCATGCTTAATAATATGTAACAGGACCTTTATGAATACAAGATCCAAATATAGGTTGACTAGAGATTTGGTACTTGAAACATGATCGTTATAAACTCTGAACATGAATGATCTAAAAACTAATAAACTATAAATATAGGAATTGGGTAATTAACAGTTTATGAAGACTTGTTCAAAATTAAATAAAAAAGACTCAAAATACACATTTAAATTTAAAAATAAAAAATAAAAAAAATCTAAGTCTGCCTGCTTCTGTTCCATTGTGATGATTTATGTCTTAATGCCTCTGTAATCTCTCTCTCTCTCTCTCAATTTCACCTTCAATATGTTACATCAAGAATAAAAAAATTCAGAATAGCCAAAAATTGTAATGAAACAAATAGAAGAAATGGTATGCTTTTATTTGTCAAGAGTGAAAATCATTTTAGACTTGCAATTAGTACTCAATGCTATAATTTTAATAGGCTGTTGAGATGTCATCAATGATGCTGATGTTTGTTGCAGGTGGACATAGTTTTGTTGTTTCTTTGGTAATTGTGCATTTGAGTTTCTTTAATAAATTATAAATTGATAAGAAATTAAAAAATTGATGTGTCTAGATAATGTGGCTATGAAATGGCCACACCATCTTCTGTTGGATGGTTCTTAACACCGCTAAACATTTAAGTTATAACACTTAGATTGATGGTTTTAGATCATTCTAGTCTTGAATTCGTATCCAACCTTTGTTTCCCAAACCCAAATCTATAGTTAAGTTATATCTTTTTGCTATTGTATTTGATAAAACTCTTACATTCAATATATCAGTTAGAATTTGTTTATTGTATAGCACTTAGATTTTAATATAAGAACTAGTGAGAAAATAAGATATCAAACAATTAATTATCGAAATAATTCCAGATAAAGGAAATTGGAGGAGGGGTGGGGGAAGAGGAGATATGATGTCGAGACTTTATGAGTACATGTACATTGTGATCTAAATAGGGTCGTTTTTTCTGAAACCCCCATGTTAGTTATTTTATGTTGGGGTAGCCTGTTTGCATCTCACATTGACTTCATAAAGGTCTAGGGTCAACACATAAGTTGGATGGCCCTCTCCCTTTACAAGGCCTTTTTTTGGGTGCGAATGGCTTAATTCTACTATTGTATTTTCTCATGCTCAATGTATATCTATTAGGATTATCTTGAAGCATTTAGAAGCTTCAGTTAAGATATGGAAGAGAGTTATGACCAACCAGTTGTCTCATCTTTAATTACGATTTATGATGCTTTGCATTAATACCAGTATAATATTCCGAATGCTATAAGCTGAGTAAAGGTCAGCATATAATATCACTTCTGTTAGCTGTCTTTTAGTTTATGAAAAATCTTACTGCTATTCCACAGGATGTCTTCTTTGAATTAGGATCCCATTCTGTCGGAAAGCAAAGAGAAATATTCTTATATTAGTGAGACAAAGTAAAAGTCTCGGGTAGAGATTATCTATAGGTTTGCTATCGCAATAATGTAGATGCCTTAGTCATGGTTGATGCATGGGTTTTGTGCTTACAAAGAATGATCACCTTCTCTTTGGATGCTATTTGCTTCTTTTTTTTGTCGTTTTCCTAGATGTAGCTGAAGACAAGTATAAAGCTGCTAAGTTGTGTACTGCATTCTTTCAGTTCATCAGATTCTGCATTTGGAATGGAAATGTTCAAGAGGATGCTACAAACTGGGCATCCTACGATGCTCAGCTGACTCACACGGCCATCACACTGCCTTGTTTCGTATCCAGCTCAGTTGTGTACTTTGGAAGAATATGCTGCTGCCTGTGTATATTTTATGCAAAATTATGTGATTATATCCCTAATTAACAAATTGGATTTTGGTGCTTTGGAAAAGCACTATGATTGTGTATATATCCACTTATGTAAATTGTCGTAACTATTCTTTATAGAACTTTTATCGGCTCTTCGATGGATTTTAAAGATGATCGGATTTTTGGCTTCGCAACTATCTGCTATTTCATAACAAAACACACATTTTGTGGTTATCACTTGTGATAAAATATGACTATAACAAATTGTCGTAGGTTAGGTAACTGGCCGAGTAGTCACGAGCTCGAACTTGAGAACTACTCGATTAGTTTGTTCTCGACTTAAAATAATATTCAGATTATGTGGATTGTGAAATTAAAAACTTAACTTTATCTGCTATTTAATTTGTTAAAAAAAAGTTTGTGATATGATTAACAAAATCTTAAAGTGATGTTTTTGATTTGCAAAAGTGAAAATTGGTTCTTTTGTTTTTTTGTCAAATATAAACTAAAAAGTTTACATACTAACGTGCAAGACTAATAGAATTGGTCTATGGATCATACAAACTATTGAGTTACTAAGTATGCTTTTGCCTTTGGTGTATGAAATGTAACTAATGTATGTCCAGCCATCACGATTATACTTGTGCACAATATCTTCACATTATCACAAAATACAGAAACATCAGCCTCCACAAAGTAAGATGTACACCACTTTATAATATAAGACTTTACCAGACAAAGAATGTATGTGTGTATCATAACAAAGAGACTAATCTCCGCTAATAGTTCTATGATTTCACATTCGCAAACAATATCCATTGATCATTTCTCATGATTTCATCCACTTCTCTCATTTCACAACATCCATAAAGATAAGTTTCATCCACTTCTCTCCTCCACAATACCCATGAAGAAAAATTTCATCAACTTCTCTCTATCAACAATATCCATGAACACAAGTTTCATCTATTTCTCTCCTTCACCAGTATCTATTGATACTGATTTCATCCATTTCTCTCCTTCAAGAGTATCCGTTGATATTGGTAACAGAATTTCATTAGGCTCACACAGTTGCCTGACCATCAATTTTCCCAGCCCCAAAATATATAATATCGCAAACGCAAAATCAACTCTATTTTTGACGCATAAACAAGAGTGATCCGTTTGAAGCATTTCGTCGAACAGGTGATGGGCAACAGTGTAGTGTTTCATCATCACCGTAACACTCAATGAACACCCAAAATCGAATCTGGGCTTGGCGGAAAACAATTAATTGGGTGGCTGCAATTATCAAAATTAAATCAGGATTGCAATAAACGAGTGCTATTGTAAAGAAGCAACGGTAAAAGTGGGTAATTTAAACGAGAAATTGCAAAGAATTCTTACCCAAATAATGCGGCCATGGTGCGGTTAAGGGAGGCTCTCTCTTAATTCTCTCTCATTACCGATCTTATATTAGGGTTTCACGGATCTTATATTAGGGTTTGGAGGTTTTGTATTTTATATTAGGGTTATTGTAAGTAACATGGTTTTGGGCCCACGCATGAGAAAATTGCATTCCACCCAAAAAGTTCAAAAAAAAAAAAAAAAAAAGAAAAAAAAAAGGTTCGATTTTATAAGGCCGTATTTTAAAAATCAAAAGTACAGTGCCGAAAAAACCCGAAAAAATAGAAATTAACGGTATTGAAATGTTCAGAACGGTATCAATATAAAAAAACAGTCCGTATAGAAAATTTCGATTTTTCAGTAATACCGTATCAAACCACCCTAATTATTTTTCAAAACCCCTATTTAGGAAATTAACTCAAAAATTGAAGCCGGCGCAGGGCCAAGTTAGGCATGGCTTGGCCCAAGCCCAATGTTGTAGTTTGGGCTGGGCTTATTTCTAAAACGTCCAGCTCATACATTGCCCATTTGAAAAGAAAAAAAAATGAATAGTTAATAGTTTGTTAATTTTTATTTTTATTTAATTCCAAGGAGATGCTTGATAAATTCTTCTAATAGCATTTAAGAATGAGGGTCTTTAAGTCAGTCAAATACTCAATGTTCTAGAAAATGCAAACATGTCTATTTTTAGAGGGATGATGCAGACAAATTAATGTATGCTTTGACGAAACAAAGAGAGAACTAAATACACTATGTATATGAGGACTTGAGATCCTCTATCCTCAAAATGTTGTCCTAAAATTAAATTTTTATTAGTTTTATGCAAAAAAAAAAAAATTAATAAATTAATTTTATAATGATTTAGTTTAATTTTATGATTATTTTTAAGGGTTCACCCATCCCCATTAGGGTTTATAATTATTTTTTTAACATTTAATTTCACTTTTATTAGTATATTAGAGTTGAAAAATTCACAACAAATGTATATAATTTTAAAAAAAAATCCAATTTTTTTCTTATAAATGTCTATTATGATTTACTTCTATATTATAGTATTTTTATTTTTATAAAAAATAATTTAAAATTATTAAAAATTGAATTTTGGAACGTCATTGAGACACAATTTTTTAGATAGAAGATACCATCCCGTTTGTGAGGTCCATTATGAAGTTTAGTAATCCATCCGTCCCATTTAATTTGGCTCATTTTATTATTTTATACTTCAATTATATTCACAAACATGCCGAATGAAATGAGACTCTGGAGTACTAATGTAGTATATAAAATTCTTACGTTAACTGTACTAATAAATCTATATCCTCTAAATCTAATTGTCTTCTCCTTTCTCTTGTTTTCTTCTCTCTTCTGCAATTCATAAATATATGTTTGAATTGTCTATTTAATTTCATATTATGCTTCGCGTGCAGGCTTAAAAATCTAAATATTTTAAGTAGCTAGGTTACATTTTTTTCTTGAATTAGTATGATAAATGTTTTATATGAATATAAGAGAAAGAGACCGTAGATATTTTGGTAGAACAACGATTAATTCCAAGAGTCCCCAAGAAGTACTGGAAGCGGATATATCGCAAATCTATATATATATAAAGAGGAATCTTTCAATTGGATTTCAATTTGGATGGCGATTTTGAAATTATTAACTCAAAGGTTAAAAAAACTACCAAACATGAAATTCGTCCATTAATTCAGGGCACCATGCAACTTCTCTCTTCCTCTATATTTTTTATTTTCTTCAACCGTCTGGAGATACAATCCACGGGAATCAGTTTTCTTCAATTCTTTACTTCTAAATAATCAATCTCTAACTTCTAAATACCCGATCTCTAATCTCTTGATATATTCCCTGTCCAGTATAATTTCAAAGCTACGATAGTTGAACAGCCGACGATGACTTGCAGCCGCTGGTGAGTGGGGGAGTAGATTTAATAGTGACGATCCTCATGATAAGTGATACTATAAAACCAGATACACAAATTTCTACTCCTCCTTTTTCCCAACTCCTCTCTTTTATCATGAACCTTAGATATCCATGAATCTGATTTCGTGTTGGACTTTTTTGCTGTCACCGATTCAAGTAGGACTCGATTAGTTTGCTATTCGATTTCTAACGTGTTTGATTTACGCAGTACGAAAATGTAGTTTGGTTAGTACGATGGAAATTCTGGGATGTTTTTCTTATCACAAGTCGAATTGAGTTTTGTTTCTCGAGTCGAATTGAATTTGGAGTTATGTATTCTTTTGCGCTACTACCTGATTCAAGTCAAGTAAATTGGGTGAACTTTTGTATGTCGATTAGACATAATCATAAAAATTATATCATTCGCTGCATTGAAGGATGGCGGGTATATTGGAAAGCATTGATTTAATACTTCTTGCGTAGATGAGACTTCACTTTAGTTTAGATCTTAAATGTATCTTGTGCGGTTAATTAATTGGTTGTCGGAAAACCTTAATTTTCATGGAGAATTTTACTACGTATTATATTATATGGTTTTTAGCAAACTTGATTTGTTCTTTTGCCATGAATGTTTTATCCATTTTTAAAAGAGCTATATTGTTAATATCTACTATATATTATTGTTGTTTTATTGAGCTTGGTTTGTTTGACTGTTTTTCATAAAACTTTTTTTTCTCTCTTTCCTTTCTTTTTAATATTATTTGGCATTCATAGAATCTATACATGTATCTCTGCTCCTGCTTTACATTTCTTAGAAAATCTCTTCACATTCGGTACTGTACAATTTCTTTCTATGATCAATCTAGAGTTTTGTTGTTTGGGTTTCTATAGATCGATGACCGTGATGCGATTGGGATGGTGAATAATCATATTGTATCTGATTAAATAATAAGGTTTCTTTCTGTCTACCTTCATCACGAACTTGGTTTTTGCATATATTTCCACTCTTGAAAATCATTATAATATAGTGGTGGGTTGTTTTGTTTGGATTATCTTGAAAGCTATTTATTTATTAATCTATTAATTTCTTTTTTTTTCTTAAAGTTTATGCATTAATTTTGGCTCCACAGCCAATAGATATGTAGTTAGATTATATATGTGCACCATACGAAGCAATTTAATTAGGAAACATTAGGAAACTTCTTTATATAAACAACATATTTTTGTAAGCAAGGAATTTTCTATAAAATTATTTAGTTTTTTGGTTTTAGATTTATGTGATGTATTAACTTTTAAATTTGTAAGTGAATAATCTTGATCTATAAGATTGCAATGAAAATTCCTTTAAATATCTTTCTCCGCACATCGTGCGGGTGCAATACTAGTTTATTGTAAAAATGTGAATTGTATGTCTATATATTATAAGATTTTGTATTGTTCAAACCAGACTGTTCTTTTTTATCATTAGATCAATAATTTCGCATTATAACTTAAATAATTTGGAACACACTTGGGTCAGTCAGAGGCACCGTGCGGCAGGCTAAAACATTGACACTTTTATTCGTGTAGATTAGCATTTTTCTGTATAAAGATTGTCACTTTTAAAAATTAACATTTTATTAGTAAAATAATTATGTTAAAGATTGACACTTTTATTTGTATAGATTATCACTTTTCTGTATAAAAATTGACACTTTAATCCGGTCACACTATGTGGCCGACCTCACCCAAGTTTTTGTCAAATAATTTAGTATGTCTCAATATTCTTCTTTCTTTTTTTTTCTTTTTTTTTTCTCCGCCATAATTATCACATTTAATTCGGTTGCACTATGAAAATGGATGAAAATTTTGTCAAGATAAATAAAAGAAGGATTGAGGTTCAAAAAATTCTACCCAACATCTTTGACACGTAATAAAATGAAATGTGAGCGAATTTATTGTGCATTTATCCATATTATAGGTCGGTTAGTAAACTATATGGATGAACGCGGCACGCATTAGACTTTTATGCAGCTGGCTTCTATAATTCACGATGCGTCTCTTAGTTACTAATGTTACTCTTTCCGTCCCATTTAAAATAACGTGTTTTTTTTCGACACGAGATTGAGAAAAAATTGTTAAGGTAGTAAATATATTTGTTTACCGTTATTTTTAATAAATAATAATTTTATTAACTTAATTAATTATGTCCTTTATTTATTCTGAATAATTAATTTTTTAATTTAAAATTCTTTTTCTATATGAAAACATATCGTCTTGAACGGGACAATCCAAAAAAATACGAGTCATCTAAAATGGGACAAGGAGTACTTTGTAAGGTTTTCAATGTATTGTATGAATACCGTCCTTCTCCCAGCTACGAGAATCATTAGCATGTTCATAATTGATATGATATCGTATAATTGATCATAAGTCTATTATGAAAATATATACTTTAAAAATTAATTAAAAAGAAGAAATTATAATTCAATTGGCATTACTTAATTCTATGCATTACTTAATTCTATGTACCATGAGTGTTCCACGTACTATTATATTAAGGTCATCCCTAGCGCACTGGGGTTCGCCGGCGAGTCCGAGCTCTAGGTCGTGACTCGCTCCTCATTTTTTTGTATGCTTCCTCAATTTTTTTTTTCTTCATCTCCTTCCTAAATTTTTCATCTTTCACAAGTTTCATCGTCATGTTTTATGTTTCTACCAACTTAAGCAATACAAGAACTGATAATGAATTATCCGTCGAAAATATGTTGGAGCTACTTAAAAAGATTTGCGCTCCTTATAAAAATAATTGGAAATATATGTTAAATCTTGTAGGTATAATTTAATTATTTATAAAAATTTAAAGTCCTTATTACTAATTAATTGTATCAAATTGTTAATAAGTCAAAGCTATGAGAATTTAGAAAAACAATCACAAACATTAAATAGTTTTACATATTACAAATAATATGTTATTTCCTCATTCATATGGACATTCGTGAGCACTGAGCTTTAATTTTTTATTATTTATTTTATAGATTTAATAATTTCTATATTAATTTTAAGTTATCAGAATTTAGAACAACAACAAAAATTTAAAAAAATGTAATGTCAAAGTAAAAAATCAACAAAAGTGCTCACAAAAATGTTGGGAAAAGTGAGGTACACGAATTTGCCGGGCGTACAAATGAATACAACGTAAAGAAGATTATAAGCGAACAGATCTACGAACTAAAAGCCGAGTCGAGGAAAGGCCTCTTTCCGCAAGACGAGATACGCCCCGGTATTACTCTCGGTTTGGCGTATCGTCTCCAAAGATAAAACGGCTTCGTCTCGAAGATAGCAGCACCGCAAAACCTTGGAGCTCCGGCGAACTGGATGGAGGCAAAAAACTGAGCTCGAAAATGAACAAGGGAGAGGTATGCAGCAAGATGCGTTTTTGATGTGTGTCGCACAAATGCAACCATGCCTCCTATATATAGGCGACTCACCACAGGAGGATTAACTGCCCAATACGCCATTACTTGGCCGTTGAAGGAAGTGGAGGAGTGGAGGAGATAAAGGGACATGTGAAACGCCCTTCTAGAACACCCCCGGAAGACAGAACGGCCACGCGGGCTGGACGCAGGACAATAGGCCCAAGTACAAGCCCACAAACAGGCCCAAAGACCAACCCAAAGGACCAATCGCCAAGATCCAAGTCCACGGCCCCGAAACCTGAGCCCGAGCCGTCCGTGCCATCCGGCACGGACAGCGGGGCCGGATCGAGTGTGTGCTCACGCGAGAACCCAACCACACACTTATCCACTTACTTGGCCCACTTGTTATTAAGCCCACATGTTTATACACTTTTAAACATCACACCACATCAATAATTATTCGATGTGGTATTCCTCCCACTTTATTAAATAATGAAGAAACTTCCACCAAACTTTGAACATTTATATCTCACTCACCGGAAATCGGTTTTTAGCATATAAATATATCACGTTCATCTACTCCACGAGTAGAACAATAATCTAATATTTAATCTACGTAATAAATTAAATATTAATTATTATTTATTTGGTCAAAAACCAAATTTCTAACAATCCCCCACATGAGTGAGATAGCCATATGCAAATGTATGCAAATGCAAGAGCTCAGTCCTCACGAGGTATAAAAGTATTAGGATAGGTAGTTTGTGGCTTTGAACCTTCCATAGTCAACACCATCGAGTACACAGGCGGCATAGTAGCGCAATACTTTGAACTATCCCTCCATGGCGTGCACCGAGACAACAATGTTAACGCTTATACACCTCAACCTCATCCGTTCTCACGTTTTGTGTCCATTTCGGCCTTGGACACCCCTTTGGATTCATAAGTGTATTTTTTCATGAAGCGGCCTCACTTCACTTACATAGGTGATTATTTACCGAGTATCTTGCCATACTCAACCTCCTCAAGGTATTTAGGAATCATTAAAAGTCATAGACTTAGCCTCACCACTAGGCAAGCTTTCAACACTCAAATGCTTTCTAGGGAATAGATAAAAGTGAGTGTTTTCACAGAACTTTCACAGCTTAGTTTTCCCATTGAACCAAGTTCTTGGGGTTTCCAATCATCATGGTTGGGTTATCACTATGATAGTTCTTAATTTGTGGGTTTTACTCTCATTCCCTCTAGCAACTTATTCATTTGATCACGGTTTAACCCTTTGGTTAGTGGATCCGCCAGATTATCCAACGACTTCACATAGTCGACTGAGATAATCCCAGTTGTGATCAAATATCTCACGGTATTATGTCATCGACGAATATGTCGAGACTTACCATTATACAAACCACTTTTTGCCCTACCAATAGCCGCTTGGCTATCGTAATGAATCATCACCGGAGGCAATGGTTTCTCCCAACAAGGTATGTCCTCAAGAAAGTTTCTTAGCCATTCGGCTTGTTCACCAGCTATATCTAAAGCTATGAACTCAGACTCCATGGTGGATCGGGCTATACACGTCTGTTTTGTGGATCTCCACGTAACAGCTCCACCCCCAATTGTAAACACATACCCACTTGTAGAAAGTGAATCTTTCATGTCCGAAATCCAATTCGCATCACAGTACCCTTCAAGTACCAGGGGGTATCTCGAAAAATGTAGCCCATGACTTTGAGTATACTTAAAGTATCTCAAAACTCGTATTAGAGCTCTCCAATGCTCTTTGCTTGGATTGCTCGTGTAACGACTCAATTTGTTCACGGCACAGCTATGTCAGGTCGAGTGCAATTTGTAAGATACATTAAACACCCTATTACGCGAGCATAGTCTTCTTGAGCAACCGACTCTCCTCGGTTTTTGCTCAAATAAACATTAAGTTCAATCGGGGTTTTGGCGGGCACGCTTTCAAAAGCGTTAAACTTCTTGAGCACTTTCTCAACATAGTGAGATTGCGACAAGAAAATCCTATCGGATTTCCTTAGAATTTTCATTCCAAGAATAACATCAGCTAAACCCAAGTCTTTCATATCAAAGTTCCTCTTTAACATGTTCTTAGTTTCATTAATTACACGGATATTACTACCCATGATTAACATGTCATCTACATAAAGACACACAATAACATACCCGTTATTCGTGTTCTTGATGTAAACACATTTATCACACTCGTTTATCTTAAACCTATTTGATAACATCACATTATCAAATTTCAAGTGTCATTGAAGTGGCGCTTGTTTCAATCCATAGAGGAACTTAACTAGTTTGCAAACCTTCTTCTCTTTACCAGGTTCTACAAATCCTTCTGGTTGTTCCATATAGATTTCCTCCTCTAAATTTCCATAGAGGAAAGCAGTTTTCACATCCATTTGATGTATCTCGAGATTGTGCAAAGCAACAATTGCGAGAAGCACCCGAATGGAAGTAATCCTTGTTACAGGTAGGCTTGTAAACAAATCAAACAATTTTAATTTGATTCGAGATTCGTATTCGATTAGACATATTCGTATTCGATATTTTTTTATTCGAATTCAAAATCAAATATTTTTTATGATTCGATTGCTTATCAAATATAAATAAAAAATTATGAGATTCGATTCGATATTCATAAATATTCATGTAAATATATATATATATATATATATATATATATATATATATATATATATATATATATATATAATATTTCTTAAGCCCATTCATTCTTAAGCCCATTCAAGAATTTATTGAAGAGACTACTTTAAAAGCCCAACACTACTTTGATAGTCCAGCCCAACACTACTTCAATTAATTAGTAAACAATAATCATGATTGTGAATCGTGAATCACATATTCAAATTATCACAACTCACAACACAAGCTCTAGTTAGCGCGCCGCATACTCTGACTGCCAATGTGAAACCACCGACGCATTCAAGCATCTCAGCTCCCTCTTCTTGGTTCGAAACTTCGAATGATTGAGCAGCAAAAAGGGATTTCAAGAACTCAATTCCATCCTTATTTGAAGTAAGTTTTGGTCTAAGGCAGTTTGCTTTAGGGTTTGGTCTGTTCTTGTCAGGTTATTTTCTGGAATGATCAATCCCTGTTTTGGTATGGTATATGATTGCTTGTTTAATCTCGTGTTCAATGTGTACATCGAATGGAAATTTGAAGTTATGAGTTATGTATATCAATCGGAAATATGGGAATGCCTATCTTGTGTTTGATTCAATTCCCTTGAAGTAAACATTAGATTTTGAATTCAAATCGAATCGAATATCCGAATCGAATCATTTTCTTCCAAAGTAGTTAGAAAATACAATTTCGAATATCATTAAAAAAAATTGAATTATCAAATCGAATTGAATATTCACGAATAGGGTTTTGAATCGAATTCGAACCGAATATAGTATTCGAAAAAAAATCAAATTCAAATTCGAATATTCGAATAACCAAATGAATTTGAATCGAATAGGGTGATATTCGCTTCGATTCGATTCGTTTACAAGCCTAGTTACAGGAGCATAGGTATCGAAATAATCATACCCTTCTTTCTGCTTAAAACCCTTTGACAACCAAACGGGCTTTGTACTTGTCAATTGATCCATCGGCTTTGTATTTCCTTTTAAGGATCCATTTGCACCTCAAGAGTTTACACCCTTCGGGCAAATCAACCAACACCCAAGTGTGGTTTTGCCTAATGGACTCAATTTCACTTTGTACCACTTCTCTCCAAAGCGGACTGTTCGATCTAGGAAAAGCTTCTTTGATCGTCGTTGGTTCTTGATCCAACATGAACACTACATAATCCGGACCAAATTGCTTTGGTTTCTGAATTCTACTACCACGTCTCGGTTCACTATCTTCCGGATTAGACCTTTGTCGTTTGCGTGACTTAGATTCTTCATCCTCGGATTTAGAACTCGTGGCTTCACCTTCAATTCTATTGCTAGAATTAGTTTCTACATTACCCTTGTCTATACAAGGATATATGTGTTCAAAGAATATCGCATTCCTTGACCCGATCGTTGTTTCCACAGTCATGTCGGGTACTTCTGACTTGTGGATAACAAAGCGATAGGCGCTGCTGTTATGTGCATACTCAATAAAGATGCAATCAACCGTTTTAGGGTCAATTGTAACTTGTTTAGGTAGAGGCACTTCAACCTTCGCCAAACACCCCCACACTTTAAGGTATTTGTACGATGGTTTCCAACCTTTCCATAACTCATAAGGTGTAACTTCTTTAACTTTGAGTGGAATCTTGTTCAGTATATAGTTAGCTGTCAAGACAGCTTCCCCCCCACATGTTTTGGGGCAACCCTGAACTAATCAACAAAGCATTCATCATCCCCTTAAGAGTTTGATTTTTACGTTCAGCAACGCCATTAGATTGGGGTGAATATGGGGCCGTCGTTTGATGAATTATACCACTTTCGTTGCATAATTCTTCAAACGGAGCAACATATTCACCACCTCTGTCACTTCGAACACTCTTAATTCAACCACTTAGTTGATTTTCAGCTTCATTCTTGAAGTGTTTAAACGCTTCAATAGCTTCATCTTTACCTCTTAAAAGATAAAGATAACAATATCTCGTGCAATCATCGATGAACGTGATAAAGTAATTCTTACCACCATGAGTTTGCACATACTTTAAATCACACACATCGGTGTGAATTAAATCAAGGGGTTTCGTGCTCCACTCAACCGAATAAAACGGTGGTTTTGTCATTTTTGCCTCAACACAAACTTCACATTTGTTTTGAGTGTCAACTTTATTTAACTTTAGTAAGTCTAAATTTACTTATCATTTTATAGCATTTAGATTAACATGTCCTAATCTACAATGCCATAAATCAGAGCACTCAAGCATATAAGAGGAAGTAATAGCATTTTTATTACTCTAAATAGATTTTGGTACATGGCGTACAGCCAATACATTCAACCTAAAGAGACCATCAGAGAGGTAACCATTTCCAAGGAAGGTACCACTCTTTGACAAAATAAACTTGTCAGACTCAAAAACTAGTCTACTAATTAGAATAGAGCCCGAGACCAAGTTCTTTCGGATGTCGGATACATGCAACACGTTTTTCAAAGTTAGAGAATTCCCGGATGTAAGCTTTAGCACCACATCTCCAACTCCGACAACCACGGACGAAGCTTGGTTCCCCATGTTGAGCTTCCTCCCCTCAACAACTTGATAGGTAACAAACTTGTTCCTATCGGCACACACGTGCGCAGTAGCACCAGTGTCGATGAACCAGCCTCCCGGCTTTTTAACTTGGTTGACCTCTTCGGTGACCACAGCCGTAAAGTCATCTTTCACCCACTCGCCGTCTTTCTCGGCGACATTAGCAGCATGTTTCTTCTTCTTCTTCTTATTCTTGGGCTTCTTGCAGTCCTTCTCAGTATGCCCATCCTTGCCACAATTGTAGCAATCACCATCAAATTTCTTCGATGGTACCTTCGTCTTGCCCTTATCTTTGGCATTTGGGCGATCACGCTTGTTGGAGGAACTGCCCTTCTCCATCAAGTTCACCTTGGCATCAGATGGTGCCTTCGGTTTGTCTTGATCGCGCACATCAGACTCGATGCGTAGCTTCACGATCAAGTCTTCAAGAGTCATCTCCTTTCGCTTGTGCTTAAGGTAGCTCTTGAAGTTTTTCCAACTTGGGGGTAGCTTTCTCGATCACGGTCGCCACCACGAACGCGTCCGGAAGAACCATCCCCTCAGCATGGACGTCATGCACAATGAGTCAAAACTCTTGTACTCGCTCCATCATCGGTCGAGAATCGACCATCTTGTAGTCCAAGTATCGGGCTACAACGAACTTCTTCGTACCCGCGTCATCGCTACGGTACTTCTTGTCCAACGCCTCTCAAATTCCTTTGGAGGTGTTGACACCAGAGTACACATTGTACAAGCTATCATCCAAGGCATTTATGATGAAATTCTTGCACAAGTAATCTCCATTGCGCCAATTGTTATACAAGGCACGAACATGGAAGTTCGCCTCATTGGCATTTGGCGCAGCCGGCTCATCTTCCGTGAGGAAGTTTGCCACTCCCAATATTGTTAAGTAGAACAACATCTTTTGTTGCCACCTTTTGAAGTCAGCTCTGCTAAACTTTGGCGGCTTCTCAGCGGGTGGCATCACCCTTGGTGCCGAGTTCGCTCCCATAAGAGAGCCACTTGGGTTGTGCCCAAAGCCCCCACAGTCGAGCCTATGAATGGCACTCCAACAGTTCCACTAAAAGTGGAACCAACAGTCCCACCATATGTGGAACCCACGGAGCTGGATGAACCGGAACCTCCGTTTGACAGGAATGGGTTATTCCAAACCCACGAGCTTGAAGGCAGCGTCGAGCCTCTGGTTGAACCGCCAGTGTTGGAGTTCATTGCCGATGCAGTAGTGAAGCTTGGCAATGGCGATGACATGGTTGATGGAACAGTCGATGACATGATGGATGGCAACGTCGAGGACACGATGGATGGAGTGGTGGATGCAACGGTGGAGGAGTCGGTGGAAGCAGCAACACTCGTCATCTTCAGTTACGTCGGGAAGGCAAGTAGAATATCTCGTCTTGCAACTGTTGGGAAAAGTGAGGTACACGAACTTGCCGGGCGTACAAATGAATACAACGTAAAGAAGATTACAAGCGAACAGATCTACGAACTGAAAGCCGAGTCGAGGAAAGGCCTCTTTCCGCAAGACGAGATACGCCCCGGTAGTGCTCTCGGTTTGGCGTATCGTCTCCAAAGATAAAACGGCTTCGTCTCGAAGGTAGCAGCACCGCAAAACCTTGGAGCTCCGGCGAACTGGATGGAGGCGAAAAACTGAGCTCGAAAATGAACAAGGGAGAGGTATGCAGCAAGATGCGTTTTTGATGTGTGTCGCACATATGCAATCACAAAAATTTAAATAGTTTTACATATTAGAAATAATATGTTATTTCCTCATTCATATGGACCTTCGTGAGCACATTGAGCTTTAATTTATTATTATTTATTTTATAGATTTAATAATTTCTATATTAATTTTAAGTTATCAAAATCTAGAACAACAACAAAAATAAAATAAAAAAAGTAATGTCAAAGTAAAAAATCAACAAAAGTGCTCACGAAAATGTCCAGTAGCATATGATTTCTGTTCCACATATATATGATTAAAGTCTATTTTGCTAGTATTATATAGAGTAATGGTACACCGTGAGCATATTTAATATGCTCATGGGTGACGTGACAATGTTATAAATAAATAAATCAATTTAAATATATATCTTAAATAATAAACTCGACCAAAAAAAAATAAAAAAAAATAAACCCTACTAAAAAATAACTCAACCCTAAATGATAAAAGTCAATGACGTGGCATTGCCACATCAGCAGTGGACACGCTTATTGATAGCATTTCCGGCATTATATATATTGATATTGACAAATCCTAAAAAATAATTATTACTATAAAATGATAAATCAAACGTTAAAAAGTTAATTGTATGCCCTTTGTGAGAAAGATCACCCTTAAATATCAATTAATTCAAAGCGCAAGAAATTGACTTAAAAATAAAAAATAAAAATAAGAGAGACATCAAAAGATTTGGAAAGAGAAATATTTCCTTTTGTAAATAAAGTTATTAGTCAAAATACATAATTACAGTAATTAAACATTTTAATTCACACCCATCCACACCACATCCATCCACACACCGACACTCGCACAAATCAAAACTCAGACCCAAAAAACTCACTCGTATAAAAGCAAAGCTCCAAACTCCTAAAAAACTAACAAAAAAAATAAAAAATAAAAAATAAAAAATTATGAGGAGGGAGAAAGGCGAAGAAGAGAAGCACTTCGTTCTAGTTCACGGTTTCTGCCTCGGAGCCTGGTGCTGGTACAAGCTCGCTGCCGCCCTCAAATCCAAAGGCTGCCGCGCCACCGCCGTCGACCTCCCCCCCGCCCCCTCCTCCTCCTTCTCCGACTACGTCCGCCCCCTCATGGATCTCCTCTCCTCTCTCCCCGACGGCGAGACCGTTGTGCTGGTCGGCCACAGCTACGGCGGAATCCCCATTTCCCTCGCCATGGAGCTTTTTCCCGCCAAAATATCTGTGGCGGTTTTCCTCACGGCCTACATGCCTAATTGTACGGACCCTCCCGCAGCTCTCATCCGCGAGGTCTATATATATATATATACATTTTTTTTTTGCTATCGATTCATTCTCTAAAAAAAAAATTGATTTTTTTTATTTTTGATTAATTAATTTGTGTGAAATTAAAACAGTATTTCGAGAGGAGCTCGATGGAATCGTTCATGGACTGCGAGTTTACGTTGGATAAAGAGGTTCCGTTTTCAGCCATCTTCGGCCCCGAATATATGGCGGCCAAGCTTTACGGCAACTGCTCCGACGAGGTTTTTCATATATATCCTCTTCTAATTAATTTCTATGTTGTTTTCTCATTAATTACATGGGTATGTAATTATATATAAGCAGGAAGATTAACGAGTTAGTTATCATAGTTTTAAATTTATATTAAACATTGTTAGAAAGTATTAAAATTTATTAGTAGGACAAAGCACGGGGCTATCTATAAGAGAATTTTAATTTATACTTCATGATATACATGATTAGAATTTTCCGTAGGTATTTTGATATGTCAAAAGTGGATATTAATATAGAGTTTAAGTTCCACTTGATATAGTGAAATATATACACTATATCAAGTATTAGAATAATACAACATATCAAATGAGACACAAATTTTATCGTAACATTCATATTTTAGCACACTGAAATGCATGCTAAAAGATTTTGAGCACATATATCATAGACCCAGGGTGTATTAAATGTTGTTAGAATGTAGTAAAATTTATTAGTGGGACATAGCATGGGGATACCTAAAAGAGAACTTTATGAATGATGTATGTTTAATTGTCAGGATCTGGAATTGGCAAAAATGTTGATAAGGCCGAGTTTGTTTTACTTAGAGGAGATGAGCGAGAAAGGTCTGCTGTCGGAAGAGAAGTATGGTTCGGTAAAACGTTGCTACGTAATATGCGAAGAAGACGAGGTAATGGATGAAGAGTTTCAGAGATACAACATTGCGAAAAGCCCTCCGCATCAACTCATTACCATAGCAGCAGCTGGCCATCTTCCCATGCTCACTAAGACTTATCTCCTCTCTTCTTCTCTGCTCCAATTGTCTCTTAAATATTAGCACAACTAGGATTTGAGAAATAAATATTAGCCTGTAGAGATTACATATATGTATCTTGTAATAATTTTTGCCGTATAATCAAAATGAATTACTAGAAAATACAAATTTAACAAAAAAAAAAAATCCCCTCATTTTTGTTAAATTTGGATCGGTACTTAAAAAAAAATGAATAATAGTGCTAATGTTTATTAAATTTTTATCGAGCTAATGTCACCCGCCTGGCTAATATAGCTCTTGTAATTTTCCTCATTACAATTTATGATCTCGGGTTTTTATTTTATTTTTTTATTTAGGTCCTTTAAATTCTTTTTATCGTGAACACGTGATTGTATTTCACGTGTGTTAATTTTCTTTTACCAATATTGAAGTTTCTATAATAATTGGAATCAAATTAATTAATAAAAAAAAAGGGGGAAAGAAGATTGGAAAAAAATCATGGAGAGTATGTTGGATATTTTAGTGTAATTGGATTGACTTGTTTGATCAGTATCGTCATAATAATACATCATATAAGTTTGGTGGTGTGGAGTGCACGCTTATATAAATTTATTATGATTTTAGGGGCGAAGCCCCTAAAGGACGGGGGTTCGGGGGCAGCGTCCCCGATAGCGGGGTCCAAGGGGCGGCAGCCCCTGGCTGGGGTCCAAGGAGCTTGGAAATTTTTTATTTCCAATTAAATTGCTGTGTAGAAAATTCATCAGAAATTTAATTTCCGGAATTTCGAGGGACTATTTTGCAATTTTCGAGAAGTTGCAAAACTGCATTAAAACTGATACGAATCAGTTTCTTATGATCTGATCAATTCTCATTTTGTTTTTGGTTTTGCATTCTCAAAACAATCCCATACTAAAGTTCGAAATACTCTGAATTGTATCCGATTGAATAATTCGATAGAACCGTCGAATTGATTCGATCTGAAAGTGTTCTCACGCCTTTCAGAGAATCCGGTTTTTTGTTCGTTTGTCATAAATTTTTTACTTACAAAGATCGAATCAATTATCTGAAGATGACGAACAAGGAATCTGTGAAAGACATGACGAGGAATTTTGAGAAGTTGGACAAGTTTGCTGGGCAGGATTTTAGACGCTGGCAGAAGAAGATGCACTTCATGTTGACGAATCTCACGGTTGTGTACGTTTTGAGTACTCCCATGCCCGAGGCTGTTGAAGACGAAACTTTGGAGCAAATGAGGAGACGCTTGAAGTGGGAAAACGATGATTACATATGTCGTGGCCACATCTTGAATGGTATGTCTGATTCCCTCTTTGATGTGTATCAAAACGTAGAGTCTGCAAAGGAATTGTGGGATTCCCTCGAAGCCAAATACATGGCAGAAGATGCCTCGAGCAAGAAGTTTCTTGTTGGTAATTTTATAAACTATAAAATGGTAGATTCGAGGCCTGTCATGGAGCAGTATAATGAATTGCTTAGGATATTGGGACAATTCGCCCAATATGATATGAAAATGGATGAATGCATTTCTGTTTCTAGTATCATCGATAAGTTGCCACCCTCCTGGAAGGATTTTAAGAATAATTTGAAACATAAGAAGGAGGAACTGACTTTGGTTGAACTTGGAAGTCATTTCCAAATTGAATAATCCATACGTGATATGGAAAGGGTTTCTGTTGGTGATACTAAAACAGTGGCTGGTTCCTCTGTAAACATGGTGGAAGAGGGTGAATCCTCGAAGGCTGGCTCCAAGGCTGGTAAAGGGAAACGAAAGTTTCAAGGGAACAACAGTAAGGCTCCTAATAAGAAGCCTAAGCTGACTTGTTGGAAGTGTGGTAAAACCGGGCACTTCAAGAAGGACTGCAAGTCTGGAAAGGGTGGAGGAAAAGGGAAAAACGAGGCTGGTTCAAGTGGATCCAAGGATCCCGGAAAGCAATCAGGTCCGTTTTGGGTACCCTATGATCATTCTGTTGAGAATTATGTATCCATAATTTCTGAAGCATTTTATGTGCAGGATGATGATGTCTCTTGGTGGGTTGATTCGGGTGCAACATGTCATGTATACAAGGATCTTCAATGGTTCAAGGACTTCAAGCCAATTGAAGATGGATCTTTATTAAAGATGGGCAATGTTGCTACCGAACCAATCAAAGGACTAGGAACTGTTAGCCTAGTTTTTACCTCTGGAAACTCTTTGTGTTTAAGCAATGTTCTGTATGTACCTGGTATTCGTAAAAACTTGGTGTCTAGTATTGTGTTGAATAATTGTGGCTATAAACAAGTGTTTGAAAGTGACAAGTATATTTTGTCGAGACATGGTTCCTTTGTAGGATTTGGTTATCTGAATGGTATGTTTAAGTTGAATTTGGATATTTCTTTTGTTAAGAATTCTGTTTGCATGGCTTCTACTAGTTCTAGTAATAATTTTGTCAAAGCAGAATTATGGCATGCTAGACTAGGACATGTGCATTATAAGAGATTGAAAGATATGTCGAAAATGAGTTTGATACTTGCTTTTGAGTTGAATACTGAAAAGTGTAAAACTTGCATGTTGACTAAGATTAATAGACAGCCTTTCACTAAGCATGTTGTTAGAGATACTTATTTATTAGAACTAGTACATAGTGTTTTATGTGATATACATTCTACTCCATCACTTGGTAATAAAAAATATGTCGTTACTTTTATTGATGATGCTACTAGATATTGCTATGTCTATTTGTGCCATTCGAAAGATGAAGCTCTTGATAAATTTAAAATCTATAAAGAGGAGGTAGAGCTCCGTCATGGTGTGAAGATTAAGACTCTTTGCACTGATAGGGGAGGTGAGTATTATGATTCAGCGTATTTTCAATCTACTGGTATAGTACATCAGACCATAGCTCCATATACACCACAACAAAATGGAGTAGCTAAAAGAAAGAATAGAACATTGAAAGAAATGGTTAATTCAATGTTGTGCTATTCTAGTCTAAGTGAAGGTTTTTGGAGTGAGGCTATGTTGACAGCCTATTATTTACTGAATCGAGTTCCTAATAAAAGGAACAAGATAACCCCTTATGAACTTTGGTATAAGAAACCACCAAAACTGAGTTATTTCAGAGTTTGGGGTTGTAGAGTCGTGGTGAGACTAACTGACCCTAAAATAAAAACTATAGGCCAAAGAGGTATAGATTGTGTATTCATCGGCTATCCTAAAAATTCAGTTTGCTATAGGTTCTATGTCATAGAATCTAATGACTATGTAGCTGTGCACTCTATTATTGAGTCAAGGGATGCTGATTTTGGCAATGAGAATAGATTCACATCTTTACCTAAACCTGGAGACATGATTGCAAGCTCTAGTAATTCTGGTATGAGTGACCGAGTGACTGATACACCTCCTGAGCCTAGGAGGAGTATTAGAGCACGAAAAACTAAAATATTTGGTGATGATTTCCAACTGTATTTGGTGGAAAAATCAAGGACTGAAATTAACTTTCAGTATCAATATTGTTTCAATATTGATGGTGATCCAAGGACATACAATGAAGCTATGGCTTCTAGGGATGCTGCATTCTGGAAAGAGGCAATCCAAGATGAGATTGACTATATAATGCACAACAATACTTGGAAATTGACTGATTTACCACCTGGGTGTAAACCATTGGGTAGTAAATGGATCTTCAAAAGGAAGATGAAGGTAGATGGAAGCATAGACAAGTATAAAGCTAGATTGGTTATCCAAGGATTTAGACAAAAGGAAGGTATTGATTTCTTTGACACCTATGCTCCTGTGGCTAGGATTTCCACCATTACATTATTGTTAGCACTTGCAGCTATACATAATCTTGTAATTCACCAAATGGATGTTAAGACAGCCTTCTTGAATGGTGAATTGGATGAAGAGATTTACATGAAACAACCGGAAGGTTTTGTCATGCCTGGTAATGAACATAAAGTTTGTAAGTTGGTAAAATCTCTTTATGGACTAAAGCAAGCCCCTAAGCAATGACATCAGAAGTTTGATGATATTGTGTTGTCTGATGGTTTTGTACTTAACCAAGTAGACAAGTGTGTATATAGCAAGTTTGATACTTCTAGTAAAGGAGTAATCATTTGCTTATACGTGGATGACATGTTGATCTTTGGTACTAACCAAGATCAAGTTGATAAAACAAAGGAATTCTTTTCATCTAAGTTTGATATGAAAGACATGGGGGAGGCTGATGTGATACTTGGAATTAAGATCACACGAGAAGAACATGGCATTTCTATTTCTCAATCACATTATATTGAGAATGTATTGGAAAAGTTTAATCTCAAAAATTGTTCTCCAACGGGAACTCCTCTTGATCCTAGTGCAAAACTCATGCCTAATAAAGGAGTTGTTGTGAATCAGCTTGAATATTCAAAGGCTATTGGTTCTCTCATGTATGCTATGATTAGTACCAGACCTGATATAGCCTTTGCTGTTGGAAAACTGAGTAGATATACTCACAATCCGAGCTTAATCCATTGGCAAGCAATTAATCGAGTATTTAAATACTTGAAAGGAACTATGGATTATGGGTTGACTTATTCTGGATTTCCTTCTGTTCTTGAAGGTTATTCTGATGCAAGTTGGATTACCAATTTGGAAGATCATTCTTCTACAAGTGGTTGGACCACTACAACAAAAATGCTAATAGACAACACCCGAAAGACAACGGTATTTATGAAAAACTGTTGTGGAATAGAAAAAACCCGTTGTCATTTTAATGCCCGTTGTCTTTTATTGAAAAATTGCGCTGATCAACAACGGGCATAGCGTACCGTTGTTATATAGTGCTGTGTTTAATTACAATAGAAATTAGAAAAAAAAAATCCAAACTTAATTGGAGTTCTCCGCCTCTCGAAAGGGTTTCTTCCAATTCTCATCTCCTTCTCTAAATTGCTGCTGCCCCTCCCTTCCCCACTGCCACCGCCACCGCCACCTCCACATTCTATCACTGCCGTCTCGCCGCCGTTCTGTTCCTCTCTTCCGGCAGAAGTGCAGCAACAGCTTGGGTGAAACATCCCCCTCTTCTTTCCTTTTTCTCAAATTCAGATTCTAATTTTGCTCTCAGCCTCGCGAAAAATGAAGTCCATCTCCGCCTAATTTTTCAATCGATTGTCGGTTTTCCCTTACCGGCGAAGCTTCATCGTGAATTGGTAATTATGCTCTTCTCCCCTTTCTCTGTTAGCCCCTCTATCTCTCTTTATCTCTGTCTTTCAATTTTTTATTTTAAAATAATTTGCTGGTCTCAGCAGCTCCTCCTTCCACCACTGTCGAACACCATTCCGGCATCCCTATCATAGTCGCACTAGCCTCGATGCCGCCGACCGCCAAATCTTCCGCGGCATTCTTCAACTCCCCAACGACTCCGACCTCGATCCCGTCAGTAATTTCTCTTTACCCATTGTAAAATTGTTTGCTCTTCCCTTCCAGCTTAAATCTGCGACTATATGTTAGTTTTATTGTAGAAGTTGTAAATTGTGGCTGTACTTCTTAAATGCTGAACTGCGTAAGATGCGTGATAAATTGATGTTGTTCGTTTTGCTAAGATGAATTCGATTTGCCGGTGGTAGGACAGTTGAAGGACTGTTGTTTATATTTTCGGTTGATGTGTATATGTTCGTTCCCTTGATACTTGCTGCTGAAATAGAAAAGGGTAATGGATGCTGAGGGGAAACCTAATAACTCTCTTGTGAAATTGCCATTGATATACTTCTATTGAGATAAAAGTGATATTGGAAATAAAAAGGGAAAACAACTTTCTTTGCCGTATTGGTTTTGAGGGAGAGTATGGTTTTGTGCATTACGTTTAGAGAGTAGATCGTCACTACCCTGATTCAATAAGCTTCATGTTAGTAATGTTAGCACTGATCCAGGTTGTGGAGGTGGAAGTAGATTAGACATATGGGTAGATCTTCAAAATAATTCCGTCGTATTATGTTAGGGGGAAGTTGGTACTAATATGCGTGTTCTCTAGCGAGAGTAAGATGGTTATGCAAATAGTGGTGTGAAAAAGGTATGCAAGAGAAATGTTGTTGTTTCTATAAGATCCTATGCTTCTTTTAAACGGTGAAGATGCTATGTTGTCACTTAGTCGTTGAGACCACTCAAGAATCTGTTGTACGTCATGCCTTCTCTTAAGTTCTTTTGCTGAATTAAATAACCAAAATACTGAAATGATAAACTTCTATAAGGAAAGCAACATCTTAAGGAGCTGCTTGCTGCCCGATTTCTTAATAGAGAGACACATATATACTGTTCCAAATTCTCAAGTTTTTGCTTTCTTTCCCAATTTACCTCTAATTATTGCTATTTGAGATTAAGTTGTTCCAGTTATGTATATGATTCATAGCCCTTCTTGTTTCATGGTTTGCACCAGTTACATGATTCTTTTTCTATTTTTCTTGTTGTAGTTACTTGGACCATTTGTCTAGGGGTAATTTTGATAGCTACTTTCACTCAATGTAATTTATTTCATTATGTGCAGTTGTACTATACTTAATTACAAGGGTTTGACTTGAACTTGATGAAATTTGCCAGAATCTGTTTAAAATTTAAACTGCAGTTTAGTTTTGCTGAAGGCATTAGAAGTTTAATGCTGAGTTGCCTTATCATCTTTTTTTGGTTAAAAATAGCATAATATCTTGAATTAGTACATGATGTTATGAAACTTAAAGCTATTGACTTCTTATTTTTATATCTGGTTATAACATTTATTGACCCTGATATATGTTTCTGTGTACATATTCTTATTTGTTTATTCGTTTGTCTTGTTTGTCAATTTGGAGTGATTATTGATTGTCAAGTACCGAATACAAGAATATAGCTTATTCATTTGTTTATATCTAGCTAAATCTTAAATCGTTGAGCTTATGGTATTGATTTATTCACTTTTGACATGAGTTGGTGTGCTCTGTGCATTATACATGGTTTTTTAAGTGAGAGTATGAGTTTACATGTCAATGTATTTATTTTTCTATCAGAATATAGTGACTCATAGCAAGAAAAATTTATGATTCAATGCAGGAAACGCTAGCAGCATGCACTGCTAGAACAACTTTAGGGGGAACTTTATTTTGTGGTAGCTTGTAAGAAGTGTGAGTGCTGACAAAATTGCCAAGTTGTGGGAGTATTCGCTGCATCTATGGAGTGGTGATATTTTTTTGTAGACATTGAAAACAAAAATAGTTCCATATTTTTATTAAAATCCTAAGTTTTGTACGAAATATTATTTGAACGGGAGCTCTATTTCGATTAATGAATCAGGATTTTTATTAGTTATATATTGGATTTTTATTTAATTATTTATAAAAATGACAACAGAAAAATACTTTTATAGACAACGCTAAAAAATTACAATGATAATTACAACAACGGGCATAATGTGTTGTCGTTGGAATAAACAACGGTCAATATAGTCATAACGACAACGGGCATGTACCGTTGTCGTTCTTATATACAACAACGGGTATTTACCGTTGTCTATCAGCGCCCTTTTCAGGACTTTCTACAACACCTCTGCACACAACGGTCTATTTTTGCAATAGAGTGTTTTTGTACTAGTGGACATTTCTTCTTGGAGGTGGTGCTATATGTTGGGCATCAAAGAAACAAACTTGCATCACTAATTCAACAATGGAATCTGAGTTTGTGGCTTTAGCAGCAGCTGATAAAGAGGCTGAATGGCTAAGAAATTTGGTTTATGAAATTCCATTATGGCCTAAACCGTTGTCACCAATATCTATCAGATGTGACAGTGCAGCTACCTTGGCTAAGGCGTATAGTCAAGTGTACAATGGGAAGTCTCGACACTTAGGTGTTAGACATAGCATGATGCGTGAACTTATCACGGATGGTGTGATATCTGTGGAGTTTGTGAGAACTCAACACAATTTAGCCGATCATTTAACCAAATGGTTAAGTAGAGATCTTGTGCGCAAGTCGGCTATAGGGATGGGTTTAAAGTCCACTAGAAATCTCTGATATTAAGATACCCAATTTCCATCTAGTATGACGCTAGGTGCTGAATTCAATGTGGAAGGCTTAATATCTAGAGATTGGAACATATTAAAGAATTATCCCAAGGTATGTGTTCGGACCTACAAGTTAAGGAGGTTGAATGTATACATTCTTAATTGCTCTTTTGACAAATTGCATATGCATGTGCAAGAATAAAAGAGCTACCTATATGAGCATGAGGTGTAGCCGCTTCAAGAAGCTGGGACTTGGCTTTGACATACTTATGAAGGATAAGGACATAGGCTAATAAAATATAGTGTCAAGATAGAACATATAAGTATGTCATAAATTTTTTACTTACAGAGTAAAATTATACATGTGGTGTACATTTTTGTGCGGAGAGTGTGGTCTAGACAAGTTAACTTTAAGAACAAGAGCGTGATGAAGTTGGTGATCTGGATTTTCACGATAAAGTGAAATAAGAATAAATTGGTAACATTACACTTTGTTTTTGTTTGAATATTACATACAAATTTATTACAAATACATTCTACTTATATACTTATACGGAATAAGAACTTTATTTCACAATTAAGTAAGACTTCTATTCCATATAAAAGTGGCCGTGGCCGGGAAAACTATTCCACATGCTATAAATGTTACTCCCCTCTTATATATGTGTGAAAATTTCATTTATAGATGTTTTCCAACACATGTTATTTCCAAAAATAGAAAAATATTCCGACTCGCATAAGTGGAACGCACCCTCCACCTATAACACTTTTATCAAATTTTTTTAATACTCGTGCTAATTCAAATTAAACATATATATCACGTAAAAAGAAAGTATTATATTGAACTATAACTTCCATCTTTAAAACCATGGATAGGACTTAAATGTTGTCAAACATAATTCTTATATTTAATTCAAATAACACAAATTACAGTCTTTCTTTTATGTGAATAAAAATTTATTAAAACATACACAGGGATGTCAATCCCAAATGTTGTATAAAGGATTGAAATGTCTCACATATTTTAGACCAAACCGATGTAGCAACCAGTCCATAATTTGCATGCAAACGAGCATATTGATCATCAATCTTATCGCTTTTGCGGATTTTATCAATACTTGGAAAAATCTTAATGGATATATTGATCTTCAAATCCAGAGTTTGGATGTATTTCACTTGTTGAGCTTGTGGAGCCACATAATAGCCTCTCAAATGAGTATTTTAATTTTGTGTTGTATTGGCTGCACGACTAACCAATTGGGTCCACATTCTATGCTCCGACTCATATAGGCTCAAAATTAAACCTCCTTTATTTTTATTTTTTTTTATAGAATAAATAAGTTTGGAGTTATTCTTCAAATATCATGAACAAGTGAATTCAAATGAGGTGATCAAAACACAATAATAAAAAATATTAATTAGACACAAACTCAATCTTTTGTTTTTGTACATTTTTGTTATAATTCATACGTATATATACTCAAAAAATGCAAATTTTATGCTTATATCTTTGTTCTACAAAACTTAAATTTATTGAATTTGAATACTAATCTACAAGGAGAACGCGAAAAACCCTAAAATCGAACAATTAGACAAAGACCGAAGAACATAAATCGAACACAAAAAATAAAATGTCGATTGTATAAGTTTTGTTTTGGAATGAAGAAAGACATGAACTAACCTACGAGAGTCGCCGAATCTAGAGTTTCAGATGTCGTTCTAGGCAAGAGCTCCGGTGTGAATTTGTCAATTTGAATTTGGCCAAAGGGTAAAAGACGAAAGATTCGACGGGAGCAAAACACTATTCAACTACGAAAATAGTTATCGCACAGGTGAGGTCCGAAACGCAAGATAATCCGAGATAAGAATATTTTTCATGGATTTTCATGGTTTATTTGGCCTACCAAACGGAACCATAAAGTATAAATACACATTAATAACAAATAATGTGTACTTGTGTAGGGTTTATTACGTATCTTTTAGCAGGATTTAGTTTTGTTTGGTATTTAATATTTTATTTTATTTGTAGGATTTAATTATCTTTTTTTTTTGTATAAAACCGAATATATTGCACCAGCAACGAAAACCAACACTGTACAACTCACACCCTACTACTCAAACATCAACACAGTAACCAGCATAGCGCCTACCCTAATGTATAAACCTTGCTAATTTCCTATCTTTCCTACTGCAAAAAAGCAAGCACAAACTTGCATTGTTTCACTATATCCTCCACCAAGCACTTTTTACCTTGCATTCTCCTATTATTCTTTTCCCTCCAGATATGGTAGACCAAAACTGAAATAGCACACCTATATAGTTTTTGTTGTCCTCCCTTCGTGGTGCACTGAGTGACAAGAAAAGCCATTTCCTCACCCCAATCTCTTGGATGTCTATTGATTCCACACCATCTAGCCACAACAGTCCAGATCTCTCTCACAATAAGACAGTCAAAGAAAAGATAATTTATTGTCTCCTTTTCCTGATTACAAAAGCAACATGCATCATCAACTGATATACCAATCCTTTGCAAATATTGACAAGTAGGTAGCTTCCCATGCAATAACAACCATGTAGTAAATAGGTATTTAGCAGGAGTGACATTCTGGCATATCATCTTAGCCCATGGCACCTGCTGATGAGTCCCCTGAAGTTTAATATACAGCTTTTTCACTGAGAACTCAGCTCCATGACACTCATTTCCATTCACAATTTAGAGACACTATTACATTATTTAGACGTCCACAATCTATTGAACTTTTTCATTTTAGGTAGTCTACCCCACAATAAAAATATTAGATGAACCCACAATTAAATACTTTCACACAATTAAAAATATTAGGTTGACTCACAATTAAAACACTTTAACATTTTAAGACTTTAACAAATCATCACAAAATATTAAATTCCGTGCTGAAAATTTTAGCTCAAAAGATTATGGACGGAAAGAGTATACTATTGTCACGTCATCTATTAACACATTAAATATGTCAACGATGTATTGGAACATTCATCTATGTAGATATGGATTTCTAACATTACATCCGTCGATTAAATTCATAGATTTGTGCACTATATTGTCTCTTTAAACTCATGTGATGAGTTTTCTATAATAAATGAACTAATAAAAAATATTTATTAGGTGAAAATAAAATAAGTTTTTTTGCAGCATAATAATAATAATTTATTTCAACAAATAAGTCAATGACATTGGGAGTCCAAAGTCGCAACTAAGTTCATTACTAAAAGCGAACCCAACCCAACCCAACCCAACCCAACCCACTTAAAGTTACTTTGGGCCTTATGAAGAAAGTGCATTTCTTTTGTTAAAAATAAACATTCCGAAAAATTAGTAATAATGAATAAAAACCTAAACTTGGTTGGCGCTTCATCCTTGTTCATTCTACAGTAAAAAAATTAGAAATAGAAAACAAAAGCCGCCTCGAACTTCATTATGCGCTCTTATTACTTCGATTGCAGAATTTCTTCGCTGGCTTGATTCATCTCCGTCCTCCTATTCCTGCAGATTTTAGAGAGTAAGTTGGATTCCTGGAACTCAATAATTTGGATTTTACCACTCAATATTTCTTGAATGTTGCATATAATGAAATATATGTATAATTATGAATACCTTAAAATAGATCATGTTATCTTTGCTTATAGCCATAGACAAAGCAATATTATGAAACATTTGAAGGTCAACTGTTTGTATTATGTGTTTGATTGCATTACAAATTGTAGTGGTAGGGAGTTTTTATATATTTCATTGTAATTGCAATATGCATTGGTTTAGTAGGAGTTCTGCATAAAAACATAACATTTTAGAAGGATATTTTTGATATCAAATCTGAATTTTGAAATTTGAGTGCAGTAACAAAATGTGTTGTCAACGACACTCACCAACATTGTAGCCATTCTCACCAACTTTTAGCAGAAAAAGCCATGAAAATTGGGATTCTGAATTGTCTGTGTATACATGATGTGTATTTTGACTTTTTTTTGCAGTTATTGCAGCCAATTTCAGTGGCAAAACTGTTGCGTATTCGATTGTTAAGTATAGGAATAGATGTGAAGAATTGTATTGGAAAATATTAAAGTAGAAACTATACAGTCTCTTAACACTTCACAATAAAGAAGGGTGTAATTTATATACTGAAAATAGCATTAACTTTTGCCGAAAGAAAAAATAGAGCCGAGAAGAATAAGTGTTTTAGGCGGGAAATCAATTTAGCTCAATGAACCTGCTTTTATCTATACTAGTGTTACACCCGCGCTTTGCGCGGCGTAAGTCCTAATTTAATTTTAACACATGAAACTCTTATAATTATAAATTGAATATATTATAATAATAGTAAAATTTGTGTTTATGGACGTGACAAAGGGGTATTAATTTTCTAAATTAATTAAATACAGATACGTAAAGTAAAATTTAAAAATGTAACACAAACATAAAAAATTATCATAAATTTCGAAACACTTCTTTGTACACAACATTTGTAGTAGATGTACTATCGACATCGTCACTTTCACAAATTAAAATTTTCAACCCAGCACGATTGGTGACTCGTGACACAGCGACATACAATTGGCCATGACTAAATACTAGTCTTTTCAAAAACAAACCAACACGGGTCAGTGATTGACCTTGGCTTTTGTTAATGGTCATAGCATAAGAGACAATTACTGGAAATTGTCGACGTTGAAACTTGAAAGGTAATCTGGGATCTGATGGTGTTAGTGACAACCTCAGAATCAAAACTTTGTATCCTGCACTCTGACCAGTGAGAACTTTTCCTTCTAATACACGACTGCCAAGTCTTGTGATAACCAATCTGGTTCCATTACACAAACCATTTGCATGATCGATATTCCTAAGGAGCATAACTGGAGTTCCTACTTTCAAGAAAAGTTCATGATTAGGTACACCAGAACATCTAAGGCTATTTAAGAACTCCGGTGTGTGGAGGTCTTGAAATACAGAATTAGTTGATTCTGATCTGCATATCGTATCTGAACTCAAGTATGATTGGCCTTCATTTTCATTCAACGACACCATGTATTGATTAATAGAATTAACTACATCCAAAGTTGGAGCAAGAATCACTCTTTCTTGTAAATAACTTGCAGCGTCAATGGTATTGTGGTCGGATGCATAAATGTAGTCCACAATGGTTGCGATGGGATCATCGTAGTATTTGAGCAAAATGTCATCTGGAAGATCAATGGTTGCTTCTCCATCATTTGGACCTCCAATTGTCCCATCTCCAATGCTAGCTATCCATTTTGAAAATTGATCCAACTGAATTGATTCATTCTCCGAGCATGAGTTTCGGAGTCTCATATTTTTTGTCAATCTCAAAACTGTGCAGCTTTTCTAGAGATATGATGAATTTATTGTAGCATGCACGACATCTTGTCTGCTACCCTTAGGAATTACTGGTAAAATTTGATGAAAATCGCCACCAAATACAACCGTTTTACCACCAAATGGTAAATTGAAACTCATTGGATTGATAAAATGCATAATATCGCGCATACTTCTATCCAATGCTTCAAAGAAAAATTTGTGCACCATAGGAGCTTCATCCCAAATTATGAGTTTTGTTTTTATGAGTAGCTCAGCAAGTGGACTTCCTTGATTGATGTTGCATGTAGAATCTTCATTTGTATTGATTGGAATTTTGAAACGTGAATGGGCAGTTCTCCCCCTGTTAGTAATAGTGATGTTATTCCACTTGAAACAACATTGATAACTATTTCACCTTTGGAGCGTAAAGCTGCAGACAATCCTTTCCAAACAAAAGTTTTTCCGGTTCCTCCATAACCATATACAAAAAACATACAACCAACATTTGACTGAATTGCATCTAAAACAGTATCATGCACCTGACGTTGTTCATCTGTGCACTTACTTAAGAAATCTTGATACTCTTGCTGAAGACTTAACCGATCATACTGTAGCTCATCAACAATCAATCGATTTTGACTTGATTGAAAAAACTCAGAATTTGGAAATGACATTGATGAAAAATCATGCAAGCTCCTACCAACAGTCCTCAACAATTTCTCAATCTCGACTAAAGCATAACTTTTGATTTGATCTTCATTTAGAAACAACTCTACACAATTCAAAAAATATAAATGAGACAATAACTCATTGCACACTTTAAAAAATTGTAAACTTTATTTTAATATATTATGCACAAATATATATATATATATATATATATAATTTTTATTTAATGACGCATGCTTTAAATAAGTAACACATGACTTGATTATATATAATATGTGTAGAAACTAAATTCAAACATATTAAAATAATTAGGTTATACCTGGATGTTGTAGCAGTGTTCTTTGTTTGTGAATAATATCATCCGATAAGTAACTCCAACAATTATTCCAAATTTCTTCTGGCCTGGTGAGTGAATCTAATGATAGTAAGGTGACAAAAAGATTTCTCAAAGAATTTGTTGATGCCTAGTGACTTGCCTCCTTAATTCCGTCAATATATTCTTTGTCATCATCCAACAATCCTAAAGCATATAAAGCATCTCGAAAGGTATCATATTGAATATCATTTATGCATCTTATCTCTTCATAACTTGTTGGACATTGGACAATATTTAATAAACATCTCAAGTAATACATGTCTCCAGAACCAGGAGGTACATAGAAGAGTCTTCCTATTGCATATCCATTCTTCCTTGGCATCCATTCTCGTGTATTTTGCTTCCAGACGAATTTTATTGGAAATTCAACATAAGTAAGGCCTCTTGCTTCTTCTGGATATTTTTTATTTGCTTCCATCCAAGCTAAGAACATACTTTGCCTAACAGTTGGACGATCGAGCACGGCATCTATTGGTTTTGAGTCCAAAAATATTACACTTTGCTCTCCCAGAAAATGAAAGCTCAATCGCTCAACAGATGGATTTCTAAACTGGATATCAAAACTAAAAAATCTCCAAGCTGCTTCACATGGCGATATGTATCTGCAATCATAATACATCTTCACTTCATCACATTCTGTTTGTGCTACTCCATCTACGCCGGTTTCATAAAAAGATGCAGTGATACGACCATTTCCCTTATTTATGTATTTGAATATATATTTAATGGACCGAGATTGGTTGCACCATTCAACATTTATATGAGCAGCATACTTCAAAAGAAGCTCTCGATTATGCGGCACCACATATCTATTGTCCAAAGTGACACCATTTTTGTCAACAACTCTACCATTATCTCGTCGCCTGTAAACGGGATATCCATCTTCATCCGTAGAAGTTGTCTCATTAAACTTCTTTGGAAAATACTTTGTACATCGATCTTCTGACATGCATGGAGCTTTTTTATTTGCGATGCCACATGGACTATGTATCATGAAATCTTGTACTGCTTTATAGTGTTCCGGGTCAGATTCTACATTTGGAATTTCTGCTGAAATAATTTTGTCAATATCTTCAGCTGACTTCTGCTTGTCTTTCTTATCCAGAAAAAGTAAGATATGAGCATGCGGGAGCCCTCGTTTTTGAAACTCAATAGTGTAGACAACTGCAAAAATTTATAAAGTAAAATCATTTTCACATTAAAATAAAATAAGATTTTCAAATCGTAGATATAACGACCTTATACCTACTTTGACAGAACCAAATAATTCATCTTTTCGCAAGTCTTTCATTAGATTGTCTAAATTGATTTTAAAGACTCGAACAATGATGTCTAGACGATCTTCTGGTTTCAAACGTCTACTTTCAACGTATCTCACTATTTCAGGCCATTTTGGGTTGCACGTAAATGTAATGAACAAATCGGGATAGCCTGCCCATTTGCAAATTGCCATAGCATCTTGATAATTTTGTATCATATACCGAGCACCACTAGTGAAAGATGAAGGCAAGATGACTCGTTTTCCATGCCTAGTTGGATTCGTTTCACCTCTTAAAAGTGCTTATGTTAAACCCTTGTACATCTCTGCACGCAACTGCTTTTGATGGTGGCGCATGTATGATAATCTATTTGATTCCACCATTGTATACGCATCAACAACAAATTGTTGGAACAATCTCTTCGATGACAAAAGGGTTGGCACCTCATCCTTCCTCTCGTGCAACCTATACGCAAAAAATTCCCTAAAGCTAACTTTCTCACGCTTATCATTAGTAGATTTCTTCAATTCTGAAAAAGGTATGCCTTCTCGATATCCATCCTCACCGTATGGAAATAACAGTGGATATTGTAAAGCAAGATAAGATGCATGTAGCTCATTTATGCGCTGTAATGTTCCTGATTGTGTTTCAACAATTATGTCTCTATTGCTCAATGATTCATCAAAATCACCAACTACCAACGCAACAACCTCAGACACGGAAGGGATATTATATCTTCTTGCATCTTGTCCTCTTTTGCCAATTAATCTCAACTTTATTTCTGAAGTCCCGTTCTCTTGAAGTTTCTCTCTTGCCATTCGAAATGACTTGACCAAAATATTATTCTCATCCAATGTATCCTTTATCTTTGCTACGATCTCAGCATGAAGTTGATTTATGTCATTCTTTTGTCTAAAATAAGAAAAATGAAGTAAAATAAATGAATTTAAGCATTAAAGTTGTCTGTTCATAACTAAAATTAGATAATAAAATTTTAAATTATAATAATTTAACTAACTGCACAGAAAGTAGTCTATTTGTAACTTCGTTGTGTGTATCGTAGATATATAGTTGGGCAAATTTGGGTGGCTCTCCAACTGTTGGTATCAAACTTCCAATTAAATGATAATTTTGGCCATGCATTCGAAACACCGGCTGAGATTTTCCGTTGTTTAAACTTGTATCGATCTGTCCTTCCATTGATGTGAAACAAAACATATTGTTGTATGACCGAATATTTTCAAGAAAGTGTTTGCTTCTTGCGTCATTCCCAAAAATAAGGTCATTCAACAGTTTAGGAGGTGCTTTCATTTTTGGAAGTTGGATCTTTCCACTCGAGCAACAAATAGAATACTTTGGATTTGGTGTATTAAAATGTTTTCCCAATCTTTCTTCATACCAAAATAAAGCTCCACAAAATTCACATGTATGTATTGGATCACCTATATCCCAATATTCTGCAATAAATTGCCCTGATATAGTTATTCATGAAATAAATTGCTCTAATATAGTCATTCATATAGAGTAGACAAATTATTATAAAAAAAAAGCAACATTTGATCTAAACTATTATTCATAGTTAAGGATGTAATTTTTAAGTGATCAGTTCGCAGTAAAAATTAAAGGTTATATCCATACCATTTGTGATATTGCGGGGCATATGTTCAATATCATCAACACCTAAAATAATCAATCAAAATGTGAGAAAACAAAATAACATGCATGCAAATTATGCATTCATCAAGACAAAGCTCACCACCATCCAAATTTATATATTCCGAATCAACATGTATAGGAGTATTGGAACAATTTGCTGGCAAATCTACAAAATAACAAATATTCAATGATTATATTTATTACATGAAAATGAATTTCATATTAATTTTCTGCGTACTCAAAATGTAATGGCTCACCGTCAGTGCTATCCTGATCCACAATTATAGGTTCTTGCAAATCAATATTCATTGGCTTGTCTTCCTCTATGTTAATAACTGATGGAATTTTTTGCGATCGTGGAATATTTGCAGTACAACTTCTTGACTGGATATTAGTGCCAAAAGAACTCGTTCCACTTACTGCATGTAAATCTATAGGTATTTATTAAAAAAAATATCAAACAATGAGGTTGGAGAACAAAAATTAAATAACTAACTAAAAATGTCATTAACCATTTGTTATATCGTTGAAAGGTAACATAGATGATTCATTTGGTTGCCTTTGGAATATTGACTCCAAATCTTGAGGAACCTGACGTGCACCTGAATTGCATCTGGAGAACTTGCATGATAGAGGACTCAAATTTTCTGTTAACAAAAGTACAAAAAACTATATCAATATATATAATTAAGAAATCTCATAAGTATTAAATAAAATAACTCAGTTAGGGAGGAATCAAGGGTTTGAAATTGAATGCTCGATTAATATTAAAAAATAATAGCGAATTTGATTATTTGTTTCCTCAAATTTATGGTGGCTATGATGATAGAGCTTTTATTTTTAGTAATTTAAATCGATGACTATAAGATATGATCGTAATTTTATTAGTATAATAATTTTAAAATGGGGGACATAGAGGGTAAATTAGAGAATGTGTATAGAATTACTGATGAATATATATATATTTTGAATATTATTATTATTATGCTATTAATATTATGTTAGAGAGTCAGCAACCATAATTATTAGGCTTGAATATCAGTAGAATTTTATGTAAGCAATAGTTAATTGGGCCACTTCCAAAAAGGAAAGAGTAAATTGGGCCTGAAAGAGTGCAACTGAAAAGAATTTGTTGAAAAGCATTCGTAAGTTGAAAATCTCAGCGCCGCATTTCACCATTCCTTTTCTTCTCTCCTCTTCTTTTCTTATCCCTCCGTCGATTAATTTGTTTCTTACGATTCACCGGAGAAGGTCGAACAGAGATTTCAACTTAGATCTGGTAATTGCCTCGTAGTCTTTGTAATAATTATAGAATTTTTAAGTAGTAATTGTGTAGATCTTCCATAAAAATAAGCAAATATCATACAGTATTTTTATAGGTATAACAAAAAATAGAAATATTAGAATTTAGTAGAGTTCATAATCTGGGTTTTATGAGATTTCTACGTTGCTTCACTTTCCGGTTTGATGATAATTTATATTTCTATTTATTTTCTGGTATTTATTTAGCTAATATATGATTTTATGGCTCAGTAGATGAGTTGGTTCAAATCCGCCTTATTCCACTCCAGAAATAAATCTTATAAATTTTCTTCATTTAAAATGTGAGAAATAAATAATGTTTCTATCTTAGATTTTGTTTTTTTGCTTATCATTTCTGGATCTGGTGTTCCACATGTAATACCTTTATATTCAATGTGTAATATATGCTTTCTTATTATCTGATTCTTTGGTTTTGTGACAGATTAGTTCCAGTGTTCCACTCTTAGGCAATGAACCATTTATTTGAGATGTTAGCAGTTAAGGTAAAAAGTAAAGCAATCCTCAACTCTAACTCAAACCACACAGACATAATAACTGACATCAATAGATTAAACAAAAAAGTAGCCTTATATAACTATTAAAATTATGATTTAAACTTAAATACTGAATCAGTAAATATTTACATCACTACAAATAAAACATACTTTTTCAGACATGTATGATATAATTGTAAACAATTTAATTATTGAAAGCAAAGAATATCTTAAAGAATTTGATACTCCTGTTATACATTTGGACAGAATGGAAACAAACAACTGCAAGCATAGTAATGGATATGTGTTCCATTGAATCAGTGGTTGCCGAGCATTTATATTTTTTAGCACAAATGGTTAGTATTCTATTCCAATTTCTTTGTTTCATCTATCTCTAGCACTAAATGTGCATTAGGAACAATTTATAAATACCTGAATTGTCTCTAGTAGTTTTTCTGCTAATAATAGTTGATCTGGTAATTCTTTTCATGGTTCCCAGTGAAGAAATCTCTGCAATGTGAAAAGGAATGATCAGAATATGTGCAGTTAAAATCCTAATAATGTAGAAGTATGCTATATATAGTTGAAACATATACATGTATCGGTACCTGAACTGATGGCACCAACTGAATTAATTCCACTATTTCTTGTGTTCTTGCTGTGTAGAACTGAAGACTTTGTAAGCTTCTTCATTCAGCTTCTCTATGGCAAACTTCTTGTTCTGTGAGGAATAAAAATCAAAAACATTTTCTGGGACACTAAAACTGAAAATATATCACGACTCTTGTGTATTAACTTACTTGCCTTTTGGAATACTTTGCTTGTTGAATTTGAAGCTTGAATGTGTGTCTGTGTTGGTTGCTGACTACTGGTCTGAGATTTTCTGGGGGTATTTTGAATGGAGCAAGTATGATTTTGTGGGCATATTTTGAATGAAGTATGAGATTTTGTTATATTTTGCTGAGATATGAAATCTTGCTGTAGGTTGTTGTAGCCCATACTATACTGATTTGTTTGACTTTTGGAAGAAACTTTTCTAATACAATATCAATCATATTTTATGCAGCCCACAATTAATAGTATTTAAATTCCTTTCTGATTGACATAAAGTAAGGGGATGGCTTGTACATTAAGTGTTGAACAGTACTTTCATTGGTAACTGAACACAACTTCTTATTTAATTTATAAAATTTGTTATGCACTTCTACACTTGATTACATTTTATAAATTTTACTCCTATAAATTAAATACCTGAATAAAAATATACTTATTTGATAAATTAAATATATTCAGCAGTTAGTTAATTATACTAACTCATAAATAATAATTTATGTGATACGATATAGACTATTTAATCTTATATTTATTACTTATTTATCCAATATATTTATTACTTATTCAGTTTAAAGTTTCATGTCTACGTGCTGTGATTTTGTGTGCAAAGTAGTTCAGGCATCATACCTTATTTTTTGGTACATTTTAGAGCACTCTATGTTTGTTTGTATAATTTATGGTGTTTTATTTTACTTGTTATTAAGTTATAAGAGCAGCTCCAGCGCGTCGGACCTGGGGGGCTCGAGCCCGCGCGCGAGCCTGGGCCGTGCTGGCGAGCCCCTACCCCGGCGAGCCCGACGCGCAATTGGGAGCCCGGCTCGCGCCCGCTGCATCGCCTGTGGCCAATTTTTATTTTTTTTTTTTAAAAATTGATTTTCTGAAAAACAAAATCAAAAAATGGCTGTTGATGGCCAACGGCTCTTGCAACGGCTAAAAAAAAAATTCCCCTATAAATACACACTATCACAACTCATTTCCCACACCTCAAAATTCATCTACATTTCTTCAATTTTTCACATTTTCTCTACCAAATCAATTTTTTTTTTTACAATTCTCTATCACAAATCTAAAAATGTCGATGGATGACGAGACGTTTCTCGAATTGTTGCGCTCTGGAGGCCAAGGTTCTTTCCCCAATCAGCCCAACGATGATACCCCAGACGACGATGATTCTCCGCCATCGCCGCTGCGGCCTACCAACCTGGGTTTTGCTGCCTACGCCAGTCCTCCTTCCAAGGGAGTCATGGGTTTTTCTCCAGCTGGTTATCAAGACGCCTCCCCACCCGTCTTCGATCAATTTCGAACTCCGCCGGGTGGTAGCTAAGGTGCGGCTTCGGATTTTCAAGGGCTCAATCTATCGAGCTCCTTCGAATCTGTTTCCAACGTTCGTGCGGCGTCCAAAAAGAAAACAAGCGCATCGACAGCTGCTCCCTCAAATCGGAGCCGACTGAGCGGACGAAGGCCGTACCTTACAGTCCGGAGGAATCAGCTCATCTGATCAAAGTGTGGTCTAGCATTTCGCAAGATCCGGGAGTTGGCGATCGACAAACCGAGCATATTTTCTGGGGCAAGATCGTCGATAGGTACAACGCCACAATTCACCTTATCGGCTACAAGCCCAGAAACAAGAAGATGCTGAATGAGCATTACCAGCGGATCATGCCCAAATGCAACAAATTTCATGGCTTTTACGCTGAATGTATGAGGGACTGGAAGAGCGGAGAAGACTCAAAGGACGTCTTCAACAGAAATAAAACAAGCTTTCCAGTACGGGAAGGCTTACGAAGAGCTACTCAAATTGCCCAAGTACGATCTATTTCATGCAAATAAAAAGATGAAGGGTACAGACGGGTCGTCCAACTCCAGCAATCCGGACATCGAAGCTGCAGACGAGGTTGGTTATTTTGATGAGTGCCCCCGCCCGATGGGGAACAAAAAAGTTGTCACCGAAAGAAAGAAAAAAGGAAAAGCCAAACAAGCTGAGGCGAGCATTGATTTGGACAACGTTCCTCAGGGTGCCGAACATGAGTTTTGGCACTCAAATGTCGAAGTTAATCAGACGTACCTTGCGATTGCAAAGAAGAAGGAGGCCGTCTTGGAGAGAAAAAAACAACTTATTTCGGGCAAGCTCATGAGCACATACAGCAAGATGCTCGTCACTGATACCACACATATGAGCCCGGAGCAGTTGGAGCAGAATGAGCTCATGTTGGCTAAACTGTGGAGTATGATCGAGAAATAGACGGTTAGTTCAAATGTAATTTTTTTTTAATTGATGTATTTTGTTTTCATTTAATAAAAAAAATTCAAAAAATAATTTTTTTTTAATTTTGAAATAAAAATAATTAAATAAATAAATTCAAAAATAAAAGGAATTAAAAAATAAATCAAAAATTGAATAAATAAATAATTAAAAACAAGAGAGAGCCCGGGGGAGAGGCTTGCGGTTGGAGACAATTTCGGGAGAGAGTCCCTCCCTACCGGAATAGTGCCGAGAGCCCCTTTTAGGGGCTCTCGGCTGGAGATGCTCTAAGGTTCTGCAAAACACCATAAAAATAAACTATGCTTAGGAAATTATACACTTAAAATGATAAATTGATCTTTAATATTAAGATTTGAGTACCCAACATCTACCACTACATTTAAGTATTGTAGAATAATATAGTCATTATACATCGACTTAACTACAAAAGCAAGGGCTAACTATATATAAATGCCCCGATAACTATAGGCTTATATAGCCATTATGCCTTGAACAAATTACAAAAGCAAGGCTAATACTATAAATAAAAGCCCCTGATATCTATAGGTATAATAGTCATTATACATTGACTGAATTACAAAAGCACAGGCTAATACTATAGATAAATGCCCTCAAAATATATAACCTTGCAGTCAATGTATTCAAAAAAAAAAACCCAAAGTACTTCCAAGATCTTTTAAGACAGGGGTCTAGTCTTTTTCTTTCTTGATATAGACCTTTCTCTTCTTTTCATGTCCAGTTGCAGAAAATGCATCATCCGAAGACCTCTTAATAGCTCCATCATCAGACCACTCCTCTCCAACTCCCTTGCTCGATGGAGTCTCCATTAGAGCAACATCTTCAGCCTTAAAAACGTACTCTTAGAAGCATATTTTTGACCAACATTGTAGCCATGCTCACCAACATGTGTATACATGATGTGTATTTTGACTTTTTTTTGCAGTTATTGCAGCCAATTTCAGTGGCAAAACTGTTGCGTATTCAATTGTTAAGTATAGGAATAGATGTGAAGAATTGTATTGGAAAATATCAAAGTAGAAACTATACAGTCTCTTAACACTTCACAATAAAGAAGGGTGTAATTTATATACTGAAAATAGCATTAACTTTTGCCGAAAGAAAAAATAGAGCCGAGAAGAATAAGTGTTTTAGGCGGGAAATCAATTTAGCTCAATGAACCTGCTTTTATCTATATAAGATCTTAAGAAGTTAAAAAATATGTGTTTCTACAAGTTATTGAAGAAGTTTAGCAGCCAGAATTTACAGGTTGAATACGGATTTATATGATTTTGATTCTAGAAAGTGTGTACTTACGAGTATGATTTCTTTAGCTTTATACTCTGCATATTTGACTGTTGTAATGTGTTATTCTTAATTTCTTTACCTTCTTTTTCTTTAGAACTGCAGGTACTAATAAAATTTGGAGTAAATAACTATTAAAGATGTTACCAGCTGATTCCACCAAAATGTTGTCCTTCAAACGCTGCATAGCGGATGGAGATTTGGTTATCGTGTATGAGAGGCATGATGTTATGAAGGCCATAAAAATTACAGAAAAGGGAGTTTTACAGAACAGATTTGGTATGTTTAAGCATTCTGATTTGATTGGCAAACCATTTGGCTCCAAGGCCTTCAGTAATAAAGGTGGATTTGTTTATTTATTAGCTCCAACTCCTGAGCTGTGGACTCTCGTGTTAAGCCATAGGACACAGATTTTATATATCGCGGATATAAGTTTGGTTGTAATGTATTTGGAGATAGTTCCTGGATGTGTGGTTCTTGAATCTGGCACTGGAAGTGGATCCTTGACCACTTCTCTTGCACGAGCTGTTGCTCCCAACGGACATGTTTATACATTTGATTTCCATGAAGAGAGGGCTGCTTCAGCCAGGTGAGGAGTTGGTAAATTTGATCGTTCTTTGATGCTGCTGGTTTAGTTGAGATCTTGGGGAAATACTGATTATAGTGTTTATGTTTGTTGATGTTTTATTGTCACGTTATGCTATCAATGATATTTCATATACTTGTTGCTATATTTGATTTGGTTTCACATTTTCTTCAAATTCATGCACTTTTTTTTATATAACACAGGAGGAATATAGGAATAGTATAAGAGAAAATCTGGTTTGATGGATTCTTCTTTATGAACACTGAGGTGCTTGAGATTTGATTACATTCAACTGGATGTGTTCTTAGAAGTAAGCATTTACTCTTGTTTAATGGGATTTTCGATGCTAAGGATAATGTTAGTGTTTGTTCTTACTGTCAAGCAATATCACATTATTTTGTCACTTATTTTTATTTCATCATTGGTAGCCATATTTGATTTAGTTTTACTTTTTCTGCAAATTGATGCACCTTTTTCTTTTTAAACTAATGGAGGAATACAGAACAATATGAAGAAAATTTTGGTTTTATGTATTATCCTTCATGGATATTGAATGCTTGATCATTCCAGCCTTCGTGTAGGCCTTTTGTGATTTGATAGATGAGTGGATTCTTTGCCAATCTGTATGATAATGTATTTGCTTAAATGTTCTCTTCAGGGAGGATTTTGAACTCACAGGAATGAGTAGTTTGGTGACAGTTGGTGTGAGAGACATACAGGGTGAAGGTTTCCCAGATGAATTTATAGGCAAGGCGGATTCTGTTTTCCTCGACCTGCCTCAGCCTTGGCTAGCTATCCCTTCTGCTGCAAAAATGCTACAACAAGATGGGGTCTTGTGCTCATTCTCTCCCTGTATCGAGCAAGTACAGAGATCTTGTGAAACCCTCAAATCCTCTTTTACTGGTTGGCTAGCTAGCCCTCTCCACTTTAACTAAAACCCTTTTAGTTTTAACTTGAAGTCGACTATTTACTCATCAAATTTCTTGTTATATCTCTCGTGTTGGATGCTGACAGATATAAGAACGTTCGAAGTACTCCTCCACAACTATGAAGTTCGAGAAGGACACTTGGCAAGTTGGGAAGATGGCGATGAGGTTTTGGCATCTGCCAAGATTGGGAAGAAGAGGCAGCGTTCGACAAATGGAAAGGAAAATTCTCGACCTCAGACTGTCTTGGCTAGACGAATTGGTGAGGCTAGGGGCCACACCGGTTACTTGACATTTGCTAGATGCCATTGCATTGGGTAAAACATTTTCGTTATATTGGTGATAGCCGAAGTTATACTCTCTGTTGCTCCATATTCTAGTAGCTGCTTTGAATTCTAAATCATGCAGTTAGCCTAAAGGAGATTAGAAGTAGCACGTGAATCAGGGTTACAACTTTGAAATCACGTGCAAAAGCTTTGGAGATGGAGTACTTGGGATCAGCAGAATTCTAAAACTATGGAACCAAACTGGTTTCACACCAGGAGACTGTTAGACGGTTCTTCAGTGAGATCCGTCAAATGGTATATGTATTTGGATTCTCTAGTAGATTATTTATGATTTTAATAGTATTTGGATTTTTGAGTATTAACCCTCGTGAGTGTCGTTTTTATTCCTCATGGTTGTCATCAGGGTGTATTAGGATATTATAGTTCTTTTGATAGGCATGCATTTTGAATTGTGCATCAATATGTTAAAATGGTCATAACTTTTTGCATCTACTGTATCAAAATCCCCTAGCTGACTGATTGGCTACTTGTTTAGTGCTCTCAATATAGTCTCTTTTTTATGTGCGTCTCCCACCATCACATACCATACCCAATAAGCACATCTTTGGTTCAAGTAGGGGAATGGAAATTGAATTGAATCAAATCAAGGAAGGGAATAGTAACAATATCCATTACTTTTATTGGGTGTTTGGTTTAACAATGAAAATGAATCACTTGCAAATGATTTCTTCCTTGTTTCTGGTCTATTTCTATGGGTAATAAGTTGGGGCATTGGATTATTTCATAACCCATTACTCAAGCAAAACATAAGTAATGAAAATAGATAATTAATTCTCTTTCCATGGCTAAAAAAAGCCAAACCAAACATGGCCAAGTATGAAACTATACGTTCATAACTTTGCTTATTGTTTTCTTCTTTCAAGAGCCAATTTATAGATAGTAGTATTAATAACAAGGGTCAAATGGTGTAAATATATCTATTTTACTATCGAAATTTTCTTATAGGACACTTATTATGAAACAAAACCAAAATTAAAATAGGATACTTGATAAAATAAAATATGAAAAAAAGAGAGGGTAAAATGTTATTTTTCAATGTTATGTTTTTTCATTGCCACGCAATATAGACTAAAACCCAATTATTGTTTGATACTCCCATTATCCCATTATTTATTTATTTATTTATTTTTCTGATCAGAGAAGCAAAGTTATTTTTATTCAACAAAAGGAATTTGGTACAAGGAGTACCAGTACAGAGATTATACAGAAAGCCAGAAGTTTTTTAAAATGATATCGCCTTTAGTAGCGCACCAACTCTAGAAGCGGCATTTTATTTCTTCCTCGATTCTTCGAAAATTCCACTCCTTGTGTTCGAAAATTTGTCCCTTTATCACATTATACTAGTCCCAAATGATTTGGGCACATATATTAAGGCTAGAATATTTAGGGAGTTAATTGATGAGGTCCACGTTTATTAGGCAGATAAGTATTGACAGCAATCGCAATTAGATCCTGAGATACGCAAACCCTTCTCAAACTCCTCTCTCTCTCTTAATGTTATCGATGCCACACCGCGGCTTATGGTGTTTTGCCAAAAACTCGCCGAACTATTATAAAATTTGAGTATCAATATGATTTCAATACTTTTAATTGTCATTATTCAAATACTTGATAAAATTAGCATAACACAATTGTTTCTAAGTTGAGAAAATCATAAGGATAGTTATCAGTACTTTTAATTGCCAGTATTCAAACACTTGATAAAATCAGCATAACACAATTGTTTCTAAGTTGAGGAAATCATAAGGATAGTTATCAATACTTTTAATTGTCAGTATTCAAACACTTGATAAAATCAGCATAACACAATTGTTTCTAAGTTGAGGAAATCATAAGGATAGTTATCAATCCATCAATCACTATTAGTACTGGATATTTAGACAGATTTAAAGTTGTAAAAAGTGGAACAGACGTGTACAGTGTACACCTCCATTTACGTATGTTGCACTATTTACAACTCCTTTGAATTCTTGCTTGACTTAAATTAATATTTGAGATACCAAATACCAATATTGAGACACGGGGTACATGCACTCTTTAGGAAAAATTACACAGCACGCACACATATATACACAGAAAGATTTTTTTTCTTTTAAACAATTTAACATGAAATTTAACGAATGCGTCTTGAAGGATTTGAAATTGATACCTCGGTATTAACGTACTACTTGACAAATACATGTACACAAAATAGAACAAATACAACTTCGGTATACAGGATGAATTGAAATTTACACATTAAAAATTGTATCTAGTTGTCAAACTTCACACATTACAGCTCTTACTGTAATGCTAACAGTAAATGAAATGGGAATTAAATAAAATAAAACTTCGGTTTAATTTAACCTTACATGCTTTGGAACCGTATTCTTGACTAGAGCTGGATCACTAGATCAGTATGATCTCAACAAAAATAATTGGTTTAAATTTATTTACTTTGAGATCGAGTTATGTACATGCATGTGTGTTTGTATGCTATCGAAATGGAACACGTGATTGCTTAATAAAAAATAAAAATAAAAAAAATCTAACAATGCAATATTCCATTCAAAGCAGACATTGACAATAAATTAAAATAAAAACAAAAAATAGGAACATGACAAGATTTAAATAATTTATATCTTGTGTCACGGACTGATAGAGAAAGTAGGAACAATAATTGCATGCAAATCCAAGAAAAAATAAAACATGATAGAAACCCTCAACAAATTGTGGCCCCATCCCATTTCTTAAGTACGTACATGGTGTAGTAGCTAGAGAGCGATGGGGACAGCTCTAAGCGGCTGGGCCTTCTCCAAAGTAATCCCAAACTTCTCTTCCATATCCAATTTCTTCCTCCCATCTTCCACCTTCCAATCAAAACAATTCACCAATGATCCCAACATCACGGGCACCATTCTCATGGCCAATGGCAGCCCGGGGCATATCCTCCTACCCGCCCCAAACGGGATCAGCTCGAAATCTGTGCCCCTCACATCCACTTCCGACTCAAAGAAACGGTCAGGATTGAACTCTAGAGGATTTTCCCAAACGTCCGGGTCCCGCCCTATGGCCCAGACGTTTACGAAAACGCGTGAGTTCTTTGGCACTGTGTGGCCCAAGACCTCGACGTCTTGGTCAACTGTGCGTGGGATGAGGAAGGGGACCGGTGGATGGAGCCTCATTGTCTCCTTCACCATGCACCGCAAGTACGGTAAGCGTGGAATGTCCGTTTCTTCTATCCGTTTTCCCTTTCCGATCACTTGTTCTAGCTCGAATTTTGCTTTCTTCATGACTTTAGGGTTTTTGAGCGCCTCGGCCATTGCCCATTCCACCGTGCTTGAGCTCGTGTCTGTTCCCGCCAGGAATAGATCCTGTTGTGTTGTGTTGATCATACAAATTCAAAGAGTGTTTCGGTGAACTTATAAGATATTTTTGTAATTTAACGACAAAATAAAATATTGATGAGTTAATAAAACCCGAGTCAGCTGGGAAAAAAAAAAAAAACAAAACAAAACAAAAGGAAAAGTACACCGTTTTAACCTAAAAATTTCACTTTGTGATAGGTTTAACCCGAATTTAACATAATGCAAATTGAATTTTGTGACAATCATAGCTAAAAATGATTCCAGTGTCAGAAAGTCCAGTTTAAAATCGATGTTTACGGGTAAAAAAAATGTTCAAAATGTCACTTGTAAATTATGATTTCCAATTAAACTTTTCGATGCCAAAAATCATTTAAAGATTAAAATTGTCACAATTCTTTGATACCAAGTTGAAGCTTGGTATGTGAGAAAGTAAATTTATAATAAAAAAATATTACTAACCAAACACATTCGTTCGATGTGAGTTCGATCGATCTCTTGGGGGCATTGGTCGCTGATTTTGAGGAGGGTGTCAATGATGTCACTCGCTTTTTCGTCGCCGGATTTTCGTTTCTCCAACCTTTCGCCGATCAAGCCGCCAAAGAGCTCGAGCACTTTCCCGAAGTAGACAGTGTTACGACGTCGTATTCCTTGTGGGTCCAATCGTGCTAGAGAGGGAAAGAAATCGACCAGGTTGGGCTTTCCGACCTCCGTCATGATCTTCGACACCGTTTCTTTGAATTCTTTCGCCGAATCCGAAAACAGGTCGGTCAAATCTCTAGAGAAGAAGGTGTTGGAGAGTGATAGGATGTGGCCCAGAGGCCCAAGATCGAACCACGTAAATTCTTGTGTTCTTAACTTTCTATAAATCTCACCATCACAAAAATACTCCAAAATCCACGATCGATCACTGGCGCCGTCTGTGGGAAACGTGAAATTTTGTGAAACCGATCAGCGCATTTTGAGTAAAGATACGATGGTGAGACCAACCCGATCCGCCACCACTGCCGCCGCCGCCGCCAAAGCAAAACAGAAGCAAGCTGACCCCTTCACCAATCCGCCTTACACTCCAGTCAATGAGGAAGAGGGTGACGTTAGTCAAGCTCAGAAAACTGCTTCCCAAATCCGACGTGACCAACAGCCCATTCGCTGAGCTCCTGAAGGCCACCTGGAAGATGTTCCGTCTGGAGATTCAGCTAGTAGCGATGGGCCCAACCAAGGTGGCAGCCGACGCGGCAACTCCGAACTCCAGCCCGAGCTCGGAGACGCACTGAAGGCGTACCTGGACCTCCATGAGCAGGATTTTCGTAAGTTCGTTGATCAACATCGACAACAAAGTCAAAACAGAGAAGACGGAGTCGAACCGTCACAAAGGCGATCCCCAAGTCTCCAGATCGTTGGAGATAGGGAGGCCGAACTTCCCCGAAGGCGACAGGACAATCGCCGTGGGAACAACCGCACTTCACCTCGGCGCGGATCAACGTCACCTCGTCAGAACGCCATTCCACCTCGGCGTGACGAAGGAAATGCCTACCAGGGAAGATTCACCGTGTACGGTCGAATCTCGACTCCCTTCACTAATAAGATACTCTATACTCCCCTCCCGTCGACGTATAGAGTGCATCCTATCCCGCCTTACAACGGGTCACAAGACCCCAGCAACTTCCTATCCCGGTTCCAATACAACATGATGAACCAGGGATTGGCCGAAGATATTTACATGTGTAAAGTCTTCCCCGAGCTGCTAGTGGATAACGCTAGGAGCTGGTTTGATAGCCTCCCTAATTGCAGCATAGGGTCGTATGCCGACCTACTTGACGCTTTCGAACGCCGTTTTTTTCAAAAAGCCGAGGCAAAAATCAGCCCAGTCCAGCTCCTAACCTTAAGGCAGGGGCGGGGAGAAACGATCAGTGATTTTCTGGCCCGTTTTTATAACGAAAGCCTTAAAGTCAATCGTCTCTCCGACGACGTGCTCATCTCGGCATTCCAAAATGCCATTCAGTCCGGGACTCTCTTTAGAGAGCTTGTAAAGGCACGCCCAACGACCTCCAGGCAGCTATGGAGGATTGCCGATGCATTCGCGGAGGCGGATGAGGCCGATCAGAAAAAGCGGGCAGCAGACCGGCCCGAAAACAACGATAAGAGAAAAAAAGAGGAGCGCGCCGACCTTGGGCAAGGTCGCCGAAGTGCCCTCGAAAGGTTACAGCGAGGACCTCTCGAGTCCCGCTTAGGACCTCGGCCCCACCAAGACCGAAGTCAGTATACACCACTGACAAAGTCCAGGGCTGAAATATACGAGCTTCACTCAAACTTGTTCGAGAAGCCACTGCCCTTATCCCGAGGTGGGTCGAAACGCCGATCCAATGAGAAATACTGCAAGCTCCATAATGACTACGGTCATGAAACCGAAGACTGCAGGGACCTCACCTTGGACATAGAACACATGGTACGCGACGGTACCCTTAAACTGTACCAAAGTCGCAACCAGAAAGAGGCCCGACCTCAAGGGAAGGGCAAGAGAAAGAAAAATAGGGGAGACAACAACTGTACCCCCCAAAACGACAAAAGGCCAAAGCACGACGACGAGGATGAGGATGAAGATCAGCCTCAATATGATGCAGTCATCACGGCCATCACCGGACTGCCCGAAGGTACGACGAGGTCATCGTTGAAAGCCGAGGCCCGAAGTCAACAGCGGGAAGAACCCACCCAAAAAAGGTTCAAAAGGGAAGAGGTCGTCACCTTTTCTAGCAACGACCCAGTTCCCCATGCGGTACCTCATCAAGACGCCACCATAATCGAGGCCGTAGTGGCCAACAAATTGGTCCACCGCGTATTTATTGATAGTGGGGCCTCTGTGAGTGTTCTCTTTAAAGACTGCTTCGATAAGCTCAATATTGAAGCACGTCTAAGGCCAGCACCCATGCCGCTAAAGAGCTTCAAGCAACAAGAGACGACGACGGAAGGCATCATTTCACTACCCGTGACAGTTGGAAAGAGCCCGCGGTCCACTACGAAGATAATCCACTTCTTCGTCGTAAAAGCCAGCTCCCCCTATAACATCATCTTAGGAAGGGATTGGCTAATAGCAACGAAGGCGATCTGCTCAGCCTACCACCTGACGATTAAAATTCCGTCTAGAAACGGAGTGATCACGCTTCGGGAAAACCAGCAACAGGCTAAGGAATGCATGCAGGTCGCACTCCAAGGTGTTAAGAATCAACACCCCCAAGCATAGCAATTACAGAAACCCGAAGAGGTAGAGCCGACGTCGCATCCACCCGTCGAGCCGGTAGAAGACGTCGCATTATACGAAGATGACCCTACCAAGGCCGTCAAAGTAGGGTTCGTCGGCGAAAACGAGCTCCGAAGTCAACTTATCCGGCTACTTCGGGAGTATAAAGATGTCTTCGCTTGGTCGCCGCTAGACATGACCGGGGTGGCTCCAAGCGTCATCACTCATCACCTCAACATCGATCCTAAGGTGAAACCAGTTTGGCAGAAGCAGCGAGCCTTCGCAGCTGAAAGGAATCAAGTGATCCATGACGAGGTTCGCCAACTGCAGAAGGCCGATATTTTATTCGAAGTAAAATATCCGACCTGGTTGGCCAACCCCGTGATGGTGAAGAAGTAAGGAGGCGGGTGGCGGATGTGTATTGATTACACTGACCTCAATAAACACTGCCCGAAAGACTGCTACCCCCCTCCCCAACATTGATAAGAAGGTCGAAGCTCTTGTTGGCCACAAGGCGTTCAGCTTCTTAGACCTATACAAGGGGTACCACCAAGTCCTCATGAATGAAGAAGACGCTCCGAAGACCGCTTTCGTCACAGACTTCGGCGTCTACGCATACAAAAAGATGCCCTTCAGGCTGAAAAATGCTAGAGCTACATACCAAAGGATGGTCGACAAGATTTTTGAAGACCACATCGGTAGTATCGTCGAAGTGTATGTAGACGATATAGTCGTAAAAAGCAAGGAAATCGTCACTTGTGTAAACGACCTTAAAGTTGTTTTTAACCTACTTCGTAAAGTGAACCTAAAATTAAACCCAGAAAAGTGTACTTTCATGGTCCGGTCTGGAAAATTTCTAGGGTGTTGGGTTTCACGCGAAGGGTTAAAAGCTAACCCATCAAAAGTCCGAGCCATCCAAGAAATGCGAGCGCCAAAGTCAATTCATGACGTGCACAGACTGACGGGCTGCCTAGCCGCCCTAAGTCGTTTCCTATCCAAGGCCGCCGAAAAACAACTCCCATTCTTCAAAATACTAAAGAAGGCACCGAACTTTGAATGGAATGACGAGCACAGGGGAGCTTTTGATGGCTTAAAGACGTACCTCGTAAATCTCCCCACATTATCTGTACCAAAAGAGGGCGATGATCTCTCCCTATACCTCGCCGCTTCGGATGAGGCAATCAGTGCAGTCCTGGTACGAGAAGAAAAACGTCATCAGCTACCCGTCTATTTCATAAGCCGAGCCCTAAAAGGACCGGAGACGACGTATCAACCTCTGGAAAAGGTCGTACTTGCATTGGTGAATGCGGCAAGGAGACTCCGACCATACTTCCACGCACATCCGATATAAGTGCTAACCGATCTCCCACTTCGGCAAGTGCTTACAAAACCAGAAGCGTCCGGGCGAATCGCTAAATGGGCTGTAGAATTCGGCGAGCACACGATTTCCTTTGTACCTCGCCAAGCCATTAAAGGGCAATCTTTGGCTGATTTCTTAGTGGAAGCCAAGTTCACGGACGCACAACAATCCGTTGAACCCACTAAGGATAAATTAAAGGCTGAGGCGCCGAAGCCACCACCACAAGACTGTTGGAAGGTCTACGTCGATGGGGCATCAGGTCACAAAGGAAGCGGAGCCGGAGTCTTACTCATCAGCCCTGAAGGAAAGGAGATCACCCACGCACTCCGGTTCAATTTCCCGACCACAAATAACGAAGTGGAGTACGAAGCCATAATCGCTGGACTTCGTCTAGCCCAAGCTCTCCAAATAAGGGCCATTCAAATTCACAGCGACTCCCAAGTCATAGTGAACCATATACTAGGCAAATACGAAGCGAAAGGAGAACGAATGAAGAAATACCTCCATAAGGCCAAGATCCTACAACAAAGCTTCTCGTATTTTGAGTTGGTACGAATCCCAAGAGGAGATAATGAGCGAGCTGACGCACTAAGCAAACTCGCATCATCATCAACTATCTCTCCGGTGGAAGAAGTACAACTCCGAAGCATCGATGACGCCGAAGTCAATGTAGTAAACGAAGATGGACCGAACTGGATGACTCCACTTCGTAATTACTTGTTAAATGGCGAACTCCCAACCGATAAGGCCGAGGCTAGGAAGCTCCTGGCCAAGTCCACAAAGTACGTCTTGGAGCAGGGAATACTGTATAGAAAATCCTACCTCCAACCTCTCCTAAGATGTGTGGGGCCCAACCAAGCGAACTACGCACTGCGCGAAGTCCATGAAGGTTCCTATGGCAGTCACATCGGAGCCCGCGCCCTGTCCAAAAAGGTCATGAGGTGGGGGTACTACTGGCCCACTATGTTCCAAGACGCTACCGACCTCGTTAAACAATGCCCGAAGTGCCAAATCCATGCGACGGTTCCGAGATTGCCACAGACCAAACTGGCCAGCATGCAAAGCCCTTGGCCGTTCATGTAGTGGGGAATTGACATCGTTGGCCCATTCGAAAAAGCTCCCGGCCAACTACAGTTCCTCGTTGTAGCAATCGACTACTTTACGAAGTGGGTCGAAGCCGAACCATTGGCACGAATCACAAGTAAAAATGCCCTAAACTTCGTTTGGAAGAACATAGTTTGTCGCTTCGGCATACCTCACGTCCTCGTCTCAGATAACGGAACCCAGTTCACAGACAGGACATTCAGAGAATGGTGTGACGAACTCCACATCCAACAAAAGTTCACCTCGGTAGCTCATCCTCAAGCAAATGGCCAAACCGAGGTTACGAACCGAACGATAGTCAAGGGGTTAAAAACCCGGCTGGATAAGGCCAAAGGAGACTGGGCAGCGAACTTACCCCAAGTCCTATGGTCGTACCGAACCACCCCGCGGACATCACACGGTGAAACACCATACAGCTTGGTGTATGGAACCGAAGCGGTGATCCCGGTAGAGATCGGTTTGCCGAGCCCCCGAACACTTAACTTCGCGGCCCAAGACAACGAAAAAGGACTTCGAACTAACTTGGATTTGCTAGAAGAAAAACGAGAACAAGCCTACATACAAGAAGCTCGATACAAACAGCAAGTAGCTCGGTATTATAATAGCCGGGTGAAGCATCAGCAGCTCCAAGTAGGCGACTTCGTACTTCGGAATAACGAGGTCAGCGGGGCGGAGAAGCTCGGAAAATTAGAAGCCACCTGGGAAGGACCGTACCGAGTTCAAGAAGTCCTCGGAAAAGGGTCGTACAAGCTCGCCCACCTATCTGGTGAGCTCATACCCCGTACATGGCACATTACCCACTTGAAGAGGTACTTTGTATAAACAGAGGGTGATGTCCAAGTTCATTTAGGTCGTAGGAATCGAGTTGTCTTGGTAAATTTGGTCTTATTTTGACTTCGTAAAAATTTTATCTTATTTTGACTTCGTAAAATTTTTTCGTTTAAATAATTGGCATGCATTTTGCATCTCTCTCTCTCTCGTTTATACTAAGTATCTCGATTTTAAAATCCTGACGAGGATACGCAAATAAACTCCGCCTCGGAGTAACACCTAAACGCGCGTAAGGGGACCACCCCTATCGATAAATTTGACAAATAAGGAACCAAAAGCCAAAACTTCGTCTTCGGACGAAGTGGCCAACTGAAAGCCTAAACTTCGTCGTTAGACGAAGTGGCTACCTAAAAGTCCTAAACTTCGTCTTCGGACGAAGTGGCCGACTGAAAGCCTAAACTTCGTCGTTAGACGAAGTGGCTACCTAAAAGGCCTAAACTTCGTCTTCGGATGAAGTGGCCGACTGAAAGCCTAAACTTCGTCGTTAGACGAAGTGGCTACCTAGAAAGCCAAACTTCGCCTTTGGACGAAGTGGCTAACTGAAAGCCTAAACTTCGTCATTAGACGAAGTAGTTACCTAAAAAGACCTAAGCTTCGCCTTCGGACGAAGTGGCCAACTGAAAGCCAAAACTTCATCTCTGGACGAAGTGGTCGACCGAAAGCCCAAACTCCGTCACAAGACGAAGTGACTATGAGAAAGCTACCTTCGTTGAAAATAAGGGAACCTGCCTCGGTTAAAGGCAAGGATAGAAAGCTTAAACACGAATGCAAAAAGTTTTTTGTTTTATTTGAATAGAAATAAATGTACAATTGCTACATTAAGAAGACGAGGAACCCGGAGGCTTTGGCTTACTAAAGCTAAGCCAATCTCTAGCAAAATCCCTGCCGGAATTAAAGTTCAAAACATCGTCTATACTAAACCTGCCCCGACCCCGTCCAGAAGCCGAACTTCGGCCTCTACCTCGGACATTCTGGCTCGCTCGACCCCGACCCCGTCCCGACGCCGATCGCCGCTCTTAACTATAAATTTCTTAAGAATGACGTGTCACAATCTTCGGGTCCGGGTCAGCAGACCTCGAAGATTCACCTTCCAAAAATTCTCTAGAAGTACGGTCGAGCAACCTCGGATCCGGATCGGAGGAAATTGAAGTCGCAGAACCAGCCTCTAAAGACAGACGCCGCTTCAACTTCGGAAAGCGATCAAGGACTGTCTCATAAATGCTCGCCACACGAATGAGCTCTTCAAACTCACCTCTAACCTGCCAGGATTCATTCCCATATTGCTCCCTGTAGCTTCGGCATCGGGCCTGGAGCTCCTTGACCTTATCGTAAGTCTCGGAAATTGTGGATCCCCCAGCTCGGTGAATTATGGTCCCGTACTCCATATGCTCCTCGACGATCTCTTTGCAAGTCTTGATGTCATCCCGAGCTCGTTGGTACTGGTCTTCAAGCTCCATATATCTGGCATGCATCTCATCAAGTTTTTCCTGAGCGGCCCGAAGTTTCACCTCGGCCTCGATCTCGATGTTATCAGCTCGCTTCTTCCAGCCCGAAGCATCGAGCCCAGCTACTTCTACAGCTCGGCGAAGCTCGGATATTTCTTTAACAAGGTGGGAAGCATCGTAAAACTCAGGGGCAAGCTACAGAATAAATACAAGCAAAGTTTAACAGAGAACCTTTTTTTATTTATAGCCGAACACGGCAAATGAAACGCCACCCTAATGGTGACGAAGTACAAGGCTACCAAAAAAAAAAAAATAAAAATGAGAGGGGTAAAGAAGCTAAAAATCGTGAAAAGTGTCAATTGACTCCATCACGATTTTCTCCTTCTAGGCCGACCTCTGGTTCAACCTCGGGTTCCTTGGGATCGCCGCGAGCTGGCTCCTCGGTGGTCCCCTCCCCAACCGGCGTCTTCAGTAAGTCGGCAATGACCGTCTCCAGGAGCTCGTACCTGTCAACGGGACACCGCCGAATGACATCTTCATTTAGCAGATTCCTCTGTGCGGAGAGCCGCTCGACAACCGGAATGGAAGAAGTATGCTGCAGAAGCACCTCGGCGAAGTCTCGCAGTGTCTCCTCCTCTGTCATGGTAGCATACCCGTACTTGGTTTTGTCCAAGTCCGGGATGTCCTTGGCGATATCATCGATCACCGCTGAGACAACCGGGGTGCTCATGGCAGTCACCAGCTGAACAGCCATCCGGGAAAAGTGGGTAGACCGGACGAATCGTTCCACCAACGCGCGGAACACGCCTCCCTGACCAGCTACCACCCCGGCTACTTGGGTCCTCAGCCGACCCACTTCTGCCTCAAGCTCGGCAACCTTCTTCTTCTCCTCTTCGGCGACAGCCAAAGCTGTCGCCTCCCTGTCCGCTGCTGCCTGTGCCGCGGCTTCGGCGACAGAGATCTTAGCCATTAGCCGATCTTCCACCGCCGCAGCCTCGGCAGCCTTTGTCTGGAACTTGGCAACTCCACTTCTAATGAAGTTCGCCAAGCCCTGCAGCCCATCTAAAGCCGCCTCGGCCTCCTAAAACACAAAACCAAAGGACAAGATTTTAGTAGAAGGTACAAATCACCATATACAAATACTTCTAGTCTCACGCTTACCTCGGGAAATGACATCTCCCGTGCATGCATTTAGCCCGAGGTCGGGCCTCTCTCGACGACCGTCACTTCGTCATCCAACGAGAGTAAAGTTCGTCGAGGTCGTTGGCCCACCAGCTGCAGGGGAGAGGAGCTTCGGACGGGAGCGTCCAACTGCGAGCTCACGGATACCGACCTTCCAAGGTCGGTTGTCCTCTCCGACGACGTCGCCGAAGTCGTCTTCTCCACCACCGAAGCAGAAGGCTTCTGCCTCTTCCTCTTGTTCTTGTTCTGAAGAGCAGCCTGGATAGCTTGAGCGTCCACTACAAAAAAAAAGAAGATTTACATCAGTAAAAATGAAAGAGACCACAGGACACAAATCAGTGAAGCAGAGCCTCACCCAAGTCCACATCGGACACGGAGTTATATGGGCTTAACCCGTGATTTGCGAGCTCGGCCTCGGCATAATCCCTCTCAATGAGGCCGAGGTTCACCAAGCTCGTTTCAAGCTCACCGGTTGGTTTCCCAGTGTCTCGAAGTACGAACTTGGCCGTGGTCCAAGGGTACAACAGCACGCCTTCACACCGGCAAAAGAAGAATTTCTTCTGCCAGTTCGTCACCTTAGTAGGAGTCCCTAACTTGAACCTACTAATAGGGGAAAGGTAAGCCCACCCCGTCGGACCAAGCTTAGGTCTAAAAAACCTAAGGAAAGAATCCACAGTAGGCGTACCACCACGGCGGCGGACCTCGAAACAAAAACCAACGACCTGCTTGATGGAAGGAGGTTGCAACTGACCTAACGACAGTTGGAGCTCTTCTAAGAGCTCGGCAAAAAAATGATTTAAAGGAAAACGAAGACCAAAATGAAGATAGTCTTCATAAACGGTAAAAAAACCTACGGGAGGCGAACTACCCCTATCGACATCACGAGGCAGGAGCAGCTCCACTGACTCAGGAAACAAAAAACGACGAGCCAAGTCCTGCATATGAGACACAGACATGGTCGAGGCACATGCCAGTGAGGCACTAGACCCGACCACCAGCGGGAATTCGATTTCTCGAAATGACGGCGGAACTAGTGTGCGTGTATGTACATTTAACCAAACCATCGTCGGAAAAACCCTAGACGGCGAGGGCAAAATCTGTGCGCTGGCCCTACCAGTATCTACTTGGGGAAAAGAAGAAGAATCCATTACAAGGAAAGTACTTACTTGTCAAAGTCTTTTTCCGACTACAAATCACCGGGAAATTGAACTGGACGGCGGCGGTTGCAGAATTTTGGGTCTAGGGTTTTCTCTCTCACTTGCAATTGGAAATCGATTGAGGGGGAAAAATATTTTTTAGCGTACACTGGAAGCTTTTATAAGCAAAGGCACGCCTTTTCAAATCTCGCCCCTCCGCCTGCTCCAACAAAAGAGCGACACGTATCCTACCTACCCTGACACCAACAGTCGTGCCTTTTCATATCACGACTATTCAAGCTCGACCTCGTCAAAACGAGGCGGTATGCAGTTCGACTTCGTCAAAATCTTATTTTCGACGGGGTAATGCAATTCGAGCTCGACCTCGTCAAAATGAGGCGGTATGAAGTTCGACTTTGTCAAAATCTTATTTTCGAAGGGGTAATGCAATTCGAGCTCGACCTCGTCAAAACGAGGCGGTAGACAGTTCGACTCCGGCGAACTCCTAATTTCAACGGGCCAATGCAAATTCAAAGCTCGACCTCGTCAAAATGAGGCGGTGTGCAGTTTCAACTTCGTCGAAATCCCACGGGGCAATTTACACCTCTCTACAATGACCTCGCTTCTCCGACCTTTTGGGGGGGGGATGTGATAGGATGTGGCTCAGAGGCCCAAGATCAGCTCGGCCCACCCAGATTGAAGCCCAATAACGAGTCAACAAAATCAGCCAACTGCCCCACGATTTCTCAACCACCCGCGATGATCAGAGTACAGACGGACATGCGAGAGCAGCATCCATGAATCACCCGTGACCTCAATTCTCTATAAATAGAGCTATCTTGTAAGATAAGAGGGAGGGACTGTATTTTTACTAGCAAGAGAGACTTCAATATAAACATTCTCTTTTCCCTCCGTGGACGTAGATCTACCCATAGATCGAACCACGTAAATTCTTGTGTTCTTAACTTTCTATAAATCTCATCATCACAAAAACACTCCAAAATCCACGATCGATCAAAGAGGGAGTTGAGGGTGGTTCTGAAGGCGGCGCGGCCGACGTCGACGGCGGTGGAGGTCCGGCTGCTTTCGGTGCAGTAGGCGATGAGCTCGTCCACCTTCTTTCTGCGGAGATGCTGGTTGGCGTCGAGGCGGCTGCCGGCGAAGATGTTAGAGTTCATGGCCTTGCGGAGGCTGCGCCACCGCGGCGCCACCGGGAGCCAGACAACGGAGTACTTGAACTGGTCGTGAGCGTGCATGGCGTTGGGAATGCTCCTGCTGGAAAAGGCGAGGTCCTGCTTCTGAAGGACTTCTCTGGCGACGTCGGCGGAGGAGATAACGACGGTGTTGATGGAGCCGAGGCGGAGGCGCATGAGGGGACCGTAGATGTTGGTGAGGCGGGCGAGGGATTTGTGGGGGTGGTCGCCGAGTAGATGGAGGCTTCCGATCAGGGGCAGCGGCGTCGGCCCCGGCGGGAGGTTTTTATTTTTACACCCCTCGGTAACTTTTTGGATACAGTAAAAAATAGTAAGGGTAAATAGTAATCCCACCGCGATTGCAAGAAAATCCATGGAAATTGAATTGGTGCCTTTTATTTTGGAAACGAGTGAATTTATATGGAAAGGTGGTGAGGACTACATCTACTTTTACGCTAGATTGAATTTGAGGGGGGCGGGGGCCGGGTGGGGGGTCCTTTTTATATTTTTAGGGCCCGTTTGGTAGCAATACCGAGAAAATGGCAGATAAGAAAATGTATGATAAGTTGAGATAAAAAAAGTATGATAAATTGGGATAAGAAATATATTGTGTGTTTGGTACAAATATAGATAAGTTGGGATAAGAAATATAAAAAATTGATAATTAAAATTGAAAATAAAAAATTGATAATTAAAATTGAAAATAAAAATTGATAATTAAAATTGAAAATAAAAAATAAAAATAAAAAATTGATAATTAAAATTGAACAATACTTATCACGACTTATGACAGGGTAGAGGCGGGATAGTATATGCAAGTGCAACAGTGAATATAGTCCGGACCCAAGCAATTACACGGGCCGTTGAGATTATATTTCTCAGATACCAAACACTGTATAACCGAGATAAATATACTTATCTAGCATTTTCTCGGCTACCAAACGGACCCTTAGCTTCTTATAGGCTATTGATTGAAAATTCGATGGTTCTTAGTCCTATCATTAAACTACAAGAAAACTGAGCTTTTGCGACACACAATTTGTGATGCAAATGGTTGTTTTAATGTCGCAGAAGTTAATTTGCGACATTTTATGCGTCATGTCAAATTGTGTCGCAAAAGGTGATGTAGTATTTTTATGACACTTTCTCTAAATAGTGACGCAACATATATGACACTTTATGCTTCACTTAATTATTTGTCGCAAAAAATTTACAACACTTTACACGTCATTAATTTAGCGATGCATGTCTATTTGCGACACTTAATAAGACATTAGTGAAAGTGTTGCATAAAATTTGCAACACTAACTTGTGACATTTTAAATAAATTGACATATATTGTCGGACATATGTGGCATTATATTTAAAATGTTGTATAATATTGTGACATACAACATGTGTCACGAAATTATTGAATTTGTGTTGTAAATTATGCAACATCTGTTGCATCAATTTATTATTATTATGTCATAAATCTTATTTCACTTGTACAACATTAATTAAAATGACGCGTCCAAATTTGTGGCACTATAATTAAAAGTGACGTAGTTTGTGTCATATTTAAAGTGTTGTTTTTATTATAAATTAAGTATAATAATTATTGCAATTATATAATATCAAATCGCACAATCATTATGTCGTAATCCTTGCATCAGATGAACAAACAAAAAAGGGGGTAAAAGCGATAATTTACAAAGTAAATTCATACGAATGAGAGCAGACTAAGAATTATTCAATTTGTGAAATATGTTAAAAGTGACAGTATCATTTATCAGCAAAATTATTCACGTATATCTCACTTTCATGTAACAATTGCCTAAAAGTGTCTAGCTTAAGAGTACAAATTCTACAAGTGAAAGAGACATTAAATGTCATTTTATCTTCCTCCTGCATTGTCTTGCTGCACTTTTCACTTTTCCTACATAATTTTAAGAAAAAAAAATGTGTAAATCAAATTAATTGAAAATGTATGTCGATATTAATACCTGGTCGCACCAACTAAACAAATATTCATGTCTGTCTCATCTCCGTAGTCGGTTCAGTTGTTCATCTCTTCTGTACTCTGATAAAATGAATCAAAAATAATATTATGAAAATGCTAAAACGTAATAAACCATCGCAGGCTCATAGAACTATTAAAACAACATCTAATGTCAATAATTGGACGTTATTGCAGCCTACACATGTAATAAAATATATCATATAGATCTGAACTAGATAGAGAATCATGTTAGAAACTTAATTGGTCTTCACAACAAAAGTAATGTCTACTAGATAGTTAGATTATCTTTCTCTATTGATTTTTCTGTAAGTTCATGATAATATTCCATCCTAATGTAGTTCTAACTTCATTACCAATCCAAACTCTCTAGCACAAGTCTAACAAACTATTTATAAGATACTGTAAAGGGCATGGATTTCAAATCTCTAAAGGTAATCAAAAGTCCATATGATAGAATAGATATAACCACCCATGAAAATGAGTGAACAAATATACAACTAATGGATTTGAATTTAGATCCCTCAAATATGTTATTGTACTAAGGTGTCGTAAATAAATTATCACGGTTCAGAAACATAAATATGAGTATTGCATTTATGTCACAAAACAACAACATAATATTTAAATGGTGTAAATATATGACATTGAATGCAACATTGTCTTAAATGTGTAGTAAAATTACGACATTTTATTGAGGTGTCGCAAATTAATTGTCACAATTCAGAGACATAAACACAATTGTCGCATTTTTGTCACAAAAATGTGACACAATATTGGAATAATGCAAAAATACGACATTGAATGCAACACTATTTTAAATGTGTTGCATAATTACAACACTTTATTAAGATGTCTTAAATTAATTGTTGCAATTAAGGGACATAAAACTAAGTGTCGTATCTGTGTCACAAAATAATGACATAATATTTAGTTGACGCATAATGGACGCAAGTATACGACATGGAAAGGATAAATGTCGTAATTTTATGACACTTACATGTAGTGTCGCATGTATATATGTCGCAAAAGCCCAGTTTTCTTATAGTAATTAGACCATAGATTGACAATTCTGATTATTTATTGGATATGGATGATTCTGTGACACTTTCTATTGAATTATAGCTTACCGTCACCTGTTAGTTATATTTTTGAAATTAACCATCCTACTTATAAAAATTAATTATTGTCAATTTTTTAAAAATATTTTTAACACATAAAAATAATTTATTAATGCAAATATATAATGTCAAAAAAAATCTCTTTGTCCTGCCAGTTTATACCTTCTTTTTTTTGTCATTCCAACTACACATGTTTTTTTTTTTTGAACACTACTTAGCAGCACTTTGTTAGTAGTATTATTTAACCTAACTTTCACCTTTTGTTTATAAAAATTTCTCACATAATCCCACTTTCATCTATTATTTTCAATCAACTACACATAACCTCACTTTTAAAGTGGCACATGTCTCCACCAATATCACAATCAATTAATATTTATTAAAACTCGTACCCAAAAAAATTGAGACATAAATAGCCAAAATGGATAGAATATAATAGAATATTCGAATTGATCAATTGATGACATCGTGCCGACCTATTTCGTGTGAAGACAAAATTTTTATATTTTCAAAAGAATTAAAAATGAGATAGGTGGGTATAGGGGCGGAGCCACCATGGTGGCAGTGGGGTCAAGTGACCCCACTGGAATTTGATAAAAACCTAGGGGTATTTTAGTAATTTCACAAATAAATATTTAAAATATTTAAAATTACTAATATTCTAAGATTTCCTTCCCCAAATTCCCCCGGCTTCTGAATCTGAAGAACTCGCGACCTGCGTAGCTCCCATTCTCCCAAATCCCAACCTAAAATTCTCATCGATTTTAATCTCGCCGCCATTCCTCTTCTGTCGCCACTAGTCCACCGCCACTGAGGCACCGAGCCACCAACACGGCAGCGCGCCTTCCGAAGCTCTCGGACCAAGCGCCGACGGCAACGCCTCCTCTCCTGTAGTGCTGCCCCGGTTCTGTGTCGTCGATTTGTGACCCCCCTGAACCGAAAGTCTGGCTCCGCCCCTGGGTGGGTATGCTCACCCGGTGTCATCCAACCAAAATGGAGAGAGGGCAAATCCTCAAAAAAAACAAATGGAGATACCTACCACCACGTTATTTCTGGTTTGGCGTATTCAATTAAATATTTCTTCGGTCCATAATATTTATATACAATTCTCTTTTTCAGTCTCTTTATGATATTTGTGCATAATTTATTTCTAGACTTAGACCCTAAAATCATGATTTACTTTCTATCTCAAAATATCGATAAAATATCGACTCCACTTAAATTAAGTGAGATCCAAAAATAACTTTAACATTTACACATTATAAATATTAAAATCGGTACTGAAAGATCTAAAGTATAAGTATTTTGGACGGAAGGAATATTGTATTACATTTGTTTCATCTATAATGACTCGTTTTCGCAATTTCAATTGCAACGTTAAAATAATTGAATTTTCTCTGCATCATAATTACAAACTAAATAAATCAAATAATATGTATATATATATATATAACGAAAAATGACTATGGATAATATGTTGCTAATAAATAATAGTAATAGCATACATATATTGGGTTTGGTTTGAGTCTTAATACAAGTAGAAATTAGATCGGGTTGTTAATTGTGCATGTAATTGAGAGAAAATTACTTATATTCATATGAGGTATTCCTCCGTCCTATTTATATAGAACCAATTTCTTTTTTGGTATCTTCCATTTATATATAGTCATTACCTAAAATAGAAAAAATTTAAAATTAAAATGAAAACAAATATATATATATATATATATATATATATATATATATATATATATATATATAACTTTGAAAATATATATTCAAATTAAAATAAAAGCAAACAAAAAAATAAGTTTTAATGGATACAATAAAAAAGGGCCAAAAAAAATTGCTCACATCTTAATTTTAGTACCACAAAAAAATGGCTCTATATAAATAGAATGAAGGGTAGTATAAAATAATAAAATGTGTTAGAATTGAAGCAGAGGGAATAATATTTTGTCAAAGTATAGTTTTGTGTCGGGTTATAAATAAAAATAAGAGAGAGTGACCAAAATAGTCATTGTAATAAGTAAAATGATTAAAATAGCCATTGATAAATAAAGGTATAATAATAGCCATATTTTGCATTTAGTACCAGATTTGCCCTTATATTAGTGTATTCAATAATTAATAAAAAATAATATTAAAGGATTAATTTGATTTCTACAGACTATTAGTTTTAATTATATTATTATTTATAAAGTTAAAAAATATTATACTATAATTTTGAATTTTTTTATATAACTAACAAAAATTCAATTAAATGCTAAAAATAATTATAAAAATCCTAACTAATTGAATAAGTGAACCCTAAAAATATTTAATTATTAAATTAGATTAAATTATTATAAATTAAAATTATCGATATATATTTATAAATATATTTCCAATTTTTTATTTGAATTCTAATTATATATCAATTCTAATTAGTTAATAGAATATAAGGGCAAATCTGATACTAAATGTAAAATATGACTATTATTATACATTTTATTTATCAGTGGCTATTTTAATCTTTTTACTTATTAAAATGGTTATTTTGGGGGATTAACACTAAGATAATCTCAAAATAATTATTAAATTGGAATAGTCCGGAAGTGTACGTAGGTGGGGTCACTATCCTATGCTCTTCAAAACTTGATGTTTGTAAAAATGAATACTTAATCCCAACAGATTGAAAGTAAAAAGGAAAAGTTTAAAATCAATTTATCTATTACTACAATGTATAAAAGATGAATTGTTGCTAAAATTTATCAAATTGTCATTTCCCAGCCTAAAAATTAATGGGCCCAGGCATGTGCAGATCAATTGTAGTTGGTCATTGGCCAGTATTCTTTAATCAGTTCTTGTTTATTGTCAAAATATAAAACGTGGAGAACTGCAAATTGAATCTTGGAAGACAAGCACAAATTTGAATTCAATTTCAGTATGATTTGGAGCCAAATTATGTTTCATTCCAGATTCCTCTATATATAGATCTAGAACTTTCATTTTCTCACACAGTCACAACTTTTTCCTTAAAAATTAGCAGATTAATTTTTCGGCATTAGTTAGTGTATTTTTTCCAGACGTGTTGTTCCTTTTGTTTCATCTTAACTATTACAATATCTAGATTCATACATCTTCACTTTCTTAATATTTGTTTCTATTTCTACAATTTTATTGCGTCTTGGCTTGGGCAAAAGGTTGAAGAATTGTGACTTCTTTACAAAATAAATGGTGTCTTCCTTCGTCGTGTGTAAGAGCATCAAGTTCCTATCCTGAAAAGAACAATGATAGTCAGCTATTATTAACAAAAAATAAAATACAACTTATGCCTAAATTTAGAGATAAGTACTGAAAGCATATAGAAATATGTGTAATTTTTATAGTTATACTTTGACACTATCTTTTGTTAATTAGACGAGTAAGATTCATTGTTCAATTCATTTTTACACATGTTGGGCCCAAAGATGAAAGAATGACAATTATTTAAGCAAGCCGCTCTTCATTATTGTTCAGGTAAGGGCTGTAAGGCTCTGATCGATCTTATTTTCGCAAGGTAGTTAATGCACGAAAATTGAGAATTAATGAACACGAAAAGGAGCACAATGGATTTACGTGGTTCGATCTATTGTGATAGATCTACGTCCACGGAGCGAAAGTGTGTATGGATCTTATTGAGAGAATACGTATAGCTTGTACAAAGATTGTCCTCCCCTCTCCATCTATTCTAAACCCCTATTTATAAGTATCTACACATGGAATTCGACTAAGATTACAAGTCTTTTCCTACTAGGACTCTTTGGCTTGATCTCCCCCTTTACTGGATAAACACCGAGCTTCTATATCTCTTGGAGCTTGAATTGTAGTCGATGTAGGAGTTGCCTTGGTGTAGAAGTCTCTTTGAAGTAGGTTGTAGCTGACTGGGCCGAGCTGCATAGGGCTTTAGTTGGGCCGAGCTGCGTTGACCGAGCTTAACTGTCGGGGCCCAATTATATTGGGCTCGATGCTTGGGCCTAGTAGCTAGGCCATATCCTATCACATCCCCCCCCCAAAAGATATAGAAGTGAGGGTGTGACTCGGGGTAGAAAGTTGAAGTAGGAGTATTGAAAGTGCATTGCCCCGTCGAAAATTAGATTTCGACGAAGTCGGAATGCTTGCCACCTCGTTAAGACGAGGTGGGTATAAAATTTGCATTGCCCCTTCGGAAATTGGATTTCGACGAAGTCGGAATGCTTGTCACCTCGTTAAGACGAGGTGGGTATGAATTTTGCATTGCCCCCTCGGAAATTAGATTTCGACGAAATCGGAATGCTTGCCACCTCGTTAAGATGAGGTGGGTATAAAATTTGCATTTCCCCTTCGGAAATTGGATTTCGACGAAGTTGGAATGCTTGTCACCTCGTTAAGACGAGGTGGGTATGAATTTTGCATTGCCCCCTCGGAAATTAGATTTTGACGAAATCGGAATGCTTGCCACCTCGTTAAGATGAGGTGGGTATAAAATTTGCATTTCCCCTTCGGAAATTGGATTTTGACGAAGTCGGAATGCTTGCCACCTCGTTAAGATGAGGTGGGTATAAAATTTGCATTTCCCCTTCGGAAATTGGATTTCGACGAAGTTGGAATGCTTGCCACCTCGTTAGGACGAGGTGGGTATAAAATTTACATTTTCCCTTCGGAAATTAGATTTCGACGAAGTTGGAATGCTTGCCACCTCGTTAGGACGAGGTGGGTGTAAAATTTGCATTGCTCCTTCGGAAATTGGATTTCGACGAAGTCGGAATGCGTACCGCCATGTGATGACGAGGTCGAACGAAATTTTGTATCGCCCCTTCGGAAATTAAATTTCGACGAAGTCGGAATGCGTACCGCCATGTGGTGACGAGGTCGAACGAAATTTCGCATTGCCCCTTCGGAAATTAAATTTCGACGAAGTCAAAATGCGTACCGCCTCGTTAGGATGATCACGTGATGTGTCAGTTACATTAAATGCGCCGTTTGGGGTCCCGATAAAGTAGGCGCGTGCGTGTTAGAGTTGGAGTGAAGAGGCGGAAAGTTACTAAAACTTCTTTCAGACGCCACAACAATTTCATTTTGAAATTTCGAAACCCTAAAAATTTTCGGCACTCCATCTTCTACATTCTCGCTTGCAAAATCGCCGTTGGTGATATACCAGAACCCAGTGAATTATCTATTGTGGCCATAGTCGTCCATCGCCATAAAAGTAAGTTTCCATGGCTTCTGGTTCTTTTATTTGCGAATCAAGCGGTAGTAGTAGTCAAGATTCTGGCGAAAGGTCTACGTCGCCGCCGGTATCACATTCGCCAGAAAATATAAATGTGGATGTATATAATGTAGAGTCAGACGTTTCCGCAAAATGTAGGGTAGTTTTTGCTTCTCCCTTTGATTTAGTCGGAACCGTCTCCAAATTCTCTTCAACTCTAGATTCATCTGCAATGCTGAAGATTGCGAGAAATTATTTATTTCCTGATTGGATAGAGATGTTAGTTCCTCGGCCGGAGGATAGGGCATCCAACCCTCCGCTCGGCTTCGTAACTATCTACGAAGATTGCTTAAGCCATGGTCTTCGTCTTCCCCTCCCCCCTGTTTTTGCCGATCTTCTTCGGAAGTTCGGCATTCCTTTAGCTCAAATAACGCCGAACTCGTTTAGGCAGCTTATCGGTTTAGGCATAATCAGTAGCCGTCACGGGGTCAGCCTGTCAGTAGAGCTGATCCTAAAATATTACCAATTTAATTCATTTAACGGGTGATACTACTTGACACCCTGTCTTGACTTTAAAGTGAAGACGAAGTCAAAAATCCCGAACTGGCAGTCTAAGTTCTTTTTTTGCCGGTTCGGTGAGGTCCCACATTTCGTATGGAATGTGGGTAAGTTGAGGAACCAAGGCACCGAAGAGAAATTCGGTGCGCTTGAGGGTGTGTTAACGGGTCTCGTCGATGAAGATTTCACCGAGGCCGATCTTGCAAGGGCGGGTCTGAGCCCTTATGATCCAGACTCCATGGTTGAGCCGGTGAAGGGTGAGGCTCCACTTGGTCTGTTTTTATCTTGTTGTTTGATGTCATGTAATTGTGATATGGCTTCTACTGTTTGTCTGCAGTGAAGCTACTCGGTAAGAAGAGGACGAGATCCAGCTCGACTGAAAAGCCATCATCCGAGGCGTCCTCGGAGCGAACCGAGAGCGGACTGATCTCATCACCAATGGAATCCCTTCCAGAGCGACCTCTCATTCGTAAAAAGAAACAGCAGAAGTTGGTTGTTGCTGTTACAAACGAAGAGGAGGATTGCGCTGTTACTGCAGTTCGGTCGTCTCGTGGTGTGGGAGGCCAGGGTTTTGGAGAACTGGTGAATCAGCGACAGCCGTTTCCCGAGGTAACATCATATGCCCTCGTCTAAACTTCGGCACCCCCCTTTTGTTTTATTTATTATTTTTTAACTAATATATGTTGATGTAGGGTACCGAGGATATGGTGACGAGGCTGAGTGATTTGGCCTCAGAATTGAGCGGCTTCCTGACCTCCGGGGTCGATCGGTACAACGAGATGGCCCAGGCTCGCCGTAACCTGGAAAATGAAAAGGGCGGCCTCGCCAACCAATTGGCTGTGACCGAAGCCAAACTGGTTGCGGAGCGAGCTGCTACCGAGGCGGCTAAGACAAAGGCGATCTCATTGAGGGCTGAGGTGGAGGCGGTGAGGCGACGCGAGGCTGAAATGGTGGCCGGGCAAGAGCCTCTGCTTCGGGCGTATACAGAGCGACTCTTCCGGTCTGAAAAGTTCTCAGAACTTGCCGGGCAGGTGGCTTCGGTTCTGAACGCTCGCGCGGTCAGTGACACCATCGACGGCATTGCTATTGATATGCCGGACTTGGATAAATCCAAGTACAGTTATCAGGAGATGTCAGATGAGCTCGTATACCGCATGTATGCCGAGGCTTTACTGAAAAGTATCCAAGGTATCCCTCTGTTGGATAGCTTGGCCTCGGCATCCACTTTTTTGACTGCCGAGGTAGTTCAAAATTGCCCAATCGACCGGGACGACGAGTTGGAGGAGGTGATCGCTAACCTCCACCGCACTGCGGAGACCGAGGTGAAGGATGCTGGCCACGAAGAAGTGGAAGCTGAGAAGAATGAGGAGGCTGAAGTCAGGGGTGAGGATGAAACCGCTCCGGCTAATGATGAAGCTCGTTGTGAGGACGAAGAGAATACCGGAGTGGTCAGTTGATCACCCTTTTTCAATATTTCTCCCCTTAGCATGTACTTCGTCATCAGTAGGATGGCGCATTTTGCTGAAGTAATGAAAACTTTATTTCTTATTAGAAATTCGTTTCCCTTTTGTAGTCTTCTTCTTCTCCAAAACTTTTCGATGCATCTCCGTATATAGCTCAAATCAATAACTTACTGCGGGCTCTTGAAGCTAAGAATGTCGAAGCTCTTCGTTTGAGAGACCAAGCTAACCATATCCAGGACGAGGCCGACGTGAGACTTAGAGCCGCTCAAATCAGAAATGACGAGCTTCAAGCTCGGCTCCTAGAGCTTGGAGATAAGTATGATGCCATGAAGGAAGAATCTAGAAGGATCGCCGAGGAGCATGCTGAATACGAGGCCATTGTCCGCCGAAACGGCGGGAAAACCATTGCTGAAGTGGATGCAAAGGTAACAGAAATCGCAGCCCGGTGTAAGGATTACCAAGAAAGATACGGGGCGAACTCCTGGCAACTCCAAGATCAGATGGTCGAGCTGAAGCGAATAGCTGGTATGTACGATGTGATTCTAGCTCGGCGTCCGAAATTGGCTGCTCGACTGGGAAAGGACTCTCATCCTTCAAGTTCGTCCACTACCACTGATCCCTCGAGATCGTCAACTCCTGTGGATCGATCAGACATGAGATTCACGCGGCACTCTAAAGAGTTTTATGAACAAGAACGACAAAGATTGGCTCGACGAGGTCGAGGTCAGAGTCTTCAACCGGGTAGGGGTCGGAGTCGAGGACGAGGTAGTGGTGAACGAGGTCAATGCCGCTTCAATATAGATGATGTTTTAAATTTCAACTCCGACGGTGATTTTCCTACAAGATGGCTTGGTTTTAGCAAACCCAAGCCTTCGAGTTCGTCTTAATCACCATGTATTGTACTTTTCCATTTTTGAAATATAACGGAATTCTCTGTACTCATATTAGCCTTTTACCTTGTTTTTAACATAGATATATTTCCTTGTATTATACAAAGGTAGGCCATAATGAGCATTACCTCGTCAAAAGACGAGGTTTAGGGTTGAGTAGCCCGACTTCATCAAAGATGAAGTGTAGGCTTTTAGTAGCACGACTTCGTCAAAGACGAAGTTTAGGCTTTAATTAGCATGACCTCGTCGTCCGACGAGGTTTAGGCTTGGAATAGCACGACTTCGTCAAAGACGAAGTTTAGGCTTTAATTAGCATGACCTCGTCATCCGACGAGGTTTAGGCTCTTCTCTGTTTTAAACAAAGGCCGTATCTTTATTTTTAACCGAGGTGGTGCCTCCTCATTTTAAACAAAAGTACTTCTTCCTAGCTTTTAACAAAGGTGGTTCCTTCGTTTTAAGCCCAGGCAGTTTGAACTTCTATTTTTAACAAGGTTAGGTCGGTACGCGCGCGTTTAGAATTTACCCCCAATGTGGAGTTTATTAAATTACCCTCGTCAGGGTTTTAGAATAAAAGATCAAAATACTTAAGCATAAGTGGAATAGAGAGACATGCAAGATATGATATGCAAGGATTTAAACGAATAATAAAGGAAAAATAAAACTTTATTGATAAAAGAAACCGAAAAAAGAAAAACAGCTGACAAGACGACCTGACTCTTGACACCTACGACTTTAAATGAACTGATCCTAGACATTACTCTCCTCCACTTATACAAAGTATTTTTTTAAATGATTAATGTGCCATGTGCGGGGTAAGGGCTCACCGGATAAATGGGCAAGCTTGTACGACCCTTTACCGAGGACTTCTTCAACTCGGTACGGTCCTTCCCATGTGGCTTCGAGCTTGCCGAGCCTTTCCGCTTTACTGACCTCGTTATTCCGTAGTACAAGGTCGCCTACTTGGAATTGTTGGTACTTCACCCTTTGGTTGTAGTACCGAGCTACTTGTTGCTTGTACTTGGCTTCTCTTATGTAGGCGAGCTCTCGTTTTTCTTCCAGCAGATCCAGTTCGGTTCGGAGGTCTTCCTCGTTGACTTCGGCTGTGAAGTTGATAGTGCGCGGGCTCGGCAGGCCTATCTCTACCGGGATCACTGCTTCGGTTCCGTACACCAAACTATAAGGTGTTTCACCGTTCGAGGTCCGGGGAGTTGTTCGGTACGACCATAGGACTTGGGGTAAATTTGCTGCCCAATCTCCTTTGGCTTTGTCGAGGCGGGTTTTGAGTCCCTTGACGATCATTCTGTTCGTAACTTCGGTTTGGCCGTTCGCTTGAGGATGAGCTACCGAAGTGAACTTTTGGTGAATGTGAAGCCCTTCACACCATTCTCTGAATGTCCGATCGGTGAATTGCGTTCCATTATCCGAAACGAGGATGCGAGGTACACCGAAGCGGCAAACCACATTCTTCCATATGAAGTTGAGGGCGTTCTTGCTTGTGATCTTTGCCAAGGGCTCAGCTTCGACCCACTTAGTGAAGTAGTCGATGGCTACGATGAGGAACTGGAGTTGTCCGGGAGCTTTATCAAATGGTCCGACGATGTCAATTCCCCATTGCACGAACGGCCACGGGCTTTGCATGCTTATGAGGTCGGTTTGAGGTAATCTCGGCACCGTCCCATGGATTTGACATTTTGGGCACTTTTTGACTAGTTCGACTGCATCTTGAAACATTGTAGGCCAATAGTAGCCCCAGCGCATGACCTTTTTTGACAGTGCTCGAGCTCCAATATGGCTTCCACATGACCCTTCATGAACTTCGCTTAACGCATAGTTTGCTTGGTTCGGCCCGACACATCTTAGGAGAGGTTGAAGGTATGACTTTCTGTACAGAATTCCTTCTTGTAGAACGTACTTTGGTGACTTGCTTAAGATCTTTCTTGCCTCAAGCTTGTCACTGGGTAGCTCGCCCTTCTCTAAATAATTCCGAAGAGGAGTCATCCAATTCGGTGCTTCATCATCAATTACGAGGCCGACCTCGACTTCTTCTATACTTCGGTGTTTGATTCCTTCCACTGGAGAGCTTGTTGACGAGGACGCCAATTTGCTTAAAGCATCAGCTCGGGTATTTGCTCCTCTTGGGATTCGTACCAACTCGAAGTAGGTGAAGCTTTCTTGCAGACTCTTAGCTTTTTGGAGATACTTCTTCATTATGTCGCCCTTTGCCTCGTATGTGCCGAGCATATGGCTAACTATGACTTGGGAGTCACAGTAAACTTGTACAGCTCGTACTTGAAGACTTTGAGCGAGGCGGAGTCCTGCAATTAAGGCTTCGTACTCCACTTCATTATTTGTGGTAGGGAAGTCGAACCGAAGTGCATAGGTTATCTCCTGCTCGTCTGGATTGAGAAGTATGATGCCTGCACCGCTTCCTGATTTTCCAGAAGCCCCGTCCACGTATACCTTCCAATAGTCTTTAGGCGGTTTACTTGTGGGTTCGGCTCCGACAATATCCGAGGCGGCATCGGGTGGCTTCGGTGCTTCTGTAAACTTAGATTCCACAAGGAAGTCAGCTAAAGCTTGGCCTTTGATAGCACTGCGTGGACAGTAGCTGATGTCATGCTCACCTAGCTCGACTGCCCATTTCGCAATTCTCCCCGAAGCTTCAGGCTTCAATAGCGCTTGCCGAAGTGGGAGGTCAGTGAGGACCTGTATAGGATGTGCTTGGAAATAAGGTCGTAGCCTCCTCGCTGCGTTTACTAATGCTAGTGCGATCTTCTCTAATGGCTGATACCTCGTCTCTGGTCCTTTGAGTGCTCGGCTGATGAAGTAGACCGGGAGTTGCCGACGTTTCTCTTCACGCACTAGAACTGCACTTATAGTCTCATCCGAAGCCGCGAGGTATAGGGATAGAATCTCACCTTCATGCGGGACCGACAAAGTAGGAAGCTTGGAGAGGTATTTTTTCAGGTCGGCAAACGCTGATTTCTGTTCCTCTTCCCATTTAAAAACTGGGTTCTTCTTAAGAATCTTGAAGAACGGGAGTTGCTTCTCTGCCATTTTCGAGAGGAACCGACTAAGGGCAGCTAGGCAGCCCGTCAATTTGTGCACGTCGTGAATCTTCTCTGGAACTTTCATTTCTTGGACAGCTCGGACCTTGGACGGGTTAGCCTTTAATCCTTCTTGAGAAACCCAGCATCCTAAAAATTTTCCGGATCGGACCATAAAGGTGCACTTTTCAGGATTCAGCTTCAGGTTAACTTTCCGAAGGAGGCCGAGGACGATCTTGAGATCGTCGACACAGGTGGCTGGCTCTTTGCTTTTGACGACGATGTCATCCACATATACTTCCACATTTTTATCGATGTGGGGCTCAAATATCTTGTCCACCATTCTTTGATAAGTAGCTCCAGCATTCTTTAGTCCGAATGACATTTTCTTATATGCGAAGACACCGAAGTCAGTGATGAAAGCTGTCTTTGGTGCGTCTTCGTCACTCATCAAGACTTGGTGATATCCTTTATACAGATCTAAGAAATTGAAAACCTTGTGGCCGACCAGAGCCTCGACTTTCTTGTCGATGTTGGGGAGAGGATAACAGTCTTTGGGGCAGTGTTTATTTAGATCGGTGTAGTCAATACACATTCGCCAACCTCCTCCTTATTTCTTCACCATCACCGGGTTAGCAATCCACGTCGGATACTTGACCTCGAAGAGTATTCGTGCCTCTAACAGTTGGTGCACTTCGTCATGTATGACCTGGTTCCGGTCTGCTGCGAATACCCGCTGCTTTTGCCGGACTGGCTTTACTCCGGGGTCAATGTTCAGCCGGTGTGTGATAACATCTGGTGAAACTCCGGTCATGTCGAGTGGTGACCAGGTGAAGACATCTTTATATTCCTGAAGTAGTTGGACAATTTGCTTGTGAAGTTCAGCTCCTCCAGCGAAGCCAACCTTAACAACCTTAGTTGGGTCGTTTTCGTACACTACAACAGCTCCTACTGGCTCGTAGAATGCAGAATTGTCTTCCAACACTTCGGATTTCTGTAATTGCTATGCTTGCGGATGCTGAGGTGTCCCAACACCTCGTAGGGCGATCTGCATGCACTCCTTCGCCCTTTTCTGGTCACCGCGAACTATAATCACCCCATTCTTCGATAGAATTTTGATCGTTAGGTGGTACGCCGAGCATATTGCCTTCATTGCAACCAATCAATCTCTTCCCAGGATGATGTTATAGGGGGAGTTCGCCTTCACGACAAAAAAACTGACGAGCTTAGTGGATGACAATAGGTGCTTACCCACTGTCACTGGGAGTTGAACTATCCCTTCGGTTTGCGTCTCTTGTTGGACGAAGCTTCTAAGGGGAATTGGTGCTGGTGTTAAACGAGCTTCTTCGACCCCTAACTTCTCAAAGCAATCCTTAAAGAGTACGCTTACCGAGGCCCCACTGTCGATGAAGATTCACTGGACGAGCTTATTAGCCACCACTGCCTCAATCACAATAGCGTCTTGGTAAGGTATCATTGGTGGCACCGGGTCCTTCTCTGAGAAGGTAATGACCTCGTCTTTTTGAACCTTTTCTGTAAAGGTTCGTCTGTAGAGGGACTTCTGGCCTCAGCCTTGAGCAACGACTTTGTTGCTCCTTGTGGAAGCCCGGTAATAGCAGTGACGACTCCGTCGATCTGGGGTTGGTCTTCGTCTCCCTCCTCATCATCAGGCCTGGGCTTTTTGTCGACATGGGGGGCGCAATTGTTCCCTCCTCAGTTTCTGCGCTTTCCCCTACCCTGGGGTCGGGCATCATATTGGCCGCGACTTTGGTACTTTCTGAACGTACCGTCACGTACCAGGTGCTCGATATCCGCAGCTAGCTCCCTGCAATCTTCCGTGTCATGGCCGTAGTCCTCATGGAATCGGCAGTATTTATCCTTAGACCGGCGTCTTGGCCCACCACGTGACATGGGTTGAGGTCTCTGAAACAGGTTGGTATGAAGCTCATAAATCTCCGTCCTCGGCTTTGTCAGTGGCGTGAATTGAGTCTTCTCCGAAGTTTGCCGAGGTCCAAGTCGGGATTCAAGGGGGCCTCGCTGCAGTCTATCTAAGGCACTTCGGCGGCTCTGACTTTGGTCATTGCGCTCTTCTTTCCTCCGATCGGATGGTTCAGGCTTATCAGCCTCGCCCTTCTTCCTATCCGCTTCATCTGCTCGTGCGAAATGATTCGCGATGCTCCACAACTGCTTCGACGTCCGTGGCTCTTCCCTGATGATCTCCTTGTAGAGAGCACCAGATTGGATGGCATTCTGGAAGGCTGAGATAAGGACTTCGTCGGTCAAGCGATCGACTTTCAGGCTTTCCTCGTTAAACCTAGTCATAAAGTCACTTATTGATTCTCCTCGTCTCTGCCTAATGGAAAGAAGTTGGGCCGGGGTAGTTTTTGCCTCGGCTTTCTGGAAAAATCTGCGTTCGAAAGCTTCGAGTAGGTCTGCGTATGATCCGATACTGCATGGAGGCAGACTATTGAACCAACTACGAGCGTTATCGACAAGCAGTTCGGGAAATACCTTACACATGTAGGTATCATCACTGAGTCCTTGATTCATCATATTATATTGGTATTGGGACAGGAAATTGCTCGGATCGCATGAGTCGTTGTAAGGCTTGATAGGAGGTACTCGATACTTCTCAGGGAGAGGAGTGTAGAGTATATAGTTGGTGAAGGGAGTAGAGATCTTACTGTAAACAGTAAATCTCCCTCCTCGGTGATCGTCGTCACGCCGAGGTGAAGCAGTGTGACGACGAGGTGGGGTGATGGTACGGCGAGGTGAAGGTCTGTAGTTTCCTCGGCGTTTATCATCGAACCTCCTTTGACGAGGTGCCGCGTCTCGTGCGCCCACAATTTGGATGCTTTGAGAATCATGTTGCTGATGGGAACGGGATGTAGCTCCACGTTCTCCATGCTGTATTCCAGCTCTTTGTTGGTTGACGAATTGTAGGAATTATGGGCCTTTATATGCAAGGAAACTCTTCACTGCATCTTCGAGTTCATGAGGCTGAAGCTTTGGAATCTCCTCTTCGTCATGGCCACTGTTATGACCTTTTTGGCTGGGGTGGAGTGGTTTGCCGAACTGGTCCACCAAGATGTCTCCCACATGCCCTTCTGGAGTCTGTACACGTTCTTTCCCGGGGCATTTTCGATTGGAGCTGGGGGGGCTGGCTGGAGGCCTCGGCAGATTCATGAGGGGTTTGCTGGGCGTTTTTACGCTGGGCTTCCTTCTCCTTAGCAGCGGCAGCGGTAGCCTCGGCGGCAGACTTATTAGCGGCAGCAGTAGATCGTGTTGATTTCCCGGCCATCGTGATTGCAGCAAAACTTGCAAAATTTGATCGAGATTTACAGGTTTGATAGTTCCCACAGACGGCGCCAGTGATCGATCTTATTTTCGCAAGGTAGTTAATGCACGAAAACTGGGAATTAATGAACACGAAAAGGAGCACAATGGATTTACGTGGTTCGATCTATTGTGATAGATCTACGTCCACGGAGCGAAAGTGTGTATGGATCTTATTGAGAGAATACGTATAGCTTGTACAAAGATTGTCCTCCCCTCTCCATCTATTCTAAACCCCTATTTATAAGTATCTACACATGGAATTCGACTAAGATTACAAGTCTTTTCCTACTAGGACTCTTTGGCTTGATCTCCCCCTTTACTGGATAAACACCGAGCTTCTATATCTCTTGGAGCTTGAATTGTAGTCGATGTAGGAGTTGCCTTGGTGTAGAAGTCTCTTTGAAGTAGGTTGTAGCTGACTGGGCCGAGCTGCATAGGGCTTTAGTTGGGCCGAGCTGCGTTGGCCGAGCTTAACTGTCGGGGCCCAATTATATTGGGCTCGATGCTTGGGCCTAGTAGCTAGGTCATATCCTATCAGGCTCAAACCTAAATTTCTCCAAACATCTATTACTATTTTAAAAAGTCAATTCTTACAACTTTTGTTTTGTCTAATATACCCATATTATAAAGAGGAATTGTAGTGTTTTTATTATAAATCTATTTTAAGGGTAACGAAGTAATTTTGAACGTAATTTTATTATTTAATTAAATTTATATAAATTTTTCCTACTTTAACTACAATTCTATTTCTCCACTCCTATTTATTTTCACAATTTTCCAAGAACATTATTCATCTACTCAAGAATATATTCCTTCCTACGTACTATATCATAAAACTCACAATAATAATAAATAAGTATGATATAAATGGTGAAATATAACAAAGATTATAATATTTTTAACATATTTTTCAAAATTAATAAAAAAAACGTATTTATGTGCAACGCAAATAATCTTTGCTAGTACACAAAAGTATGACAAACTCAGAAGGTGAAAATTTTTATATTGTTAATTCATCAGAAAAGCATGTACACTGTTTAATTTGTCGTATTTACTACTCTCTCCGTCCCAAAGATATCGTTCTAGTTTTTTTTTTTTGACAATAATTTTATGCTCCTAAGGAAATGTGTAATCTTTCCCAATTATGAATAGTATAAATATAATATTATTCATAACTGGAAAAATCTACACATTTCCTTAATTCACGTGCCCAAATTTATGGGACGCAGGGTGTATAAAATTATTGTCAAAATAAACAATACGCTATCTTTGGGACGGATGAAGTATTTACTTTGTCTACATTCATGTGCAGAGTACCTAATACTCTACTGAAAGAGAACCCTAAAGGAATATGAGTTATCTAAATTAACTTTAAGCTAATATTTATAATATAGTAGGGGATGCGCCAAGAATGAGGACTTTTAACCTTAGAAGAGCATATAGGCGGAGCAAGAAATTTGAAAATGGCTGGGACAGAGCCATTAATTTTGAAAGTGGGACCACAAAACTAAAATAGATTGGGCGACTAAATTTAAAAATAGGAGGGCAAAATTAAAATAAAATAAAATAAAATAATAATAATAATAATAATAATACTATGTATTATTAAAAAAAATGACGGGACGATCGCCGAGATAAGCGCGGCATGTGGCTCCACTGATTCTCTGGGTGCATATAATAGTGCATTTTTTGGTTATTGAATTGAACCAGCCGATATTTATTTGGGCTTAGTTAAATTAATAGGTGTATTATGGGCTAGTTGGGTGTTTCATAAGCATGATATTACTTGGACCGATGCATGTTTCAAATTTATATTTGTTGCAATTATTAAAGTAACTGTATTGAATTTTTGTATGTGAAAAAGTTTAGTGAATTAGTGTACTCTGCTGATCAATTTATATTTGTTGCAATAATTAAAGTATTTTTATTTTTATTTTCTACTGAACAATTTATTTTTCTTCAATTTTAATATATTAGGAGTATAATTTAATTTAACTTAAAATTATTAATTAGGGTTAGTTAATCATGTTAGTGTTTATAATTGTTTTTAATATTTAAAATTTGTTTTATTAGTTAAATATGGTTAATGATTTTTGGGTTTGAAATTTCAATTTTTATACATGGTCATTATCAATTATTGTTTATTATACTCCCTCCGTCCATAAAGAGTGCGTCGAGCTCTTGTTAAGATAATTGTTCTCAAATATGTTGAAGCTCACGAGTGCTTCAACATACACCGTAACCAGCGGATATTTTTGATATGCCATGTGATCATGAAATTGCAGTATTTTAGTACTACCATTTAATACGATGCATTCTTAAAAATTGCAGTATTAGTTGGCATTGAATTTTCAATTGCACTGAGAATCAAATTATGAATGAACAGAAAGAATTCATTGTGTGTGTCCTGAATATGTTGTGTCGTTCAATAAAAGTAAAAAAGCAGAGAGTCATCAAGTCAAAGATGAAAATTCATGCCAACTAACAAGGGGAGAATTAATGGACCAAAATAGTACTCTCTCAACTTTTCAAGTTGAGTCGTTTCTTTTCATTATTTGTGTCAAGCATTTTCAAGCGTCTTAATAATGAGTTTTAAAATTACATTTTAAAGTATTATCCCGTAAAAGAAAAAATTCTTTAAAACGTAATTTTAAAACTCATCATTAAGACGCTTGAAAACACTTGCCACAAATGCTGAAAAGAAACGACTCAACTTGAAAAGACCGGAGGGAGTAGTACTCTATAGTACTCGACCCAATCCAACGCTCATGCTTCAAATTTATTGACATATGATCGTCACGTTTTCAGAAATTTTCAAAATCATCATTTTATTTGTGAAAATCTTTAAGTATTATATATATGGATATAGAAATACTCTCCTACCCACGGTGGGCACACTTAACGTGCCCACCGTTGATGTGGTAGTGCCACGTCAATCATTTTTCCTTTTAGGGTTCACTTTTTTTTAGTAGGTTTAGTTTTTTATGGTAGAGTTTATTTTTATAAGGTATATTAATTATAATTTTCCTTAAATATAATGCTGCCACCCTCAGCCGTGGGCATATTAAGTATGCCCACAGTGGGTAGGAGAGCATTACTCTATATTGATAATGTCCTTAACACATGACGATCATCCGTATAATAGGAAATAAAACAGGGAAATACATGCAAATATTGGATGACAAATATACATATTATGATAGGTGTAAATCTCGATCTATTAATTGTATCTATTGTCAACTTACCTACCATTTATTAGACTATAAATGTTAAAATTAATAATATAAATTACATATACCATGAAAATATATAAATTTATATTTTAACTTCATTTATTATTCTATTTCAGCTTATATATACCATTAATTACTGTATAAGGATAAAGTGAGAAGAATCCAGATATTTTACCATTAAATTCTAAAATGAGACATTTAAAAAAAAATAATAAAAAATAAAAAGGGAGTATTCCGTTTAGGTGAGAAATTTTTCTTTTTAGAACATGCTCATACATGTGTTAGTATATCCCAAAAATGAAATTATTCTCTAATATTCTTTTAATTAAAAATTATTATTAACAACTTTATTTACCAAATTATCTACTAAGGCCCACCACTTTATTCATTCTTCCAACTATGGGTGAGTACGGGTTGGTTAACCGATCATTTTACACCTAAAAAATGGACCATATGTTTTTTTTATCTGATCGGTTAACCGTTATAAATTTAAAAATAAAGACCAAAAATCATGAAATCGATTAAACTAAAATTCAGGTCGATTAACTATTTAACGGTTAACCATAAATAAAAGAAATATTCAATTTTGTATAATTCATAATAGGAAAATTTAAAAAAAAATTAAAAAAAAATCATATCTTAGAATGTACTCCGTATATGCAAAATAAACAATTTAAAAAATCAAAACAATGGTGAAACTAAATTGCATAATCCTAATAGAATAAGTTTTGCAATTACTCAAACCAAAATCAAGTTATCTTCAATTGCTTATTAACTTTTGGCTAATCATCAATACTTAAAAGCAGATGATCTTATGTCAAACTTTATCAGTAATATAAAATAAAAAAAAACTAAATACTATAGATATATAATTATATATTTATTTAATAGGTACCGATTCGGTTAATTATCAGTTTTTAGGCATAAAAACCGAAACCCAACCAGAGTCGGATTTTGTAAATTAAAAAAAAGAAAAAAAAAAAAAAACCTTACGGTTCGGTTACCCATATATTTAGATCGGTTTCGGTCTGGTTAACCGGTCGGTTCAATTTTTTGATTTCTTATGCTCAGCCTACTTTCAACACCATTATCCCATCAACTTTACCGTTTATTCACTCACAACAATTTTATAACTCGGGATAAAATTTCACTTATATATCAGGAATTACGTAGTACTATCATATACAAACACCTCACACGTCATCACATATGTAGTAAATCTTTTCTGCCGAACCACTTATAAAATGTCTAGTTATTATATAATCCCAAATCCCAACCAAATATATTCCTACATAAAAATTAAATTCCTCATCCATACATAACAATGGCGATCTCAGAACAATCTGCGCATATTGTTCTAGTTCACGGCGCCTGCCACGGCGCATGGTGCTGGTACAAACTGAAGCCGCTGCTGGAGGCAGCCGGCCACCGTGTAACCGCCGTTGACCTAGCCGCCTCCGGCATCGACCGGAGAAATATCGAGGAACTCCGCACTTTCTCCGACTACTCGCAGCCTCTGCTAGGGCTGATGGCCGAAATTCCGGCGACGGAGAAGGTGGTTCTAGTGGGCCACAGCCTTGGTGGATTGAATATTAGCCTTGCAATGGATTTGTACCCTCACAAAATTGCTGTAGCTGTTTTCCTAGCAGCTTTCATGGCGGATTCTACACATCCACCATCATATACTCTTGAACAGGTAAAGTGACTTTTATACGTAGTCTTTTATTCAATATATTTGATCGAATTTTACATAAAAATTAATAAATTATGCAATTTTAATTAAGAAAGTATTAATCTCATTACTTGATATACTCCACATAAAATAGCCTCATGATATTTTGTCCTATTCGTTTCTTAAGTTATACTCCCTCTGTCCCCCTTCAATTGTCCAATTTGACTTATTGACTTTTTGGCACGTATTTTCACGGAGTCGGGAAACGAGTTATAAAATATAATTTTGAAGTATTGTTTCTTTTACGGGATACTATGACACTCTTTTTCGACTTTTCACCACCTCATGTTTATTATTCTTTTTTCATCTCAAAAGTCAATTAAAATTTATTTTAATATTTATTTTACTTTACTCATTCGCTCTGAGTGTGGCCCAAAAACATCTTTAGTATCTAGTCATTACAAAAATTAAAACTTTGAGTGTTATATTAGATGAGAGATTCAATAAAAAAAATTGAGTTAAAAAAATGAGAAATGATGACCAATGAATTATAATAATAGTAACAATGCATTATGGTGCATATTGCATTATAGCTGTACATATTGTGTATTTAATTATACATAAAATACATTGATGCCACCCTATTATATTGTGTGTATTTTTGTAGATCATGACTTTTTTTATTTCCTTCAAGAAAGATAGATAAGAATCGTCGAGACAGACAGTGAAATTTGAGATCTATTTACTCCACTTGCTTAATTAATTGAGATCTTAAGTGGTCCCAGATCTTCAAATGAAGATCTTAAATTGATCATATTTGTCGGTTTAATAATAATAAATTAATAAAAAAGGGAACCGGACCGTATATACTACTTGTATTTTTTTATTAAATTAAATGGGTCAAATCGTAGTAAGTTATAACCAGAAAAAGGGTCAAATCAGAGTATATTTCTTGTATTTTTTATTAAATTAAATGCAAATTAAATTTTTGTAACAATTCTTATACGGGGTAATATAATCATTTTTTTGTGCTTTGAAACGGAATATCTTATAATCTTTTTTTTTTGAAAAGGAATATATTATAATCTTACATGTTAAATAAATAGCATATTCCCTAGTCCTTGCCCTCTTTTGAATTAAATGACATCAAATATTTGGTTATATTTGTCCATTTTATCTTTAGTGCACATTACTATTAAACTTATAAAAATGTGTTTTGTAACTCAATAGGGAAACTTAAAATTTTAATAATTGTCGTAACAATTGTATACATATATTTTTGGATTAATTAGTAGATTATAAATAAAACAAATCGCTATTTTATTTTTATATTTTATTATTTTATTTTTTTTTGAAAAGAATCGTTAAAAATTTCAATTATCCTCTTTCCCGTTCACTTCTATTACTTGATCGTCATGAGCAAGATCAAATAAAAATTAAGCTTCATTAATGCACAAAAGAGGAATTAATAAATATGGTCCGTATCGAAATCATTCTAAATAATACTCCCTCCATTTCGTCGAATTTGACCTCTTTGCTTTTGGTAATTTCTGGCACGTTTTTTCACGCTTCTTGATGATGGGTTTTAAAATAGATTTTTAAAGATTTTTTCTTTTACGGGATACTACAACAATACTAGTATCCCATAAAAGAAAGAAATATTCAAAAATCCATTTTAAAACCCATCATCAAGAAGCGTGGAAAAACGTGCCAGAAATTGCTAAAAGCAAAGGGGTCAAATTCGATGAAATGGAGGGAGTACTACTTGTTAGTATGTAATACAGTAACATATAGTATAATGCATTTTATGTATTAGTACTATTTTGCATGATCGTGAATATGTGTTCTATGTTTTAGTACAATTCATTCATTAATCTGAATTGTTTTTTTATTAAATAAAAATAAAAATAAATGAAAAGCTTGTGACTGCTGGGATCCGAGCCCAGGTCTCCACGGCCACAACATAGAGTTCTTACCATTAAACTACAGCCATGTGTCCATTAATTTGAATTGTAGATTAATATTCAAAGATCAACGATTTAAATATGCGTATCTGCATTTAAAGGTCTTTTATTTCATTTGATCTATCCTGTGCATATGTATATATATGTAATTTATCTATTGGTGTTTGATTTAAATATTATACACATAACATAACGTTAATTTTATTGATTTATTGATTTGAAGTCTTGTGAGAGAACTCCAGCAGAAGAGTGGTTAGACACAGAGTTCTTACCCTATGGCTCAGCTGAAGAGAATCTATCTTCAATGTTGTTCGGCCCCAACTTCCTCGCCTCCAAACTTTACCAACTTTCGTCACATGAGGTTTGTTCAATTAATTTTTAGGGTGCATTCTCTTGGAAGGAAAATGAAGGAAAATAATTTTTTTCTGCCATTTTTTCTTCTTTTATTTTGTTTGTTCTTTATCTATGATGGATAATTTCTTTTAGGTAAGAGGGAAAAAAAATTTCTTGGGTGGCTCTTTTTCTACTTTTTCACTATAAATTATGATAATATATTTGGAGTGAACATATGATAGTAAAACAAGTGGGAGATCACTAATATGTCTTACCATTCTCTTAGCCCTCATTTTTCTTATTATTCAAAGAAAACATGTCCTTTCCTTATCACTAAATAGGGCCAGACCAGTCTAGAAGATCATATCTCATTGTGATCATATCACTATGTTCCACCGTATCAGCAAGAACTAGTGATCAAAACTAATCCACTATTGTTATTGCTTCAATCTAAATCAACAATTTTCCCCAAGTTATCTCGAATGTAATGTTATATTTATGTCTCATGAGTGGTCTATCACGTGATCTAAAATACGAAATAATTAACATATTCTTTTACACATTAATATTCAGATAAATAATTATAAGCAATGAAATAAATATCATTGTATATATTAAAATATTGATTTGTTTTTAGGCATACAAAATTCCAACAACCATTTACTTTACGCGTTGCACGTAAATATTTTGAGTGAATAGAATTCTGAATTTTTGTTATAACGACACGTATTATGTGTGTGTGGGGCCGGGGGTAGGGTAAGCATACGATATTAATTACCCCCATCTATATAAATATGCCTATAGACGCAATTAATATTACGGATATAAAGAGACGACCATTAAATATGACTAGAAATGAGATGCAATTAAATTGTTGATAATTGAAACCATTGACTTTCTTGGTCCTTGCTTATCATTTCAAAGTACTCTCTCAGTCCTATTAAAATTGAGCTTTTACTTTTCGACATTAGAATTTAAGTAATGTAAATTAATTGTGGAAGAAGGTAAATTATTAGTGGGAGAAATATAAATTACTTTTTGCATGGCATGAAATTTAGGTACTGCTTACATTAGGTTAGTGAGCCTAAACATTTAACTCTATTTCTATACGACGACTCAATAAGAAAATTAGCTTTATTTCAATGTTAAATGCTAAATATTTGGAAGAAAGATTTATTTATTTTTTTAATTTTTAAGGATGATAACCTTATACAGTATCTTTTATTCAACAAGTGCTTACATAATTAGTTCATGTGTAAGTAAAATTTTATTTGATCTTGTATGGATTTATTTATAATCTATTACATATAAGGAGAGGTGATGTGCTACTCCTTCAAAGGTGGTCAATTCGGCACCTTCGTCGTTTCATCACTTTTGCATTACTTTGTTCGATTTTTTCAATTGTTTTATATTCTAGTATCTTAAAAATTAATAAGAAAATCATAAAATTAAAAAAAATAAATAAAAATTAAAGCTCGATTTATTTTATTAGTCATTTTTTGAAGTTAAAAAAATAATAAAATTGCAGCTTTGATTTTTTATATTTTATAATTTCTATATTAATTTATAAGGTATTAGAATATAAAAAATTGAAAAAATCGAACAAAGTAATGTCAAAGTAATAAAACAACATAGATGTCCCTAGAGGTGAGCACCATTGAGGGACTAGCATATCATCTCCCTATATACTACTGTACTATATAAGATGGCTAAAGAGGCTTTAAATACATCTTTCACATCAAACTACTTTTAATGAGAGTAGCATTTCTGAAATAAAAAATTCTACGTAATTAAGACAATATTGTTAAATTTATAGAAATATTGAAAACTTTAGAATAGGTGATAGTAGTAATAGAATTCGTGAACTATAGTCGCCCTAAATTTATAGACGTGATGCAACTCTATGTTTAGACTTGTGATGTCATCCAATGCACGTGTCTTTATTTTGTTCAATTATTTTGTTTCTTTATTGAGCAATGACCACAAACAAAATTCAGCTCTATAATACATATAGTTTATTAAAGTATACTTCTTCCCTCCCTTAATAATGTCCCGCTTAACTAGTTTTTTTTTATCTCGGAATAAATATTCTATTTCAAAATTCTACGCAAAAATTATATCAAATTACTACACCCCTATCATCATTGTATATTCTTTAGTTTATATCTTTCTATCCAATGATTAGGGATAAAAATGGTAAAACTCCTTATTTTTTTTATATTTACAATTTGGTGGTTATGGACAACACTTAATTGAGGATAGGGGGTTTGGTTTCGATCGGAATATATTACCTCAGTATCTTTATCTCGTTTAAAAAGAGCTTACTGATTATTATGATAGACTCAATTTTATTAATGTGAGCTATTTATATATGGGACGGAGAGAGTACCAAATACTCCACCTAGATTATTAATTCCATTTGTTTTCAAGTATTACCAACCCAAATGGAAATATACTTACTATAAAGTTAAATGCGGATATTGGGCAGGACGTGGCGCTAGCGAAAATGTTGCTAAGGCCAAGCTCTCTATTTCTTGAGGATTTATCAAAGAAGAGTGCATTCACAAAGGAAGGGTACGGATCAGTGAAGAAGGTGTACGTAATGTGCCCCGAAGACAAGGGTATTCCGGTAAATTTCCAGAGTTGGCAAACAGAAACATTTGGAGTGGATGAAGTAAAAGTGATAGAGAATGCTGATCACATGGCTATGCTCTCAAATCCCCACCACCTCTCTCAATGTGTACTCAATATAGTAAATGAGTATATGCTTAATTAACATTCCTCTTATTATTATTATTATTATTATTATTATTATTATTATTATTATTATTATTATTATTATTATTATTATTATTTCTCTTTCAGAATGTGATACATTTACAAATATAGTAGTAATGTTGTTTTACTAGTAATGAACGGATTTAGTTGTGTGAGAATAAGAAGAAAAAATATTGATGTGAGATAATTCTGTTTGGGCTGGAATAAAAAGAGAATATTTGGATAATAGCCCAAGAAGCGTATGCATATCCATAAAGCGCTCCTGACAAACCCTAAAAAAAGGGCATACGGGTTATTTTGCAACTTGATCATCTACTACATCTTTTATTGCATGATTAAATGATCGTCATATGTTAACATTATTTTCATAATCGGCATATTTGTTTATGGAAATCATAATATATATATATATAGGGGTGAGTTCTGGTAAAAACTTTCTTAGTGTATAAAATAAGAAATAATTGAAGCCATAGATTAATACTAATCTAACCGCCTAGATCTAAGTATTAAAAAATTAAAGGTGACGGTTGTAACAATGCAAAAGGATAAAATAGTAAACAAAACATATCATCATTTTAGTAATGACGTGAATTGTGGGATTTGGCGACATATTCCTTAATTAAAATATTAAATTTATTGATTGTATAATGCATTTGACTATATTAATAATGCATTTTTCTTTGATAAAAATCTAAATATTTTGTGTGAAAAGACAAGTGGTAAAGATACGTTTGTAAAATTACATCACAATGCATTATTGGTAGCTTATTTTAATCCTTTCAATATAATATTATAATACATTAATAATTATTCGAATACTCTCGTAATGCATTTATAGTATGTTCATAATGCACTATTTTCAATATTATAATGCACAACCATACATAATGCATGCTATGTATTAACCAATAATGCATCGGACATTATAATGCATTGTTATTACTATAATACACAACTATAATGTACGATATGTATAGTTATAATGCATTATTAATCATAATGCATCGGTTAAAATTTATTGTTAAACTAATATTTTAATTATTAAAATTATTGTTAACTTGAGGATGTAGACCTAATATATCAATGAATAGATAAATAAAAAATCATAAAATATTTATTTGTAGGTTTTAGAGTAATTCTAAACAATAGTACTCTGAAAATGCATAAATCGGGATAATGCACTATGGACTTATCTATAATGCATTTTAGTTAAAATAATTAAATAGAACACAAGTTAATTAAAATAAAAAGTAAACGTGTAATAACTGGAATAAAATAAATAAATACAACCTAAATCATTAATGAGATGCGTAAATCAAGGAAAAAAACCAACCCATATCCCCTTATTTAGTAAAAAAAACCGTTCTTAACAAAAGAAGAGAAATAAAAAAATTGCCCTCAACCTATAAATCTAAATAAAAGTAACGGATGTATATTAAAATTAATAGTAGTCATAGATTACAAAAGATGAATGGATAAGATTGTTTCTCATTTTATGCTGATGATGAGTTTTTTATTTGATCTCTATTATATATATATATATATATAACATGTAGCGATCTTATGTTGGTGCAATTGAAGACACAAAACTGAAATGCAATAGATGGTCCGAAACTGTTCTTCTGTCCAAATTATGGTGTACCAACTTTGTACTAAAATTCATTTTTCTTGTTTTTTACTTCCTCCGGCTCAGAGATATTGAGTCATTTCTTATTAATATGTGAGATATATAATAATGAAAGTGGTCAATATCTCTTAGCATTTCATTTTATTTTTAACTAACAAAAATTGAAATTAAATGTTAAAAATAAATAATAAATTCTAATTGGATTAATAAACCCTAGTCAATTAATATAACATTACACTAAAATATAATATCAAGAAATTGAATAAAATAAAGTCAAGAAAAAATAATTTTGATACATAATTGATACCCAACACTACTAATATAAATATCGCTCGAGCGATGGCTTGAGGAGCACATGTTGAATGACGAAAGCCTGTGAGATCACAAAGAAGTGCCACCACGTGTTGAAAGACGAAAGCTCGTGACATTTTCTGACTTAAGCCTCAGAGGGTCTTCATCGGAAAACTCTTTCCGGTGTCAACTTTTGTAGAACCCATGATATACAGTAATGCATCTTTTCAATGACAACCCTATGTCATAAAATAATTAATTTGTGCTTATAAGAGATATCTCTAATCTTCTAAAACACGACATATCTCTGATCACATCAAACATAATGACTAAGTCGCTGATTTGACAATTCAATGATTCCACAAATACCTTATCATATACATTGCTTGAATACTCATCAAGTTTGTATGCAAACAAGTCTATCCAGAAAATACAGTATGAAACTAAAAACTAAAACATGTGAATTAATATACAAATATCTAGCTAGTACACCAAGATATGCTAATGATGAAGAAGAAAATGTCATCACATATATAATAACTCAAACCAATTCCAACAATATCATAATCAACTATATTTGCTAGCTAGATCTTGGAGAAGGGCACATAATTCATTTGATTTGGAGAACATGGGCATGTGATCGGAGCCGGAGATAGTCCTGACCTCATCAACTGGATTTTTCTCAATCATCCACTTTTGGAACCTCGGCTTCAGTACATTGTCTTGTTCGCAAATTACGAAAGCCCGAGAAACGGAGCCGTAGTTTTCGCTGGAAAGCTTTTCCAGCGAGTCTGATCCATGGTGCAGTGGTTGAGGTCTCACCAACAAGGTCGCAAGAGTCAAATCCTGCAATTTCAAATTAGTGCATGAAAAAGGATCCTTTCAAGAGTTGTTGATTAATTAATTATGATATTCTTTTATAATTAATTAATTGATTACCTCAGGAGGAGAGAGTTGATAGAGGTGAGAGGCCATGAAGTGAGGGCCAAAGAGCATGGAGGTGGGAGGTTGGTCGTCTCCATTGCCAAATGAATAATGGCTATCCATATATGAACCAATTTGTCTTTGGTACTGTATGTATATAAACATTAAGGTCTCAAACAAGTATATATATCCACCAATTTTAAGGAAAGAAAGAAGTGCTAATAGCATAATTGCAGAAGAAAAAAAATCACCAACTTCGACATTTTTTGTAAATTAGACATCACTTTTAAAATATTGAAAAAATAAATTCGGTAGTCGGAATGTTAAGATGGACGTCAGTGCAGACTTTTAGACGATGATGTGGTCTATTGGAAAAATGCGACGTTGTTTAGTTACGAAAAAATGAAAGCTCATATATGTTTTGTTTAGCTAAAAGCTAAAATAGTGAGTCTGAATAGTTGGAAATTTCATTAGCCATAACAATCAAAAATTCAATACCCAAGTTACACAATATAAATATATATGTACTTCATTAATATTATAAGCTGGATTAGTCTTCTATTAATCAAAATGACATTAAATTTGAGGATATATATATATATATATATATATATATATAGGAAAGAGTTCGTGTGTAAATAAATCCTGACGTGAGAAAATGAGAATAATGATTAAAGGTACAAATTCATGCTTAAATCTGCATATAGTTATGCTTAATATATAATTGTGCTTTTTAATATACAAATTGATGCTTAAATATAGTTATGCTTATTGTACCTGACAATCATGCTTAAATCAATATCAACCGTAGATCAATATCAACTTATAAGATTAATGGTCCAAATCTATTCCTATTTCTCACATCAGAACTTATTTACATATTATTCATCCTCTATATATATATATTAGTAATTAAATAAAAAGGGAATAAAAGGTTAGAACAAAATTCTAATTCTAATTTTACTGGTATTAAATAATATTTCAAGTTTACCTCTTGATGAGCAAGCCAGAGAGGAAAGTCGGGACCAGGCATAAAAGCCGTGACGAAAATCGCGAGCGCGATTTTGTGCGGAAATCTTTCCATGGCAACAGATATGCAAATTCCGCCCATGCTATGGCCCACAACTACCACTTTCTCCTCCGGCGCCGGCGGCAGGGCCTCCATGAACTCCATCAGTGGCCGGAAGTAGTCGGAGACGGACCCGACCTCCTCCGCGCGTTTCGGAACGGCACCGCTCGCCGCCATATCGAGGGCGGTGACGCGGTGGCCCTCCAATCTCAGCCTCGTCACCACTCGGTACCAGCACCACGCGCCGTGGCACGCGCCGTGCACCAGCACAAAGTGATGTTTCTTCGGCTTCTTGCTCTCTTCCATTACTTTTAATTTGTTGCTCCGTTTCAAGTGAAAAATGGGGAGATTGAGATTGGATTAATTATGCAAGAAAAACAAAAGCGATCGAGAATAGCTAAGAAAAAATATTCTTTTTTCCTTGGCGTTTGTTTGTCTATTCTACTGATGTTTCTACCTAACTAAGCCTGCAGTTGTGTGCATGACGCACAAATTCAACTACTAAATGAGGTGTGAAAGGGTTTTTTAATAAAAATAATTATGTAGTAGTGAAAATGACTTTAAATAAAAATAATTAAGTTCGAAAGCAGCTTGTTCAGCGAGGTTGATAATACTAACAGATTTTATGTGCAGATGCATGTAAGAAGAATAATCCTATAAGAAACTCACATTTTGTTTGTATTACTATTGATCTTCCAAAAATTGAAATTAAAAAATTATTAATGGATGTATAATTTTGTAACTAGAGTATATAGTATCAATTATCATATGTTTTAGTATTAATTAATTAGAATGTCACAAAATAAATTAAATTAACTCAATTCTCTTAACTAAACATTTCCATAATAGTTTAAATAAGATTAAAAATATCAAACATTATTATATAAATTTTAATATACAACACACATGGTTTGACAAGCATACAGAATCCCTGCGTCATGGGTGGATCCAGAAAAAATGTTCAACGGGGGCTAAGTTTTCTAAATTTTTAATTTGATATAAAATTTATTGTTGTTGGTTTGGTAGTAGGGGCTTTTTGTTATAAAATGCACAAATTTATAGTAATTTAATGAATTTTTAAGAGTTTTTATTTTATTTTTTTAAGGTTTGGTGGGGGCGTAAGCCCTAACCCCTCAAGATGAAAATGGATGTCTCGAAGACCCATCTTGCTAACAAGACAAGCAAAGACTGGTAGTGGTAGGGCTTTAGTGAAAATGCCAGCTATTTGAAGCTTAGCAGAGATGTGCATGGGCTTGATGAGGCCACTAGTGTAGCGCTCACGAATGGTACGACAGTCCACCTCTATATGCTTGGTGTGCTCATGAAAGGCCAGGTTAGAGGTGAGATAGACAGCTGCTTTGTTGTCGCAAAATAAAGGGACAGCCTTAGTTCGCTTTATTCCAAAATCAGACAAAAGAACATCAAACCAAACAACTTCACAAGTGGCTTGTGCCATAGAGCAGATATCCAGCCGCAGCAGTAGAATGGGACACAGTGCTTTGCTTCTTTGATCGCCAAGAAATGATAGAATCCCCCAAAATAAGCAAAATCCCAAAATAGATCGACGAGTATCAGGGCAAGAGCCAGTCCGCATATGCAAAAACACTAGGTTCCAGAGAGGAAGAACTTGAATAGAATAATCCTATACCAATGCAACCTTTGAGATATTTGTGGACTTGTTGTGTAGCCAGCAGGTGATGCTCATGTGGTGAAGCTAAGAACTGACTGAGGTGATTTACAGAATAGCTAATATCTGATCTAGTAATACATAAGTACTGCAGACGCCCAATAAGCCTTCGATAAGATTTTGCATCCTGGAGAATGGGACTTCCTTCTTGCTTCATGTGAGTATTAGAATCCATGGGAGTAGAAGTAGGTTTGCAGACTGTCAACCCAGCATCTACTAAGGGATCCAAAATGTATTTTCTCTAAGTAATGGGAAGACCTGTTGTGCTTCTAGCTATCTCCAAACTAAGAAAGTATTTAGGAAAACCCATATCCTTAAAAAGAAAGTGTTTGCCAAGATAAGACTTGAAGGTTTGAACAAGAGAAGCACTGTTGCTTGCTATGAGCATATCATCAACATATATAATAACTCCCAAATAGATTCCCTTCTCCATCTTGTAGTAGTAAGAGTGATCTGCATTTGACATTTTCAAACCAAAACTAGATAAAATTGAAGTAAATTTCAAGAACCATTGCCTGAAGCTTGTCTAAGTCCATAGAGAGACTTGTTAAGCTTGCAGACAATATTAGGTTGCCCCCCCTCCCCTTACTAAATAAACCTTTAGGAATCTCCATATATATACTCTCAGTAAGATCTCCATGAAGGAATGCATTATTGATATCTAAATGGTAAAGAGAGTAACCCTTTTATAGTAGCAACAACCAACATGCATTTGACAGAAACCAATCTAGCCACAGGTGAAAAAGTGTCTAGAAAATCAACATCTGCCCTCTATGTGAAGTCCTTGGCTACCAACCTTGCTTTATACTTGTCAACAGTCCCATCTGATAAGAATTTGGTTCTATAAACTCATTTGCAGCCGATGACAGTTTTGCCAGCAGGAAGTGGGACAAGGGTCTAAGTGTTGTTCTTTGGAGAGTAGATAATTCTTCCTTCATGGCCTGCTGCCATTCAGGATAAGCAGCATCATGTGCATAAGTATGAGGTTCAGGGACAATAGTAATAGAAGCTAGGAAGGATGCATAGGAATGAGACAGGTTGGAATAGGAAAGATATTGATGAAGAGGATAGGGATATTAACTTTGGACAGCCCACCAATATACTCATTTAAATGTGCAGGAGTCTTAAGGGGGCAGCCAAAGCTGGAAATAGGTTAGGAAAGAGCTGTGGAGGATGGTTGAGGCTGAGGTGGAATGGAGAAATCTGCAGGAAAAGCAGGAGGTGAGGAAGGAGGAGACGAAGATAGAGGATGAAGAGGAAAGGTGGAAGAACTGATTTGAGTTTCTTTGAAGGGAGAGTTCTTCATGGAAGATCACATCCCTGCTGATAAACACTCTATTGGTGTCAAGTTCCAGTAGCTTATACCCTTTATATCCTTGTGGGTATCCAAGAAACACACATTTTGATGCTAGAGGAGAAAATTTGTGTTTATTTCTAGTAAGAGTAAAGACATAACACAGGCATCCAAAGTTTTTGAGATGAGAATAGATAGGTCTTTTACCAAAAAAGAGCTTCAAAAGGTGTAAGAGAAGGTGGTGTGAGAACAAAAGATGGTGTCCTATTAATGAGATAAGAAGCTGTTAACACATAGTCTCCCCAGTAACCTAAGGGAATGTTTGATTGAAAATACAGACTCCTGGCAACATTAAGCAAATGTTGGTGTTTCCTCTCAACTGTAGAGTTTAATTGTGGTCTCTCCGCACAAGAGTATTGCACTATAGTGCCAAATTTGGAATACAAAGAAGGGTGAAAGAATTATGTACCATTGTCACACCTAATGGTTGTGATATCTTTGTGAAACTGAGTTTTGACTTGAGTGAAAAACTGTGTTAAAACATTAGCAACTTCCCCTTTTGAAGTGAGCAAATAAGTCCAAACAAATCTAGTAATCATCAACAATGGTGAGAAAGAACTTGTGACCTTGAACAGTAATAGGGTTAAAGGGCCCCCAAACATCACAGTGTATGAGATCAAAGACACAAGAAGAGATACTATCAGAATGAGGAAAAGACAAGCATTTTTGTTTTGCAAGAGAGCAAATATCACAACATTTCATTGTAACAGTTTTGAGATAAGTACAAGAAGAGAGAAGCTTAAGTTTTTCTGGCCATAAGTGGCCAAGTCTAGAATGTCATAAGTCTGAATTAACAATAGCAGAAGCAATTGGACAAAGAACTACACTAGTACAAGATGATGGGTGTCTAATACATAAAGGTTTCCAACTCTTCTACCTGTCCCAATCTGAGTTGCCTGGAAGCATCCTGAATAGAACAGCCAGTATGAGTAATAGAACAAGTACTAAGAGAAGTGAGAGAACTGATGGAAAGGAGATTATATGAAAAAGAATATAGAAGACTGAAGTGAGAGTGAGCGAGGGTGTTAACTCTATTATCCATACACTATGGATTTAAACCTTTGAAGTGTTAGGTAAAGTGATGAATGCATTATGCAGAGGAGTGAGTTCCTTGAACAAACTAGGCAGACAACAGACATGGTGAGTAGCACCAGTGTCTATCAACTAAACATTTTCAGTTTTACTAAAAGAAGCAATGAAAGGAGTAAGACTAAACATACCACTGAAAGAAGGTCCAAAATCATTTGATGTGGTACTGGAGGCTGCACTTTGGACATGATCTCCAACAAGAGTTTGTCCTTGAATTTGGCTTTGGAGGTAAGAGATGAGTTAGTGGCATTGATCAACAGAAAGAAGTGTGGATGTAGAGCCTTGAGTGGGTTGTGATGGTGGAAAAGATTGTGGTACAGTAGATGAAGTAAGAGGTGGATTGGTTAGAGGCATGTTACCATTACCATGAGTCACACTATGCACAGACCTTTGCATACCTGAAAGAGCAGAAAAACTACGGCCTCTACCATGGCCAAAACCAGGGGATATCCATGCAATTGATAGCATTTGTCCACAATATGATTAGTACGACTACAATGGGTGTAAAACAACTTATCCTTCATCTTGTTCCCAAAATTCTGAGCAGCATTAACTAACATACTTGGAGATTCACTAATAGGAAACTCAAGAGAAACACATTCTATGATATTTCTAATATTTCTTTGCCGTTCTTCTTGTATTACTAGTGAGAAAATCTTAGAGATATTAGGAAACGGATCTAAACTCAGAAATTATGTCCTAAGCTAAGCATAAGAATCATTTAATCCCATTAAAAAATGAACAGCAAAATCCTGCTGCTCAAAATCTCTCCAAAGCTGAGAACTATCACAACCACATCCATTACATTTACACCAACATTTAAGCTGACTATCAATGAATTCATCCCAGACAATACGCAAATTGGTATAGTAGGAATTGACATAAGAAGCACCTTGCTTAAGACTAAATTATTTTTGTTTAAACTCAAAGATACGGGCAATGTTGCCTTGAGAAAATATGTCACTCAAATCCTTCCATGTTTGAGCTGCAAAATCCAAACACATCAAACTCGATTTGATTGCAGGGACAGTGGAATTTCTGAACCAAGAGATGACCATTCAATTGCAGCGTTCCCAAAGAAGAAGAGTAGGATCTTGCGGATCCAGCAGTTTCTTTGTAGATCCATCGATAAAACCAAGTTTGTTCTTCGGTAGAAGTGCAGTACGCATAGATCTGCTCCAATTTATATAATTTTCACCAGTTAAAAGATCTGTGACTAAAATAGTTCCCGGGATATCACTCGGGTGAATAAAGAGATGATGAGCTGGATTTGAATGATCATCAACTCGAAATTGGAGAATGAGAGAAATCAAAAAAGAGAAGTATTTGCTCTTGATACCATATTAGAGTTTTGCAGTGAAAGCGAAAAGAAAAGACAGAGAGAATTTATGTTGAATTTAGAATGAAAATGATTCTTGTTAATCTTTACGTACAAGTCAAGGTCTTTATATAGCTACAAAACAAAAGGTGTTGAGCTGGCAAAACAAAGAAGAAAAACGTAAAAACAAATAAAAACACGAATACTGCATTCAACGCATGCAACCTCACTTCTTCATGCTTTACAATGACCAACATATTCTCATCATGTTCTCTTATGAAATTTAATATCGACCATAGTTTTGCAGAGAAATGATATGCTACTCACCTCCCGGTGGGCACCTTCGTGGGCACCTCGTCGTTTTATCACGTTTGCATTGCTTTTTATTTTTATTTTTATTTTTATTCGATATTCTAGTATCTTAGAAATTATTTACAAATCATAAAATCTAAAAAATACATAAAAATCAAAGCTCGATTTATTTTATTACTCATTTTTTGAAGTTAAAAATAAAAAATAACAAATTGAACATTGATTTTTTAGATTTTATGATTTGTAAATTAATTTCTAAGATACTAGAATATCGAATAAAAATAAAAATTAAAAAAAAGCAATGCAAACGTGATAAAACGACGAGGTGCCCACGAAGGTGCCCACCGGAAGGTGAGTAGCATATCATTTCTCTAGTTTTGCAATATCACAAAAGATGTTAATCAATTCTCTATGCATAACATAGTTATGTAAAAGCAGCTTCAACATAGTGGCATCCTACTCTTTCAGAGATGTTAATTAGTGCAACATATGGATAAGAAATGCCGTGACACAATAATATATCATCAACAATATTAATATTTGCGACCTATATCCTTGAGAAGGGCACACAATTCATTAGATTTGGAGAACATGGGCATGTGATCGGAGCCAGAGATAATCTTGACCTCATCAACTGGATTTTTCTCAATCATCCACTCTTGGAACCTCTGCGTCAGTATATTATCATTCTCACAGACCAAATACACACGACGAACCGAACCGTAGTTTTGTTCGGAGAGAACCGTCTCTTTCGCCAACTCCGATTCATCATACAGCGCTACCGGTCTCACCAACATCGTTGCAAGAGTTAAATCCTACGGATACATGCATGGCTATTCAGAACGAATAAAATCAAAAGCACAACTATATATTCTCGTTGATAAGAAAATGATGAAAAAAAATATCATTTAATGCTGTCCCACTTCTTTTTTAAAGGAAAGATGAGAGAGAGAGAGAGAGAGAGAGAGAGAGAGAGAGAGAGAGAGAGGAGAAAGCTGATACAAGCGAGAGGCCATGAACTGAGGGCCAAACAACAAGGACGTGGGCCGTTTATCGTTGAATGAAATATGGGTGTCCATGTAAGAACCCAATTGCTTCTCATACTGCAAAAAAAAACAACATATTAAAATCATCGAGAATGCTCTCCTACACATCATGAACGAGATGGTATCTTCTATCCCCAAATGGTGTCCCAATAGTATTTCATAATTCAATTTCTACTAATTTTATATTATTTTTTATAAAAATAAAATACTACTTCCTCTGTTTCAAGATTGTTGACATGTTTCTTTTCTTTTATTTTTAGCACACATTTCCACGCTTCTCGATGATGGATTTTAAAATAAATTTTTGAAGTATCTTTTCTTTTACGAGATACTACGTGTGTCGTAGTATCCCATAAATAAAAAAATACTTCAAAAAAGTATTTTAAAATCTATCATCGAGAAGCGTGAAAATGTGTGTCAAAAAGAAAGGAAAAGAAACGTGTCAACAATCTTGAAACAAAGGAAGTATAATATAGTAAATTATAGTAATAGACATTTATAAGAAAAAAAATTGATTTTTTTTGAAATTATATACTTTAGTTTTGAATTTTCAACTCTAATATACTAAAAAAAGTGAAATAAAAATGCTAAAAAAATAATTTAAAACTCTAATGGGGATGGATGAACCCTTGAAAATAATCATTAAATTAAACTAAATCATTATAAAATAAATTTATTAAAAAAAATTATATAAAACAATAAAAAATTAAATTTTGAGATACTATTGGAACACAAATTTAGGGATAGAGGATCCCAAAAAATCATGAACACTCCTGCCGGGGTATAGTCTTTATTTTAGAGTTTATTTTTAAAGTATATATTTACAATAGTACTTATACTTAAATATGTCATCATTATATCAACTGTGAGCATATTAAATATATCCATTAAAAATCACTCGCTTACCTCTGCGAGAAGAGGCAAGAGAGCGAGGTGGGGACCAGGCATGAAGGCGGTGACGAAAACCGCAACAGAAACCTTGGCCGAGAACTTCTCCATGGCGAGAGATAAGCAGACCCCGCCCATGCTGTGGCCCACGAGAACCACCCTCTCCTCCGGCGGAAGGGCCGCCATGAACTCTGTCAGCGGGCGGCAGTAGTCAGAGATGGACCCCACCTCCTCCACGCGCTTCGGATGAGTACCGGCGGCCGCCATGTCGAGGGCGGTCACGCGGTGGCCCTCCGATCTCAGCCGCATCGCCACCTTGTACCAGCACCATGCGCCGTGCCCAGCCCCGTGGACCAGCACGAAGTGCTGCTGCTGAACCTTCTTGCTCTCTTCCATTTTGTCTTCCTTGTGAATGAAAGAGTCAATTGCTTTCAAATTTATTGTGTAGGAGTTGCTAGAATGGTCGATCGGTTGATGCCGCTTCCAACAAGGCAAATCCAATTCGTTGATGATTACAATTACAGTACTATGATGTTACGCTTCTTCACATAAGACAAGACCGCATCCACTTCGGACGCTACTAGAAATAGAAATATATGCTTACTCACACTTATCCAACCAACCTTTTAATTAGAGATGTCGATCAATTGGGCCCGGACGGGCTTTTGGCCTGTCCCGACTCAAAAATCTATCGGGCCTACAAATTTAGAGACCAAACCAGCCCAAAAATGCCTTTTTAGTATAAAATTGTCCAAACCGGCCAGCTTTTTGTCGTTTTTGGGCAGCCTGACCCAGCCCAAAATATAATCGGGATAACCCGGGCCGGGCCGTGGCTGTTTTGCCACTTCTACCCGTAATTATGTGTAAATTATGACGTGCTACTTTTTTTATTTTATTTAATACTAATAAACAAATCACAGTTCAGTAAATATTAGGAAAAGGGCCGTTTTGCACAATGCACCTTTATCTGACTAAGCGGGTGTTTGGCTGAGCTCATAAGCTGCTCATACGTGGTTGGCAAAATTAACAAATATTGCATCCAAAGCTTTTCCCAGGTGTATGCTCAAGGCAAATGTTAGTAACAGAAAAAAAACATTTGCAGGTGCTCCACTATATAATGGAAAGAAATTAGAAATCATTCACTTCATATTAAGTTATAAAGATTACAACTTCTGGGGTGTCCTATTCTTGAGGTGTGAGCCACCAATATATTACTTACCTCGTATGAGCAAATGATTTTAGTACAGGTTCATAAAATCTTACCACAATCCAACCGAACTACAGTTTGGTGTTCGAAGTCTGACGACTCCAGGCGCCTTTCTCTTTACCTCAACAGCTTAGATCGAAACTTTTTAGGTTGCATTCCAAAATTTCTTCACTTCATGCCTGATCTGGCAAGGCACAATGATTTCATTCAAGACTGCGCCGGCGCGTGCATGTCTTTTCACTCTCTTTCAGGAAGCATTCAGCCTACCATTTGGAAATCCAATTAAGTTTATCCATCTCTTACCAAAAGCAGAGCTCGATATCTTCCTGAGAAGACAGCCACTAATGGAACCCAGCAATAATTCAGAATGGTTGGTACCTGATTCCGAGTCGATACAAAATGCATCAGATTAAAGAGATTATAAATTCTGCTTCTAAAGTGCATCTGATCAGAAAATGAATACTTGATAAGAGAACATCGATACAACTAAAGAAAGACTAAAGAATAGAGCACGAATACAAAGACTAGAATTAAAGGAACAGGGAAGAGTATTGGACCGTGAAACGAGGATGCTGAAAGAGTCATAGCGAGATGTTACCTCCAAAACTTTCAAGATTTGCACGTCTGATTTGATATATTGTCGTAGTGGCCCATTAATGTTCTAACTGCAGTCTCCATCTTTGTTGATTCTAAACCACCACACAAAATGGAAACAGAACCAACTCAGATTGAATTGATCGAATGGAATTTCAAATATTTATTGCTCAAACGATAGCTCCTGAAACTTCATCAAACTGCAATAAGAAGGCAAAACTATCAAAGAGTGAGAATCTCATGTCATTTTAATCAGCAATATCAGGAGGAAAGCAGTGAGTTGTAAGTTGATGAGATATAAACCGATATTGAGATGCTTGATGATATTGAGAAGATAAGTTGTCCTAAATGCAACAAGTCTTATATACAAATTCATTTCTGATTCAAGAACAATGAAGAAGCAGGTATCAGGAAAAGGTATTCTTACAGCAAAACAACACGAGTTAAACATGCTCTCCTAGATTTAATTGTCATATGAACTAAATTCAACATTCAGCTGTCAAAAATATAGGAAAAATAAGAGCGCAAGGCAAAGTCCTTACACTATAACTAGCAAAGAATAAGAGAAAATGGAAAAAGGGAGGAGAAAAAAATAACATAGTGTTGGAATGTTAATTGGCAGCACTCACACTAATTACCTAGCACATGCAAAAATGATTATCCAAAAGGGCAGGACATGACAGGAAACTTACCGCCGCAAAAGCACTTGAGGATTATATGGAAATAAACATTTTTGGCTAAGACTCTCAATGGACGTGGTTAATGAAGCCAAGCAATTCCTTGCATCCATAAATGGTAGTTTAAAATGTGAACAGCTATTATTGCCATATGCATGGCCTTCCCCACCCTGCTTCTCAAGTGGTGGAATTCCACCCTCCCTTAATGATTCTTGATATATAACTCCCTTGAAATCTCTACAATCAGCTAAAACTTTTCGCCTCTTTAGACGTAATTGGTCAGAATCACCTTTGACTCCCGGAAATTCAAGAAATAAGCTCCAAGAATTGCAAATTATTCGTAATGACCTGGCAGCAATCGTGTAAAGTTAAAACAGAATACGAGCCAACCAGTGTGAATCTTAGCTAAAGAAAGAACCACATAGCCAAATACCCAATGCTTGGTCTACTCTGGAAACCCTTGCAAAGTTCAAGGGAAGATACGCGAGAAAGAAGTTTCCAAAAACAAACCTCAAAAAGTATTCAGCACATCTAGATCCAGTGTCTTTTGAGATGAGATAGTCAAGAAGAACTTGATGATCATAGCTAATCTGTGACAAAGTAAAATACAGAAACCTTCACTGGTTGAAATATGAAAAAACTTGTTACAGCATAAGAAAGGAGTTTGTTAGGTCTTCTGCCTTTTTCTGGAAGGGTACCTCAGCAAGAAATAAATGGAACAAATGTATAGGATTAAACAAGTCAGCAGCAAGATGATTCTTCACTTCAGTAAATGGCTTGTCTTCAGTAATCCTTCAACGAAATACAAGTGTCAATCAGGGAAGGCCTAAATAAACACTTCAAAAGGCTCCAAAACAGTGGCTTTATAGTTTTACTTACAAATGTTCTTGGGAAAATGGCATATGAAGTAGTTGCAGGAGCACGTCAAACAAGATATCGTCCTAAAATTCAAAGGGATGAAAGTAATGAACAGCACATATGCATAATGCAAGCTCCTAAGAGTTACAAAAATAAAAAAATAAAAAAAAACTAAAAGAATAATGGAAAACCACAAGACAGTTATTATAAATTAAAAAATAAAAAACACACAAGACAGTTATAACACACTAACCACCAACAAGGCATACGCACAATCTTTAAACATGAGGATGCCCTCCTTACCACACAAGACTTCACATTTAAGATTGTCTTGAATGTGAAGAATGTGAAGATAGACAAAACAAAGTAATTAATTTAAAATACTTCCACTGTCAAATGTATGAACTAAAAACTACTCAATTATATAGAAATTTAGTAAATCTTCCACAAGGACACAGTTGTTTTACTCAAAAATACACGGTAGTAGTGCCTTCATATTCTGCCAAAGTATAAGATCCTGCTATACAGTTGCTAGAGGGGAAAGGACCAAATGATGCCTGGAACCTATTGAGGGACTGGTAGACCCCTTTCTAAGGTGCGAAGAAAAAATATATATGCAAGTAAATAAAATTCCATAGAATGAAATTAATAGGACAGTTCATAAATTATAAGAACAGTTAGGACATGAAAGGAAATAAAAGATAACTTTTCATCTGCTATAGTCTAAAATCACAGTTCTATCAATATAGTCAAAGATGGTCTATATAAATACATAAAGCATACCGTGAAACCATACTTACAAATAAAGCATCCAACGATTATCTTTGCTAGAAATGATAATATCCCTGGTTTAATTTCTTATTCACTAGAGCAGTATCTAGTGAAAAGAATGGGGTATAAAGGAAAAGACAAAACAAACACTGATATCCATCAATGTAATTATAAAATCTTTGTGTTCTATACTCATTTTTTTAAGATGGCCTATTCTAGAAATATAAGCACATGACACTAGAAGTGATAAACTATATGTTGTTTGGAGATAATGCACACGGTTATAAAAATGCATAAGAAGCTAATCAATAATAATTCCCTTGATACAGTAGGGGCATGAGAACAAACCTCATGCATAAACAGTTGGATAAAGGATGATGTGAATCTCACACATCGTTCATTATATAATTCATGCTTCAGAAGAATATCAGCAGGAACGTGAAATTGAAGCCACTTATGGAGCTCGGTTGCTGAATCCAAATTCAGGTCAGAAGAATTATGCTGCTTCAGATTTCCGTGCATAAGTTTCTGTTCATCAGGACTTCCTCCTACCGTATCCAAATTGAGCAAACACTTCAAGAAAAGCAAAATAGCTAGCCTTTGCAAATGGAAAGATGGTATACTGAGTTTTTCTGGGTCAGACATGCTAGTGCAGAACGGTGACCCTTCCAGAAAGCCATCTTGATCGAGTTTACCACCAGATATAGGTTGCAACAATAGATCTTCAAAGTACTTGTGCAGTAGACAAATCCATGTATTGCTTATAGTTTGCCCAATACAGATGGTAGAACTAAGCTTCACCATCAGCATCTACATGTTCAACATCTACCAGGTTAGGTTTGGTTATGGATCTTCTATCAAGGGAAATACATAGCCAATCTGAACAGCCAAAAAAACAGTATTGGAAAATCACTGAGATTAAAGTTCGAATAACAATATAAAAATAAATAATTAACTGTCACTCTTTCAAACAGTACAAGATAGTTTGAACTTGGAATAACATACATTTCACAAATGTGCTATGACAGATGTAAGTCAAGATTTTTTTTTTTAATTTAATTGACATTCACAAGATGTGCTAAAACAGATGCATGTCAAGATAAACAATTTATTTAGTTAGCAGAGAACAAGAACATCACCCAAAATTATTGCCATTCTCAACTCTCAACATGAAAAGGATCAATCCTGAACCCAGTAAGATTATGCAAAACACAACCAGTAGGATTTACCAGCACTTTGTGTCTGAAGTAACGAGATATGCGGACATGATGAGGACTTTTAACCTCGACTTGGCACCACAATGTAAGTTTGGGGACAAGGTTGATAATTTTCCAGATAATTGGTGAGCCAAGTTCAACATCAAGAGAAATGATTTGTGAGACCAAAGAACATAGTAACTGAATGCAGTATCCAACGAACGTAGTCATTTCTCTCAGTCGAAAAACCTCTGTTTTTAGTGTAACATCTTTCACAGAGCCCTTAAGATATTCAGCATTCTGACCAACGTAGATCTCTCTTAGTAAATCCCATGGAAAATTTATCAATAAAGAGCTGACAGAATCCAAGTATGTTTTCATACATTTCGCATCAAAATCTTGCTTCAAACATTTCTGTATATCACGTATAATTTGGGAAATAGCAGCCACCACAGACCAATTCGCACTTTTCAGTTTCAGCTTCAGTGAAGATCTTGCAGATGGATTGACATCTAGATATCTGGTCTCGAATGCACTGATTGAAGAAGATTCTAGAATGTTACAAATTGCCAATTCCAAGCAAAGGCACAACAACTGCATGAAAACATCCCAATCACCATCCTGCAATGAAAATATTATTATTGCAAACAGAAAGCATGAGAGATTCCAGGAATTACAGGGATTATATGGTGGCCAAAGGAACATACCGATGCAAGCAAAAACTCAGATATGGCCACAAGAGTGTTCCCCACTAAATGTTGAGCATACTGACTGTTCACTGCAAGCAAAGACATCTGCAAGAAATCGCGAAAAACTGATGTTTGAGTAGTTCTCAATCAAAATAGCATACATTTAACACAAGCATTGTTTAGCTAATTAGCTTAATAGGAGCGAGATAGTACTCTACGGAGCTAGCTAAAACTACTCCTAGAAAGCAAACCATCAATACAGCAGCTCAAATTCGTCAATGATCCTTCATAAAACATTATTAAAGAGGTTAGCAATCTTTACCAAGTCACCCATGATCACAGCCAAACAATGACGGTTGTCTAAATTCGCAGTTGCATCAATCTTTACCAACAGCTCCTGCTACGGAAACTTACATCCTCAGAACAAGAAAAGTAGAAAACTTACAAGAATTTTACAGCACAAACCTCGTCAGAGTCGACTTCATCTATCCACTGCTTAACTTGCCTAAAAACCTAAAATTTTAGAAACATAACCAAGTATCAATATTCGAAACGGGATGTTGGGGTGAGGCAACGAGGAATGAAGAAAAATTCAACAATAAACCTGAGACAGAGCGATTAGAAGGGCTTTCTCTCTTTCTTCAGTCAAGGCAGTGGAGGCAAGATCCTGAAAATGGCCGGGGGAAATAATTCAACATAAAAGAGAAAGAATTTGGGTAAAGGAAGGAAGAAGAGTGGTTGAAATGGTTACTGAAAAGCGAAGAAGGGAGTCGTGTACGAGGCGGCGGAGCCGCAGGTATTCAGGCCGAGGACTCATTTTCCACCACCACAAGATTTTGGCGGCGCAACCGTTTTCTAGCGTACGTCTCTCAAATGAACAAAGTTGCGGAAAGTCATGATTTCGCTATGCTACTCCATTTTCAACTGTATTTGCAGAAAGGCAAGTTCAGTCTCCCTTGATATACCTATTTAGTGTTTTTTTCAACAACAAAAATAAAAATAATTATATATATAAGGAGATTTTTTTTCAATCCAAGAGAGGCGCGAACCGTGAAAGAGATACGGAAGAATTCGATGGCATTCGGTTAAGCATCTTGATGTCGGTCGCCGCCAGCATGTCGTACGCGACGTCTTTTACTCGCTGCGGTGTCAACGGATACGTTTTTTGATGATCCGAGTTGCAGCGCGCGGAGAAAATTAGATGAGTAGATTTGCTGCTAAGCATCTGATTTCCATTGAACCAACGGATTATATTTGAGATTTTCAATTTTGATTAGGGCGTTGTGGTGGATTTTCTTCTTATTCTTTTTCCTAGTGTATTCAATGATATTAACTTTGACATCATCTTTTCTTTTCTTTTTTTTTGATCGGATAAATGTTAGACATCATCTTTTCCTGATTTCTTATAACTTTAATATATGACTTTTATTATGAATTAGATTTTAAAAATTGAACATGTGGTTTGTTCTTCTCGATTTATAGATTTTTTTTTTTTTTCCTCGAAGTGTGGTAGATTTTTTGCGATTTTTGGGAGAATTCTATGATTTATGCTTGTGTTTACAGACTATGGATTTTCTTCTTGAATTTTGAAATATTTTCTGAAAAACTGTTAAGCGATCTGAACTATTGGCACCAATAGTGTCAATAATGTCATTTATAAGATTTTTGTTTGATGTATGGATCGTACTCTTTATTTTGTTTGATATTAAGATGAATTCTCTCCCAAAAGCTGGAGTCGAATATGGTAAAAACTGCCAAAATAAAGAGTATTATTTTAAAAAATAAATTTTGTGTATTATGTTCTCATTGTATGTTTTATTTAAGGTAATCATGTAATAATATATATTATATTTATAAAATATACAATATTTATTAGAAAAATTACTTTATTTATCATTCTGATTAACTTTAACATATTTTAGATATTATAAATTATATATATTGAAAATCATACGATGTTTAGTTTTGGTTTTACACAAAATTGTAAAAAATCACATAAATAAAAAATAGTATTTAAACATCAAACAATCCACATAAAAAGTAGTGCACATTTTAAATAAGTTGATGTTGCTTTGCTTAGTTTATTTTCTAGTTCAATTAGTTATTATTCTTAAGTTATTCGAGTTAAATATTTTAGGGCCAGAAGTTTAATTATGATTTTGAAGGACTAAGTTTTATAAATCTAAAATTTGAAATTATATTTGCGAAATGTAATCTAAAATTTGAAATTATATTTGTGAAATTCAATAACCAAGGTGAAAAAATATGTGGTATTGGGGTCAAATTCTCAACCTCCCATAAGAGACTCTAAATCTACCCACCCCTTTAATTCTACAACTCAAATACCCAATAATTTGAAATGGAACTAAATTACTCTCAATATATTAATTTGTGTGTTTCTTATTTCTCTCTCAAATCTGTCTCGCTCCTCTCTTCTCTCTCTCTCTCACTATTTTTCTTCTTTCCCATTCTTCCAGTTGTTGCGCTTAGCCGCTTTGCTCCACCATCAACACCACCGCCATCGTCAACTCGCCGGAACTGTTGTCGGCTGCCAGCAACACAACCCGAGCGCCGCCCGTCGTCGACTCGCGAACTGATGCCACGCTCGCAGCTTCTCAGGTTTGAAGGAGGGTTTGGGCGGATTTAGGGTTCGCGGATCTTGTCCTCGGGAGGTCAAGAAGACGACCACCGGATGAATTACGTGAGAGATCTGTTCGAGCCGCGGAGAAAATTCGAAGCCGGCTTTTCCTAACGGCTAAGCGACGGAGAGAATTCAGAAGGTTTCACTCTGTCTCCCCTTTCTTACTAACATTAATTTGAGTTTTGGAGTGAGAAACTATTTTTTCAGAAGAATTCAGAAGGCTGGACTTCTCTAGCAACTATTATTTTATTTTTTTGATTGGCTAATTCTCTTAGCTAGCCAGTTTTCTTTCGTTGTATATGCATTATTCATTTATTTGTTTATTAGTTTTTTGCCTTTCAAACTAAAAGTTGGTTGAATTTAGCTTGTTTCAGCTCTAGCTAAATTGTACTATGATGAGAGGAGAGAGTTTGAATATTGGGATTAATCAAATTGAAGAAATTTTCTGTTTTTTCCTTTCCCCAAGTACAGGGTTTACAATTGATCACTGTGTTGCATTCGGTTTTTTTGTGTGTGGTGTGAGATACAATCGGAGTAAATGACGCTTTATATTTGAATTGTATGGTATGCAATGGCAAACTCTTGCTCTACACACCTTTATTTTAGTTGGAAATTAAAATAATATTGTCAATGAATTTGTGTGCTTTTTGTACTAATCGATCAACATATATATAGGCATCTTTTGTTGGATTCACTCTCTCCCCTCAATTCTCTTAAAATTATGCCACTTGTAGATTGAAATTCAATCTATTGGATATGGTAGAAATGCATAATTCACTATTTTGCTTCGTACAAGACTTGATGATGAAACATCTATATGAAATAAGAGTGTTTATGGTCTCATTCATTGAAAATAGACATAACATCAAAGCTTAAATAATATAGTTCGGTCATCCAATGGGGATTCCATTTCTGGGCATAAAATAGTCAAATTAAACGAAAATGTGCGACTACGTGCACAAATATGTGTGTTTGTCTTGATAAACCTCTCTCAAATCTTTATCTCAGTAGGAAATTCGCTACTTTATGAAAATCAATTATCAATCACGATCAAATGAATAAAGGTGGATCTATTTCTACAATCATGTTTCCTCACCATTTAATGAAAAGTACTAGAGAGGTACGCACCACTAGCATCATTCTTATATTGATCCTAATTGCATCCGTTGCTATAGCAAGAGCACAATCTTCTGGACATTTAATAAATGAACTCTTACGATCACACCTTATTTTGTTGCATCAGATCAGTGATATAACTGTTGGAAATATAAAAAAATATATCGGTCTTGTACTCTTCCTTTCTTGTTCCACATTGGAAACATTGAGTATGATGAGTCAAGTCTTCATCCAATTTAGTTTATTTGGGTTTTTCTTGTTGACCAAGTCTAGGGTGTATTTCTTGCTCCACACGTTTCTAAACGTATTAGCCGCCACCTCTCATAAATCTATATACACGAAACAAAAGAATTAAAACCTACTCTCCAGCCGCAATCTTCTTCCTTTTTCTTTACTTGCGCTCAAATCTTACGAGTGTACTTGAGATTTGAGAACTATGTTAACCTTCAATAGTGAATCGGCACTGAGATTTGGCACCGAGAGTCTACGGAAATAGCTTTTAGGGCAATGGTGCGGCCACGACACAATGATTAACTTTCTTTTCATTCTTTTGTGTTTGTGCAGGTTTTTCGAATATCCTTCGACTCCAAATCTAACAATCTAAAAGCTATTTTTGGAACCAGTGATAGTGTGTGTCGTTCTTGTGATTTCTGCTTAATTTATGGATTGTTGGTTTTTGCTTGAATGATTATAACTATTGACACTAATAGTTCCAGTAGTGTCATTTATGTCAATTTATGGAATGTTGGTTTTCGATTTGATTTTTTGAAATATTTTCTGAAAAATTGTTGAACGATTGAACTATTGATACTAATAGTGTTATTATGTGGACGGAAACTAACAGAAAAATGTGTGCATGAGCAGGATAATGCTTGAGACCATCACATGATTTTTAAATTTCAATTAAATTGTTTTTAAAAAAAACTAGTAGAAAACACAACATAAATTCAAATAACTTTTTTTTCTCTAATTTTTTAATGAATATAAAATTATGAATATTATATGTCTGTATAATTTGTACATGAAAATATAATGTAAAAATAATTTAAAGAATAAGCATTACGGTCCTAATATATATAGATAAACATAAATTCAAAGAACTTATTCTCTAATTTTTTTGTAATGAATGTATATTTTTAATGAATATATAAAATTATGAATAATATATCTAAATCATGTATATGTCTTTAGGGATATTAATTTAGCCCAAAATCGACAGGTCAATACAAATAGCCTGAAAAATGGTAGATTAGGGCTAAAACATTATAGCCCGAAAATAAAAAAGCTAGAGCCCGATAGGGCTAGAGCGAAAAGCCCACAGGATGGCCCGATGGATTAGTCCTGTGTCAAAATTCATGTGATATTTTATTATTTTACTTGTAAATTTAATGATTAGGTGTTTTCAATTATTATTGAGTATGTTTTAGTTTTTTCTTTATGAAAATGTAATTATCATTTTTCCTTCAACATTTGGTGAAAATTAAGAAACATGCTTTTTTTTTCTTTTTTTTTTGTAAGGCGCTTCTCCTCCAACCAAGAGGTCGAGGGTTCGAGTCACCTTAAGGGGGGGAATGGGGAACCATTATTGATCCTTTTAAAAAAATAAAAAATAAAATAAGAAACATGCTTGTTGAAGTCTCAAAATTATGAAATTATTTGTTGGATTTATACAAATATGTGTTGTAACGATGCTTATTTTTATGTTTATATGTGCGAGCAATTTTATTTTCGTAAACTTTTTAGCAAGCCGAAACAGAGGGAGTTAGGGTTAGGGCCAAAAAAATTTAGCCAGAAAGAAAGAAAAGTCCGATTTAATTAATCCAATCCAAATACGGAGTATATCGCAACCCGATACAATTGGCAGAAACCGAGTTGGTTGGCTCGATTGAACATTCAAAAAAAACAAACAGTAATATAGAAAAAAGAAAAAAAAAATGTGTCCACTCCAAGAAAGCATCGATAAAATTAAATTGAAATAGAAATGAGAGGGAAAAACAATCAAACGAGAGAACCAGAAAAGAAAAATCACGGATTTACTGCAGAATTTGAGCATCGAAGATTAATACTTCACCATAGATAGAGGAAGAAGACAACTCAAACATTTTATGCCACCTTCACCACCGCTCAAAGCTTCTTCAACAGCATCCCACCTCCTCCAAAAATGCGCCGCCGCAACCTCCCTCGGGGAAGCCCGCCGCCTCCACGCCCTCCTTCTCACCACCCCACTCCCACCAACGGAATCCCCACTCTTCCTACACAACAACATACTCTCCATGTACGCCCGCTGCGGCTCTTTCACGGACTCTCATCTAGTGTTCGACAAAATGCCTCACAGAAACATCGTGTCTTACAACGCTCTGATTGCCACCTATTCCCGTAGACCTCATCACGCTCATTTGGCGTTTCAGCTGTTCGATCGATTGGCGCACGAGAGCCTCGTGCCGAATGGGTCCACCTTCACGAGTCTTTTGCAGGCTTCAGCTGCGGTTGGAGACCTAGTAATTGGCCCTTCGTTGCACGCTCATTGTGTCAAAACTGGATTGTTTGATAATGTACGCGTGCAGACATCGTTACTTGGGATGTATTCAAACTGTGGTGATGTGAATTCCGCTAAGGAAGTCTTCGGTGGAATGAAGGATAAAGATGCCATAGCTTGGAACTCGATTATATCAAGCTATGTGCAGAATGGGAAGATATTAGAAAGCCTTCAAATTTTGCAGAGTATGGTAGAGGATGAGGTTAAACCTAACCCATTCACATATTCATTGGTGTTGAATGCTTGCGCCAAGCTGCAGGATTATGAAAGTGGGAAACTTGTTCATGCCCAAATTCTTTTATCTGGCATGCATGTTGATCTACCTTTGCAGAACTCACTGCTGGATATGTACTGTAGCTGTGGCGACGTGTATTCAGCGTTTGATGTTTTTCTGAGAATCGGGAATCCAGATTTGGTTTCTTGGAACTCAATGATTGGTGGATTTTCTGAGAATGGAGATGGAAAGAGGGCAATGGAGATGTTTGTTCAACTTAGGCAAGCATGTGCTCTGAAGCCCGATGAGTATACTTTTGTAGCTATTATTTCTGGTACTTGCAGTTTCCCTTCTTGTGATTATGGAAAGCCTCTTCATGCTCTTACTGAGAAAACAGGATTTATGAGCAGTGCATATATTGGCAGCACACTCTTATCCATGTACTTTACCAATGACGATATTGATTCGTCTAAAATGATTTTCAGTTCTTTTCCACATAAAGATGCCGTGCTTTGGACTGACATGATTTCAGGGCACGTTAGAATAGGTGAAAGCGAGGGTGCATTGAGTCTATTCCAAGAAATGTCGAAGGAAGGTTTGAGTCTCGACAGTTTTGTTCTTAGTAGTGTATTAGCTGCATGTGCTGATCTTGTCACTTTAAGACAAGGGGAAATGATTCATTGTCTAGTGCTGAAGACAGGAAACGATGCTGAAGTTTGTGTGCATAGCAGTTTAGTTGATATGTATGCCAAAAATGGGGAGCTCGACTCTGCTATATACGCATTTTCGTGCCAACCTAGGCGCGATTTAATGTGCTGGAACTCTATGCTTACGGGATTTGGCCACCATGGAAAGGCGAAGGAGGCATTTCAAATCTATTTCAAGATGATTAAGCAAGGCCTGGACCCGGATCCAGTCACGTTTATTTCTCTTCTATCTGCTTGTAACCATTGTGGCTTGGTAGAAGAATCTAGATTCTTCTGGAGAAATATGAAGGAGCGGAATTTACGACCTGGGCCTAAGCACTATTCATGCATGATCAGTTTGTTGAGTCGAGGTGGGCTGTGGGAGGAGGCGGAGGAAATGATTATCGAATCACCTTTTGCAGAGGATTATTTGGAATCATGGAGAAGTGTCTTGAGCTCATGTATCAAGAATGGGAATGTGAACGATGGAATCCATGCTGCTGAACAGATTCTGAAGACGAATGCAGAAGACAGTGGTGCGAGTATACTGCTTACTAAGCTGTATGCTTCAGTAGGGAGGTGGGATGATGTTGTGGAGACGAGGAGAAAGATGAGGAAGTTGATGGTGGAAAAAGAACCCGGTTTAAGCTGGATCGAACTTCAGAATAGTGTTCGTGTTTTCTCTTCAGGCGAAGTACATAATAGTGAAATTCAGGCTGTGTTGAGCAATCTACTCGTAAACATGATGCCAACTTTAGCAGTGGATATAATACAACAGAAGGATTTGGCCGAGTGCAACCAACGCTTACTTACAGAGTGAAAGTGATTGCTAGTTTGTATATATGAACTCTCATCTTGGTTCTACTATCAGTTTCTAGTACTTTGCAATTGGATTTTTCATTAAAATGCCCTTTCATTAATTGAGAATGAGTCGAGACTGAAATAAAAGATATATGTCGGCTACTGAAACCACATTATTTGATAGAGTTTACAGTACAAGATTAATTCAAATTATAGTCAGTTTGGTATACACTTGAAAGAAATCTAGAAACCTAAAAGCCGATAGAGCTCGATTTTAATAGAATGTCTGCACACGGGGGAAAATTTCTTCAAGCAATAGAATTCAGAAGTTCAAGATAGCCAGTGCTCCAATGAGATAAGAAATGGGTAACAGTGGTGGTGCCTTCTTCCAGTCTAGCGACGCCCAGTGCGACTTTTTTGTCTCGCCTTCTGCAGGACAAAACAAAGACGAAGTACGTTAAAAAAAAAAACTGACCAAATTAAATTCACTTAAGTAATGAATAAATATGATCCAAACTGCACTGCTAGTCCAAATGGTCAGTTTTGAAGTCTCATTTAGGCTATATTTTGAAAACATAAAAACCATACTTGACCACGTCAATCTGCATTTGATGTTCGGCTCAAACTTAAATCGTGATTGGCATAAGTAGATCTTGTTTTGGTATTGTAAACGATCGAGTTTTGAGATATTCATAGGTTAATACCCTTTGCACCTTAACATATATATACACAATGATATGCATCTACTTTCTGATGTATACTGAAAAAATATCATGTTCATCAAAGAGGGGAAACCATTTTTACTCTGAAAATATTTGGGAGAGAAGGCAATTTGTTAACTTTTAAGAGAAGACAAATTTACTTACTGATGTATTTCCAAAGCTTGCTCCTGAACCAATTGCAGCACCTATTAACAAAATTAAGGATGATTAGTGAGATGGAACACGACAATAAACTAGTGCTAATCGTATATGGAAGTAACTCTTGTCCTGTGATGTATAACTTCTCAGACACGATCTACGATTAGCACTAGTTTCTTATTAAAAATTAGGAATAAGTTAGATTTTATTCCAGAAATAACTCAGACATATGTTAGCTGGACCCATCAGTAACAGTGGCATCAACTATAGAAAGACTTGGTTTTTACAGTTAAGAACAAAATATAAACAACCCCAGTTTCTTCGCCTTTTCCTATACCTTTTCATTTTGGTTTTATAGAAATCTGAATACCTAGTTAAAACTGAAACGTCACCTGTAGCAAAAGGTGTTGAAAATGCTGAGGCTCCCGAAGCAGGGGTTGAATTAAACATGGGAGTGGAAATGCCAAAGGTAGATGATTGAGCAGACAAGGAACTAAAAGGTGATGACTGTGAAGCAGCAGCAGTTCCTAACAAAGACGAGAACGGAGCTGAATTGGTGGGAGTAGAGAACAGAGAAGGCGTTGATGAGGCAGCCACCGGAGTAGAAAAGAATAGAGATCCACTTCCACTCGATGCTGGTGCAGGAGCGGAGCTTAACTTATTTGTTGAAGTTGATGCTCCAGTTGCAGGTGGCAAGGCTAAGAGTCCTGTAGCCTGAGTAGATGGTTGAGGAACATTAGGTAAATGTATAGTAGGATGAACCCTTCGAGCTGCAGCCTCTTGTTTAGCTGTTTCTCGCCTATCAGCTTCAAGAAATGGGTCATTCTCATCCCCTCTTCGGCGTTGGTCTGCAAGATATGCTGTTCTCATTGATTCGATGTACTGATGAATGCTTTCCACCTGCACAATCACGAGGGAGAACAATTTAAGGGAACCAAAAATACAATTCAAAAAAAACAAATAAGTATGTTGAAACCTACTTTTACAGCAAGATTGAGTTAAAGAGTACTACCGAAGTACAGATTAATCATATTAGAGTTTCAAAATTTGAAAGCTTTTCAGTTTCTATTATTTTTCAAATCCAAAAAACGCTGTAACATAAGATTGAGAAAACTATATAAATAGGCTTGAGAATACCAGGCTTCAAATTTGTTTACAAAGAGTGTACTAGTAAGTGGAGAAAAGGAGAAAAAGAAGCATGAAAAGGCAAAAGTATGAATGGTTAATCCATTTTCACAGAGTGAATGAAACTGTCAACTGTTTTAGGTTGTTAAATTAACCTCATTAAAAGAACTATTAGAAATATTCAGGTTTTTACTACAAGAAAAGAGAAAATGGAACTCCACTTAATCTTATCTACACTTCAGTTTCATATTGGTGTCAATGGTAAGGATACGTTCCCATAATTGAAACAATGAACAAACATTTAAAGCAAATAAGACTCGATGTCTACACACGAATATTATCCATTGAGCAGAAAATAAAAAGAAGTGCTGAAATGAAGAACAGTGATTTAGAAAATTCATAAGCCGCCAAAAAGATAAAAGACTTATCGTCCTCATTACCTTAGCTGCAACATGGACAAAGAAGTCATGCACGTTAGTCATGACTTTAGGCAGAGATTGCAATAGCGAAGAACTTGAATCAAATGAATGTTTTCCAGAGTCTAACAGCAGCAATTGTTCTAATTCTTCAATCCACTGACGACATTCAGAAAGATACTTCTCAAATCTGGCAACAGTTTGCTGCAAAAAGGGCGAAGGCTTCTTTTGTAGCCCACTGTAGAAATCAATTACAGGGACCATAGAGTTTCCTGAAGGCTGACCACTTGATGTTTGAGAGACAGTTGCCCCAGCAGGCTGGGATGGTGCAGTGGCACCCGATGCAGAAGCTTTGTTTTGGAGAAGAAACCTGGGTCGTAATATCATAAAAGATCGGACAGCAACTTCTGTATTTCGCAGCATATCTTTCACTACAGTCATTAGCTCTTGGAGCGTCGCCTTCTGCCTCTCCATAGAAATGGAAATTCCGCCAAGTTCCTGATAACACATGCCACAACTATATATAAAGTCCTTCACCAATCAACTAAAGTGACAGTGCAATTATTTCCCAAAAGTGATTTTCATCTCAACCATTAAATATCAGGTGCAGCAAAATAAGAAGGTAACTGTCTTAACAATATAACCAGGTTTCTGCATTAACATTCGAAAGGCAAGAGGCCATATTTCAGTTTTACAAAAAAGTAATGAAATTGCAAGAAAATACATAAAAGTAAACTTATTCAAATGCACTTTAAAGTTATCCTAATCAAAACTACCACCTAAAATGATGAACTTGAGAATCAGATTAAGAGAATTCCTATAATTTATACCATAAAACCTCACTATATATGCATGGAAAGAAACATCATGACAATGAATGTCAACCTCAGGCCTAAACAAAGATATAGAGAAGAAATATTACAGAGAGAATGCCGTATAGTTATTCAGTTTCTTTTTCATAACCACCATAAGTTTCCACATACCAATTATAGTCTTATAGACACAAAATCCCTAAATACAACCTTCAATTACAAATGCTCTAGACAGCAGAAGACCAAATATCTGATAAAATTTCAAACTCATGGATTGAGTACATAAGTGATATGAACCTGGACAATATAACTAGCATCAAGCTCAAATCCATTGTTAGAGACAGACGAATCATAAAGTCTGCTGCACTGATCTAATCTCTGGCTTTCGTCTCTGTACTCCAATATCCTCTCCCTACATCCGCAAAAAACTCAATTTATAATCAACCCAATGAAAAACATACAAAAAAAGGGATCCTTGAAAATTTAAAAGGAAGGAAGGTCAAGATAAATGAAAATTACTCAATTTGAAGAAGGACTTTCTGCGAATCGGGATGTAGATCAGCCCACTTGGTACCATAAGTAGCTGGAACTTTATCATTCGTGAAAAGATAGAGCTGCGGCTGCTGCTGCTGCTGTGCTTGAGGTTGAGGCTGCGGTTGTTGCGGCTGCGACAATTGCAACTGGAAAGGCGATTGCTGCTGCTGTTGCTGTTGCTGTTGCTGTTGGGGTTGGAACGGTGAGGATTGTTGAAACGGAGACTGTAACATAGATTGTTGCGGCTGCTGCTGCTGTTGAGGGCTGAATGAGAACGCCATTTTTGGAGGATTACTCACGATTCCAAGTTAGAAATTTGCGGCGACTATTCACGGTTCCAAGCCTAAAATTTTGGAGATTATTCACAAAAATTGCAGCTTTCCTAAGGTGTTTACATGGGGTGAGAACGCCGGAACGGAATTTGGGTGGACAATTGAAGTTTGTTTTAACATAGAACTATGCAACCGGAAAACCCTTGTCCACCTTCGTTTAAAAATCAAAACCCTAAACCAAGGAAAAAGGCGCCATACAGAAAAAAAAAAAAAAAAAAAAAAAACACTAGGAAGTAAATATACTCCATAATTTATTTTCTTAAAAAGCAAAAAATTTCGTGTCAAAACTAGAAATGCTAAAATTTTAGCGACAATCAATTTTAGTTTTTTTGGTTTAGATAAAAATTAGAATGTTGACCCGAGCGATGCTCGGGAATAATGACATTCAAGCATTTTGTAGCTAATACCAAATTAGCAAGAAAGCACCTGTCATAATGTTGCTTTCTTCTAACGTTAACATTTATTGGGAGTACATGTTTATTATTGCCATCTATTATTTGATTCCATTTTAAATGGAAATCAAACCACCACAAATCATCAAAGTCTTTTTAAAGTGCAAACTAAACCACGAAAATCATCAGATTGGTGTCGTCAAGGATATGGAAAAATCATCCTCATCTTTTGGGAGTTCTCTACTATATCCATTTGTTTCTCCCAAATGAACTCTTAAAATCTCATGGAAAGAAAACTAAATTAATTTGAAAATAAATAGAAAGAATAAACAATATTACAACAGTGCGCATATGAATAAAACAGCGTGAAAATGGGCATCACAAAATACTAACCAATTGGAATATAAAACATTATTTAAAATTGAAACGGCCAGAATTAATCAAATGAATCGAAAAATGACCGGCAAATATAAGGAAGATAAAATCAAAAGTTCAATCATGTTCGAGAAATACGAAGTAACAACAAATCATTAAACCTTGATTTTCACCAATTATATTAGATTCACCAATTATATTAGATTTAAATTCTAAAAAAGATCATACTCTCAATAGTACATAAGGCAAAATAATTAGTAGATAAAACTCTCTTCAATCGAATATGGAGCAACAACGGTTTAATGATGGCGGTAGTGGCTATTTGCACTTGCATAATAAATTGAAGCCGAAATCATTTGAGAGATACTCCCTTCGTTCCCTTTGATTTGGCAGCATTTCTTTTTGCACATTTTTTAAGATAGAATTAATTAAGAATAAAAAATATGTTTGACTTCAAAATTAAGCTTTTTCTGATAACTAATCCCTAGGAAAATTCTGGATAAGTGCACATGCAAAAGAAAAAAAACACTCAACACATGAAGGTAAATGGCGGCAGTGATCAACTCATACACACATACAAATGCAAAGGACATCCAAATTACAGCTGGATAAGTTCAAATTGAGGAGATTTCCCTCTAAATTACAGAATTCAAATTCTAAGTTGATCATCAACCTATAAATATCCTTCACAGGATTCATACATCCACAGTTTTCAATCCACAAAGTTTTAGAAAGGAAAAAAAAAAAAAAACAGAATGAGGAAACATAATTTCACTACAGCAGAGAGGAGTCACATAATCCAATTCTTGCTTGAAGGTTCGAAGTAAGGAAAACCTGCATATGGGAAGATGAAGGTTGTTGTCTTGAAGTGGGATTCATCTTCAAGGACCATTTCCAGAATGTGGGCCGAAGCCAAGCTGCAGAGAGATCAAGGTAATGTTATCAGTTTGAAATCAAAAAATCTGTATCCTAAGAGAGTGAAGAAACTCTTCCCTGATTATGCTAAAATCAAAACCCTAGAAATGCGCAAGAGAAACACTATTAGGAGATTAGCTGAATCCCTAGATGTTAGTAGAGGTACATTTTTTAGATGGATTAATGGATTAAGTTGGGGCTGCTCAAAGCACACACTTCTGCCCTAAAACCTTTCTTAACAGCAGCTAACAAGCTCAAAAGGCTGAGATTTTGTTTAGATTCCATCATGTATAATAGGCGAAAAAATGAAATGAAGTTCAGAGATATGCAGAATATCATCCATATTAATAAGAAGTGGTTTTTCATCACTCAAAAAAGAAACAAAATGTATCTAACTCCAGATGAAGTTGGGCCACATAGAACATCAAAAAAGCAAGGCTTTTATCCCAAAGATAATGTTCATGTATGCAGTAGCTAGGCCTATCTTTGCAAGAGACGGGACTGTGCTTTTTGATGGGAAGATAGGAATCTTCCCATTTACAAAGCAGGTCCAAGCAAAGAGAGATAGCATAAACAGAAAGAAAGGTACATGTTTTTCATCAGGTATACTCAAAACCTCAGAATAACATTCTTCATCATGTTTTTCAGGAATCATATTTTTATTGAACAAACATGCATAACTAACATCTCTTTTTTCATGCAGATATTGCCTGCAATCAAGGCAAAGTGGCCAGCACACTTATCAAAAATAATTTTCATCTAACAGGATAATGCAAGGTCTCACATCAAAGATGAAGATCCTGCTTTTAGGGCTGCAGTAAGTGCAGATGGATTCAACATCCATCTCATGCAGCAGCCACCAAACAGCCCAGATTGCAATGCTAATTGACTTAGGCTTTTTTGTTTCAATACAAAGTCTACAAAGTCAATATGCATGCAACAATGCTGATGACTTGGTTGCTGCAGTGAAGAACAGCTTCAAAGAGCTGTCTGGAGCAACACTTAACAATGTGTTTTTAAGCCTACAACAAACTCTAGTGGAGATCATGAAGGTAAAAGGTCAAAACTGCTATAAGCAACCTCACATGAAGAAGGCTGTATTGATTAGGGAAGGCAATCTACCAAAGGACTTGGATGTTACTCTAGATCTAGTCACAGAAAGCATCCATCATCTAATACAAGCAGGAGATGTAGATGGTATTGAATTGATGATGTATAGATTAGGTTTCCTAGAGTAATTCAGGATAAGTAGCGGTTGTTATGTTTTTGTGTATGAAAATGTATGTAAAGGCAGCTTTTGGGAAGGACAGAATTGAAAGGGAACAAATCTTTTTGTAAGGACTAAAGTTTTTGAAGAATGACATCATTTGCCTGAAATTTAGGCATTAGTTTATAAATGAATGCACATATGCACATATTGAACTTCAAAAACATCATCATTTGGCACTAAGAAAGCCATCAGAACACAATCACAACACAAAGTGCCCAAAGAGGAAATGCAGCCAAATCAAAGGGGACAGAGATAATTTAATTGTGCACAAACAGGCCAATTACCAATACTAATCATAAAGGTGACCAGCTCTGTGTACACACATTATTTCAGATTCAGAGATCATCACATTAGTCACAAATGGAAAATAATTTTTGAATGTGCACATCATTTGCCCCAATAAGAGGCATCAGATTATCACAGGTTATGATACATGCAAGGTGACAATGCAAAAACTTCGTCATTTGGCTTAATTTAACCATCAGATAATTAAGAAATTATCCTTAATTCAAGACCAATTAAAATAAACCGGCATAATGAAATCAAGGAAACTAGGCTTTCGGACACAATCATTTTCATGCCAATCAGAAATAGTAATTCATCACAGAGAATGGGACCCTCACTAAATAGAGGCAAGAAGTGTGTGCATGATTTCATCATCGCAGCTACCCAACAACCAACAATAAACCAGCACGTATCCAACATGAATAAGCCAACAACAAAGCCAACAGATCACAGATCCAACCTCAATAAGCCAACAATCAACTAGCACAAATCCAACATCCACAACCGAACATCACTAAATAGGCATAAATGTAACAAAATCCAAACATGCAGAACAAAGAAAGATCTCACAGCATTAGGGGGATCTTGAAAAAGCTGAGGGAGGAAGATCCGGTGGATCTCCTTCAAGCTCTCACTATGATTCAAGATTTCCCGGAGACTCTCTCTTTCACGGCGGTGCTCTGCCATGAAGATTTCCCGTTCCGCATCCAGATCTCGCGCAATCCGTTCCGCCAGCCTTCTTCTACGCTCCGCAGCGCGCTTCAACCGGTTATTGGAGTGGATTTGACCAAGCCAATCAGATTCGTCGTCGGAGGAGGAATCTGAGACATAGGCCGAAATCGGAGAGAGATCGGGCTGTAGCTCCATCTCTGGAATGAAATCGGAGACAGAAAACCCGAATAAAGGAATAGATGTGGGGGTTTCGGTGTCGGGAGGGGGAATCGAAGGTGAGAAACTCATCATGGCGGATGAATCGGTGATGAGGGCAGCCGGGGGCAGAAGAAGGGGCGGAGGCCGCGTCGGGGATCTAGGGTTCTGGTGGGGGAGAGAATGAAGGATCTAGAGAGAAAACGGCGGAACAATCGAGAGAGAGAAAGAGCCGTTGTGAGGGAAATGAGAGAAACAGCTGTTAGGGTTAGGGATAATGGGGGGGGTTAGTATTGGGTTAGGCAGATCATCAGGGCTTAAACAGGCCCAAAAGAGAAAACCAGCCAAATGGGCTGGGACAGCCCAAATAGGAAATGCAGTCAAATCAAAGGGGACGGAGGGAGTATAAAGGAAGGAATTGTGGTTGTGTCGTGAGGGGTGAGGGATGGAAATGGATGCAGCAAAGAATATACTCCCTCCATTTCACTTAAAATGACACATTTCAATAGTGGCTTTTCTGGCACGCTTTTCCGCGCTTCTTGATGATAGGTTTTAAGATGAATTTTTAAAGAATTCTTTCTTTTATGGGATACTACGACAGTTGTAGTATCCCGTAAAAGAAAAAATTCTTCAAAAATCTATCTTAAAACTCATCAACGAGAAGCGTGGAAAAGCGTGCCAAAAAAGGCAAAAAAAAATGTCATTTTATATGAAATAGAGGGAATATATTATATATAAAAAGTTAGAATAGTCAGACACGTCGTTTGGAATTAGAAATGATTTATGTTAGTGGCTTTTCATAGAGGGGTTTCAGATTTAACGGAGCGATTCAACGAATACTTTGCTGCGAAAATTACCAAAATATCCTTCGTACTTTACTTTTATATAGTATATTGATATTGATATTGATATTGATATTGATATTGATATTGATATAATTTGTTAGTCACAAAATAGTCATTTTGAATAAATAAAAGTTAATAATGGAGTAACTTTTTAGTCTCGGTATATAGTTTTAACCGAATAAATCATAAATCGTGATCGTGACACAATCATGTGTGGTGGTCGTGCCGTGATCGTGAGCACCGTCACAACGTAGGGCTCATCCCGTTAAAATTATACATTTTTACTTATAAGAAACTTAAATTATACTACTTTTTTTACTTATGATTAACTATTACTCAGTATTAATTTTTTCTTATTGAGAATAACTATTTTAGAGATCGTCTCAAAATTAATTTATTTTTGCAAGACAATCCCTAAAATAGTCATTCTCAATATAACTTTAGCCGAATGAATCCTAAGTCATGGTCATGTCATGTGTTACGACCGCACACGATAACAACACATGGTCGTGTGTCACGACCACGATCACGACGCATGATCATGTGTCATGATCACGACTATGCACAACCACGACATTTGGTCGTGACCGATCGTGTCTCACGACCACAACTTGGGATTTATCAGGCTAAAATTATATTTTTTACTTATAAAAGGTTTAATTATATAATTTACTTTTAAGAAATTATAATTTAATTATTAAAAGTGACTATTTTGGGAGTTAACACTTATTTTTGCCCCCAACTTTTCAAAGTTTAGTTCAATGGGTTCTTAGTTCTTACTCCAGTGATCCTTTAAGAAAAAATTGATTTGATTTTTATTTTTATCTTGAATCGTATTTTTACTTTAAAAATTGAATGATGCGTATAATTCTAGTATTAGTATGTCCATAAAATGAAATTCTAGTATAATTATGTTGGGTATTTTTTTCGTTGGTCAGACATAAAATTTTAATTATTTTTGTTTTGAAACAAGGTCACACCTATCTTTTTCCTATGATTTTCTAGCTTCAAATATTCACAGTATATTTAAACCAAAAGTTAAAACAAAAAAAAAATCGTTAGCATATGAGCCATATTTTAAAATATGATTTCAAAGTTTTTTAACGTAGTCATCTAGCAAATTAAGTGCACCAACAAATCAATAACTTAGGCATGAAAACAAAGGCATATTATAATATGATTGCCCAACACACAACCAAAGCCCCTATTCATAAAAAGTTGGAAACTGCAAAAACTCTATGAGACTATGCCTTCGATTTCCCTACCATATGCTACTTTCTTTCTTTCTTTCTTTCCTTTTTTTTTTTTTTTTTTTTTTGTTTTGTTTTGGAGTTTACCATATGCTACTTTCTTAAATACAATAATAACACAAATAAAATGATTTCATTTCATATAATTTCCTCCCGGTGTGGAAATAGCAAAATCTGGCAAAGCAAAACATTCGCCATTGCTAAATCCACTCTCCAGCTGCCACGTGTTCCCCGATCCACTGGCGGCCCCCCCTTCACCAACCCCAGGAAACGGCCACACGGTCCGCCCCAGCCCGAAGCCCACCACCTCCTCGAACCCGAGCCCGAACCCGCCCAAGGCCCACAGCCCGGCTCCCTGAGTGTTCAGCAGCGAGGTGAAGCTCCCCGCGCCGCCGTGATCGGCGGCGAAAGGGACGAGCCGCTGAGAGGCGGCGGCGGGGTAGCCGCGGAAGTCGTGATGGGGCGACGAGAACACGGAGGCGGAGCCGCCACCGGCGGGACGGCAGCGCTTGGCGTTCTTGCGGCTGCCGCCGCCTACCGGGATGTCGCGGAGCGTGCCGCCGTGAGTCCAGTAGCGGCGGCAGGCCTTGCAGAAGTGGCGCGGCTGCGAGAAGTTGTAGTTGTTGTAGTAGCAGAACTTGGTATTGGTGGAGGAGCAGCGCGGGCAGGGGAGGTGCTCCGGCTGCGGCGCCCCCGCCTGGCCCGACTTCGCCGCCTTTCTCTCAGCCGCCTCTGTAGCCATCTCTCTTCTATGAATGTTTGAGTGTATAGATGCAGGAAAAAGTGATTGCAAGTGCTGAGTGGCTTAAAGGATTTATATTGATCGAAGGGGGAGAGAGAGAGTCTGAATTGGGAAGCAGCTTTTGCAGAGAGAGAGAGAGAGGGTGATAGTTATTGTTTGGGTGGAGGGGACATTTGTATGCATGAATTGCAACATATCTGAACTGTAGAGAGGTAGAGAAAGGGACGATTCCAATAATTGTTCACCCACGCTTATTCCAACAATCATCATATATATAAATATTGTCTTCAACTATTTATCTATATCATTCATTTTTATTTATTTTTTCATTTTTTTTTTCTCTTCTTGCACGCTCACTGTGTGTGTTTTCCCATCGCTTCGCTCCCGCCTCTTTGCTTTAATTTCATTTCTGTCTTTGCCCATTTGTCTCCACTACTAATTGGTAGAGCCGGCCAAAAGAATCAGAACCGGAAATCGGAATCGTGAACCGGATCGTAATTGTCAATTTTTTAATTGGAACCGTAATTGGTGACAAAACTGGTGGAACCAGCGATTCTACGGTCCAAACCGTAACCGATTTTTTTATTGTTTTTTTTTATTTTTTATAATCTTGTTCATATTTTTTATTTGTATTATATTTTTAAACATCATGCTCAATTTGTTAATGCTTAAAAGTATTAATTAAGAGACAAAAGTGAAGAAAAATAGGAAAAATAAATCATAAATCAAATTTGCTATTACAATTAAGTTAACACAATGTACAAATGTTAAACAAATATAGCGAATTGTGTAACACAATGTACAAACGTTAGTTTTTGACACTTATATACACTAGCAAGTGTAGCGTGCGTTGCACGTTGAATCTAAAATATATCTTAATTGTTATTTTTTTAAATTTTAAAATAATATTTAGCTTACGGAAAATTATTAAAATTAAATCGTATTTATTTTTATGTATTCTATGAGTTGCAATATAAAATGCAAAAATTCAATAATAATAATAAAGAATAATTTATATTTTTTAATAAATAAATGACATAAAATTCAATAATAATAATAAAAATAAATGGTTTTTTGTTCTAAACATATTTTAAAATTAAAAGATTCTTTGATCTTCTCCAGTGCAGAACGTTTTATCTTTGTTTTACTTGAAGAGATAAATTAGCTTGGCCAACGGCTCATCATCATCATCATCACTTGAAATTTGAATGTAGTCCTCATTCTTCTTCCTTGTGATTTTTCTTATCTTGCACTTCAACTTTAGCAGACTGGAACTCTGTAGTTGTCTTTTTCTTTCTTCCCGCGTTTTGGCTTTTCAATCGGTTTTTCATCTTCTTCCTTTGAGCCTTGAACTAAAGCAACATCCGGCAACTCCATAGTTGTTTTTCTCTTTCTTTCCCGCCTAGACTAAATAATTAGTTTTTCCTCTTGTTTCTTCAAATTTTGATTTGAGTCTTCAACCGATTCAGTCACCAATTCATTTCTTGCATCTACCATGTCCATCATTTGATCTTAAGTGGCTGTAATATTTAATTTTTCTCGACCATCAGTTGTCACAATTAATCTTCTTGCAATAATGAAACGTATCATGATCGATACACGTGTGCTCAAATCTCTGTAGTAAGTAGAGTTATTTTTCCCTAAAAAAAAGTGAAATTCTAAAATTTGAATTCATTTATTTTATAGATTAATGATGAATTTAGAAAATTGAATTTTCTTAGTTATTTAGCTAATCATTATATTGCATACTAAACTATATTAAATTTGTGTAAATAAATAAATAAAACCCCACGTCCTCCTTTTCTATCATCTATATCAAGTGAACTTCTATTACATATATTCAACAAATAAATTTTGAGAATAATATAATCGACATATTTGACAAAATTCGAGATCAAATAAAATATGTAAACAATTGAGTAAATGTAAATCAACATAGAGACTAAAAAGGGTACAACATTTAACATGATAATACAATTATCATACTTCAACTAAGATAGGCATGTAAGACCATCTCCAACCATACACTCTATTTTGCAGTATGCTATACTTTAAAATGCAGCATTGCATACTTTATTTTAAAAATTCATTCCAATCATGTACTCTATATACATACTCTAATTATAGTTTTTCATATATTTTATATAATTAAAATTTATTAATATATCACAAATATTGAATAATTAATAAAATTATATCTTAAATAATATAAATTAAATATATTGTAGATTGTTAATTTTTTGTTGATAAAAATCAAATATTTAAAATTAAATAAAATTTCTAAAATTCAGTAACAACTAAAATATATGATATAATGCATTATAAATCAAATTATATTAACGAAATTTAGCTAAATTATTATTTTTATAGATTAATATTGCCCAAGTAGTAAAAATATAGTATAGAGTATTGAACAGTAAAACTATATAGAGTTTTATGTTCAATACTCTATACTCTAACTGCAAAATAGAGTATGGTTGGAGTGCACTTCGTACTCCAAAATGGAGTAATACTCTATAGTAGAGTGTGGGTTGGAGATGCTTTACATATAAGCAGAAAACTTATTGAGCCAATAACAAGAATTTTTTCTATAAAAGGCAGAACCTTTAGACTCAGTTACGTGCATGCGTATCTCACCCTCACTCCCACTCCCACCCCCACACACATATATATACTTCCTCCTCCAGTCTTCCCAAGTTGAGTCGTTTCTTTTCGGCAATTATGACAAACATTTTAAAATAACTTTTTAAGAAAAAAATTCTTTTACGGGATACTACAAGTGTTGTAGTATCTTGTAAAAAAAATTCTTTAAAAAATTATTTTAAAATTCATCATCAAGACGCTTGAAAACGCTTGCCACAATTGCCGAAAAGAAACGACTCAATTTGAGAAGACCGGAGGGAGTATAAAGTTACCTCATTAATTGATAAAATATATTCATCCACGTGGCATCCAACATATATGCTGCAACTCTATCGAATATCATAACCCGAGCACTATATTCACCTTCCGTAACATTCATAGTTATCCTATACCTGAAATTGCATAATATACTATGGTCATAGATCTATATTATAAAAATATTTACAATGTTTGATTTCACTTATTACTTTGGTATCGTCTTAACGACATGGTTGTTGCACTTGCTGCATCCTGTATCTCTTCATTTATTAGGGCACGATTTGTCGCAGTTTTTACATGCATCATATCATATTGATGATATATTTTTTATCATTCCACAATTCCCCTAAAAGAATAGCCATCAGTCTGAAGTAATACAAAAAAAAAAAAGTTAGATTAATATATATTATTATTTGTTGTTATTTCAAACACAGTACAGTTATAAGAAAAAAATTAACAAATAATTTATAATAAAGAAATACGAGATTTGAACATTATGATTTCACCAAATAACATGTTCAAAAATATTATCAACATATTACAACTAAAAAACGCAAAGAATAAAATGATAATTGAATGTGAAACCAATTATACCTAATTCAACGAATTTCCATTATGAAATGTGACCGTTGATTCAAATAGTGCACACGGTGATAAGCTACATCATTCCAATTCCAAGTACATGATTATATATGATATATTAGTTTAAACTTATACTAATATATATTAGATTACATTATTACCCTTAATTTAAAATATATTATAATGATATTTTAGGCAATGTATATTTTGTCACAATGCTCTTTTTTATATAGGTATAGATTCTTGAACACTTTTCACATGTGCAGTTTTAAAATTAGCATTTTTTTTTTAATTTTCTCCCTATAAAAAACATATAGTACTCTGATAAAATCTAAGCACACTATAAATAAATCGCATATACCCCGACATTATCATAGAACTGTGTATGTTATTGATGGCCACAATTCATAAGGGATGAGTTCTCTTAAAAAATTTCAAATCTAATATGAAGTGTGACACATTTCATCATAAAAAAATATGCATACTATATCAAGATGGAATGAGTATTATATTATATTATATTGATAATTTTTCTAATAAATAATCAAAATATAAAAGCAAAGGAATGATATAATAAATGTAGATCTTTAATGTGAGAAATAAAAATAAAACTAAATGATGATCCTTGTATAATCTACAAATGTTGTTATATTCAAATTTTCATAAGGATATACTATAGTATTATTACGTTAATTAAAGAAAAAAATAAATAGAAATGCTATTATATTCAAATTTTCATAAGTTTAGTACATAACACTATTACTTCAAAAGTGAGTGCACAAGATGGATGTGATAAAGCATTTCAATATTGTAAGAATAAATAAGTATATTATAGTTAATCAATTAATTTGCTTTTGGAATCTCTTTTGCACCATGAATCATGATTCCGTGTATATCCAACTAATATTTGTTGTAGTCCAAACGGAAAAAAATATAATTAAGGTAAAGTTTATCCCATCTAAATTATCTTAGTTATGCGTATATAAATATATTATATATTAAATTACACAATTGTCCTTGAATTTAATATTTTAAAATGACATAATAGACGATGTACATTTTGCCTCAAGCCTCTTTTTTAGATAGGTATAGATAATCAATTAATTTGCTTTTGGAATCTCTTTTGCACCATGAATCATGATTCCGTGTATATCCAACTAATATTTGTTGTAGTCCAAACGGAAAAAAAATATAATTAAGGTAAAGTTTATCCCATCTAAATTATCTTAGTTATGCATATATAAATATATTATATATTAAATTACACAATTGTCCTTAAATTTAATATTTTAAAAGGACATAATAGGCGATGTATATTTTGCTACAAGCCTCTTTTTTATATAGGTATAGATAATTATACGATTATCTTATTATTCATAACACACACGTGCACGTGAATTCCACATGGACTCTTCCGGCCACAGTAATTAATAGTAACCGGTCTCATACGCATAAGATTATAAGATTAGATCAGACAAAGATATTAAATGAGGGGAGTTATTTCAGCATCATAATTTGAAAATAATTTTACGATTATCTTATTATCCGTAACACACACGCGCACGTGAATTCCACATGGACTCTTCCGGCCACAGTAATTAATAGTAACACCCATCCCACAATTACTCCAGGCCAAGCATGCTTAACTTTGGAGTTTTCATGGGTGGACTTCTAAAAAGAAGATGCACCTTGTTGATATGAGTAGCACCAATCAATTCCTTTAAGCTCTCCTCGAATATGCAATCTCATTTCTGCATACCCTTGGAATCCCTCTCATTCCGGCATATATGTCCCTTTGCTTAGAAGCTCTTATAGGAGCTGTAGGTCCCGATAAATAGGTCATTGGTGTATGGGGGGGGAATACACCAATTCGCCAACAGTTTTGACTTTAGAAACAAAATCGATCTTACTGAGTTGTCAGCTCAGCTTATCAGTGCAGCTCGGTTTATCCAGCTCAGTCAGTAAACTGGTGAGCTTGCTAAACCGAACTGTGTGCGGAAGTTTGGTGGACAGGTTGGCTACCTCTTAGAAAATTCTTTCTTTGGTCTGGATCTTTGTGCAGGTTGATTATATCAATGAAGTACAATGTAATGAAGGTTAGTTGAACATTGTAAGGTCGACTGTAAATAAAAGATAGAGAGAGAGAGATCGAGACAGTCGATTTAGCATGGTTCGGGAAACGTCCCTACATCCACGTCAGATATCGTCGTATCTGAAATTCCTTACTTCTCTCTTATTTATACTGGCTGAGTACCAGCCTCGACCTTCGTCAATCTTTAGACTTGAGCCGAGCACGAGTTCTGGGTCGTGACCCTTACAACCTTTCATACATACTTACATACAACCTTGCAGCTAAACTAACAGATTTTTCTTTACTTGGACGAATATGTAGTAAGCTTGTGGAGAGTGTTCTGTGAGGTTCCAGACTCAGAAATCTTGAAGGTCTCAACACTTGGGAAATGACTTGGATTCGAGTGTTGAGTTTGGCTTTGAAGCGTAAAGATTTCTGGATAGATTTGGCTTTGAAGCTCTGGTTTTCTCTCTCTATTTTTCTCTCTTCCCCGTCTATTTTTCCCTTTTTTTTCCCCACCTCTCGATTCTGGGATGGCTTGAAGTATTTATATGACTCCAATTTGAATTAGAGTCGTTGGAGTTGCAGAGGTGTCAGAACCGTACTGCTGACTGGACTTCTAGCCGTTGAGGTTTCCTGTACAGCTTGAACCATCGAGGTTGGCAAGGCACAGCTTAGGTCGGACTGGGAAGGTCAACCTTTTGTACCTCAAGCTGTCTTTGTTTTCTTCAAGCTTGATCTGTGTATTAGAATCTTCATCTTGAGAAGCTGTTGACTAATAGCAGCTTGACTCACAACAGCTTGACTAAGCATATTGGCTTCAGCAGGTTGGCCTAAGCAGGTTGGCCTATGCAGGTTCCTCAGCACACAGGTTCCTTATCATGCAGGTTCCTCAGCATGCAGGTTCCTCAGCATGCAGGTTGGTCTCAGGAGGTTGGCCTCAGCATGCAGGTTCCTCAGCATACAGGTTCCTTAGTATGCAGGTTCCTCTCAGGAGGTTGGCCTCAGCATGCAGGTTCCTCAGTATGCAGGTTCCTCAGCATGCAGGTTAGCCTCAGCAGGTTACACGAGCAGGTTGACTAAGGAACAGGTTGACAGATTGATCTAACTAGGTACAATGTTGCACTACCAACCTTGATCTTTACATGGAGCAACCTGTCCGAGTTAAGCTTGACTGATCCAAACACAGAGATCAGTCTGTTCCTATCAATCCTATAACTAAGTGTGGTTTCTAATAACATCATCAAAACTAAACTAAACAGGGTTCCCAACAATTTCCCCCTTTTTGATGATGTCGAAACCACCAACACTTTACAAATAGTTCCTTAAGATAAGAATATAAGATTAATGAACTAAAAGTTTAGCAAGTTGAACTTGCTTTCTGTGCTTTATGCTCTTCCTGCATCTTTCCATGCTCTTTATACATCTTTCTACGCTCTTCCTGCATCTTGATACCACTAGTGCATCTATCCTGCATCTTTCCCCCTTTTTCTACATCTTTCCATGCTCGTTCTACATCTTTCCCCCTTTTCGACATTATCAATAAGGGTCTGTGCTTTCTGGCGAAAAGAAGAGTTCTTTTCCTTGAGCTTGACTTGCTTGGAAAGATCATTGCATTCTCTGTTTCACCCTTAATTGTTGATCTGGTGTTTTACGGATATATCGGCTGGGCTGGCAAAATAGTGATCATTCCCCCTTAAAATGTGTCAAGGTTGATCAGCTTGACTAGGAGGCTAGCTTGGTTGCGAAATCAGCTTGATTGACTGAGCAGACTGATCAGGTCAACTCTAGAAATAAGTTGATCTGTTGCTCTCGATCTGCATCTTGAGACAGCCTTTCCATTATCTTGTTCACCACGATCATCGATTCGATGCACCATCCTTTGGGTTCCCAACAATGAGCTCCCCCGGAAGATCATGTTCTATCTTCCTTGAGTGATCTCTTCTTCATATTATTCAAGTTCAGACTTGATCTTGGGATCCACAAATTTAGAATGAGCTTGAGGGATGAGGTATGGAGCTGATAGACTGATCTGTGAGTAGGGAGTTAATCTGTTATGATTGAGCTGGTGAGGCAGCTCGATGTCCTTGCATCAGTTCCCCCTTGATATGTGATCTGGTTTTGATCAGTTTGCTCTTTTGTACCATTTGTTCCTTGTAGCTTTCAAGGCCTCTGAAGCTTGCGACGCGAGCTTTGTCTTTTGCCCTTTGTTTCTTCAGCTCAACCAAAAACAGCTTCTGCTTGCCTTCATCCGCGCAGTCTTCAGCAGTGTATCCAGCTTCTGCCATGACCCGGATGAGGTTGGATTCAGCCGAAGCTTTCTCTTGAGCAGACAGCTGCTTGGCAGTAGCAGGTTGGGCAGCTGATACAGGTTGAGCAGCTGCAGTTGGCATCACAGGTTGGGGAGGTTGAGCAACCTATGCCTTCTTAGCTCTTCCTGTAACCTGTGTCTTCTTACCTTACATTGTGATACCACTTATATTGTGATCTGCTTGTTGATCTATAGAGAGTTTCCTGTACAGACACACAAACTTATTAAAATAACAACAGGTGTTACCTCCACAGTCATGTTTATCTTATTAAGGACTTTAATTGTGCAGCTCATCTTAAAGTACCCTAGAAATACTCCAGAATTTGCTTCGCAATTGAAAGTCTTTAATTTAGATTTCCCATTGTCGTGAGTGTAACACTAACAACAACAGAAATTGGAAGTATTAAAGTAGGCTTAGCATTTTGTTGAGATCGGATGCTAAGTGGGAGGTCAAGCTCCCTTGAAGAGGTTGAGGAGCAGGTTGATAGCAATCTGCATGATAAGATGGCTCCTCAGCAGCTTGGATTCTCTGATACTTTTGACCTTGATGAGCAGCTTGGAAGAAATCTCGAAAGAGAGACTGCTCATATGAATTACACTGGTACCACCGATCTTGGTAGCCAGCTTGGGTGACTAGAGCTGGTGTTTCCAGCTTGACAATAAGCTTGTTTCAGTCGGCTTTGATCAGATCTGGTCTGTTTGACTTGTAGTGACCTGACCTGCCATAACCACAACAAGTACCCCAAAAGTTAGTAGAATTGAAATTCGAGGGATTTACCAGTGTTCTGCTAATCAGAGCGGTCGAGGTTGTGTTTGCCGACTCTGTGCTTGTTCTCGTGATAGAACTGCTTATACTTGAGCATTCGAGATTCCAACCTCTCCTGCTTTCTTGTCATCATCACGAGATCTTTCAGCAGTTCGTCCTTCCTAGTGAACTCTTTAGATAAGTTGGGAGGAACATCTTTGGCCAGATCAACTCGAAATGCAGCATCTTTTTCTTCCCCTTGATACCATTTCCTTTCAGCTTTACTTCCTTTGTTAGAGCAAGCTGGAGCTGATCCATGAATATGAATGATCTCGTACTCATTCCCCATCAAAATGTCAAAAAGCTCTTCGGTTGTGAGCTTATTGAAGTCAGGTCGGTTGGGATGGAGGGCAACATACACATGCCAACTTGCTGGGAGGGCACGAATGACCTTGAGATTCAACTCTCGCTGAGTGAATTTGTCCTTTTTGATAGCAGCGATCTTGAGAGTGATCTTCATGAAGCGATCTCTCATCTGCTCCACAGTCTCTCCAGGCAACATCTTGAATTCATTGAAATTGTTGCAGGCCATGGAGAGCTTGTTCTCTTGCGACTCTTCAGATCCTATGCTGAGAGATTTTAGAGTATCCCACATTTCTTTTGCAGTTTGCAGATTTCTGATCTTGGCAAGGTGAACTCCTTTGACTGTGCTTGAGATGAGCGCTTTCGCATAATTGTCCAGGCTGGCTTCTAATCTTTCCTCGGCAGTGTACTTACGAGGACTCTTGACCACTTGTTTGAACGTGGCCTCGCCTGGAGATTCTCCTTCAATCTGAACCTTTTCTCCGTAGATAAGAGAGGATCCATTTTCGATGATATCCCACATGCGAATGTGACGAGTTTGCAGGCACATGCGAATCCTGAAGCTCCAATCTTCATATCCCTGTATAGAAAAATCTTCGCAATTGCGAACAAGTGCAGTTTCCATGATGACAGGTAGATATGAAGGTTACGAAAATAATTTTCCTAGATCAGTTCAATTTGACCAAAAGTTTTGAAAAGAACTTTTAGTAAACAGATACGATGGTCAAAAGAACCACCGCTCTGATACCACTTGTAGGTCCCGATAAATAGGCCATTGGTGTATGGGGGGGGAATACACCAATTCGCCAACAGTTTTGACTTTAGAAACAAAATCGATCTTACTGAGTTGTCAGCTCAGCTTATCAGTGCAGCTCGGTTTATCCAGCTCAGTCAGTAAACTGGTGAGCTTGCTAAACCGAACTGTGTGCAGAAGTTTGGTGGACAGGTTGGCTACCTCTTAGAAAATTCTTTCTTTGGTCTGGATCTTTGTGCAGGTTGATTATATCAATGAAGTGCAATGTAATGAAGGTTAGTTGAACATTGTAAAGTCGACTGTAAATAAAAGATAGAGAGAGAGAGATCGAGACAGTCGATTTAGCGTGGTTCGGGAAACGTCCCTACATCCACGTCAGATACCGTCGTATCTGAAATTCCTTACTTCTCTCTTATTTATACTGGCTGAGTACCAGCCTCGACCTTCGTCAATCTTTAGACTTGAGCCGAGCACGAGTTCTGGGTCGTGACCCTTACAACCTTTCATACATACTTACATACAACCCTGCAGCTAAACTAACAGATTCTTCTTTACTTGGACGAATATGTAGTAAGCTTGTGGAGAGTGTTCTGTGAGGTTCCAGACTTAGAAATCTTGAAGGTCTCAACACTTGGGAAATGGCTTGGATTCGAGTGTTGAGTTTGGCTTTGAAGCGTAAAGATTTCTGGATAGATTTGGCTTTGAAGCTCTGGTTTCCTCTCTCTATTTTTCTCTCTTCCCCGTCTATTTTTCCCTTTTTTTTCCCCACCTCTCAATTCTGGGATGGCTTGAAGTATTTATATGACTCCAATTTGAATTAGAGTCGTTGGAGTTGCAGAGGTGTCAGAACCGTACTGCTGACTGGACTTCTAGCCGTTGAGGTTTCCTGTACAGCTTGAACCATCGAGGTTGGCAAGGCACAGCTTAGGTCGGACTGGGAAGGTCAACCTTTTGTACCTCAAGCTGTCTTTGTTTTCTTCAAGCTTGATCTGTGTATTAGAATCTTCATCTTGAGAAGCTGTTGACTAATAGCAGCTTGACTCACAACAGCTTGACTAAGCATATTGGCTTCAGCAGGTTGGCCTAAGCAGGTTGGCCTATGCAGGTTCCTCAGCATGCAGGTTCCTCAGCACACAGGTTCCTTATCATGCAGGTTCCTCAGCATGCAGGTTCCTCAGCATGCAGGTTGGTCTCAGGAGGTTGGCCTCAGCATGCAGGTTCCTCAGCATACAGGTTCCTTAGTATGCAGGTTCCTCTCAGGAGGTTGGCCTCAGCATGCAGGTTCCTCAGTATGCAGGTTCCTCAGCATGCAGGTTAGCCTCAGCAGGTTACACGAGCAGGTTGACTAAGGAACAGGTTGACAGATTGATCTAACTAGGTACAATGTTGCACTACCAACCTTGATCTTTACATGGAGCAACCTGTCCGAGTTAAGCTTGACTGATCCAAACACAGAGATCAGTCTGTTCCTATCAATCCTATAACTAAGTGTGGTTTCTAATAACATCATCAAAACTAAACTAAACAGGGTTCCCAACAGGAGCCGCTCTTTGTCCATGCCTCTACGCACCGGTGATCACTCCGTACTTTTGCCCCGGTCATCACATGATCAAACAAAGACTTAGACAAATACTCCTTTCCGCTGGGTTTTAATGAAACTCGGCCTTAGAGACATCGAATTGTGATCTCCAAGAGTTTTAGGATTTATTGATAAATTAAAATCAAAATGGTTTGGATAACATTGAAGCCTCTTCTTTACTAAGTTTTGAAGAAAGTCATATTCGAAATAATTATGTAAAACAACGAATAAACGAACGATTCAAAATTAATAAATAAATAAATAAATAAAATTGGACGGTTATAAATTGCAAAATCAGTAGGTTTAACCGAAATCGAAACCATCAAGATGGCCGATTCGGTTACGATTCCTCCGGCCGGAAACCGTAAACGGCAATTTGGTTCCACTTCGAAACCAAAACTAGAACCGTTGCCACCTCTACTAATTGGAGTTCGCTTCTATGCTTGCAATCTAATCACATTTTGTGTGAAATTTTTTGAAATAATTGTAACAAAAATATCACCTTGTATAATATTTTTTATTAATATTCCATCTTTTTCTTAGAAGAGAATGTGAGAGGAGCTAAAGAGCCGTTTGATATGGTATGATTAGGAAAGGGAATCAGAATCTCTATTTTTCACAGTAACCGAGTGTTCAATTAGCATTTTGATGCGGATTGGGATCTTCACTTCTGATATAGTGTACCAACTGTGTACTGAAATTGATTTTTTACTTTTTTTTGTTCAATTTCGATGTAATATGATTTAATTTATTACTATACTAATTAATAATGGTTCATTAATCCAATTAGGATATATAATTATTTTTTAGCATTTTTTTATTTTTAACCAATAAAATTAAACTAAATACTAAAAATAAATAATAAATAATAAACCATATTAAGGTTAGTGAACCGTAGTTAATTACTGTAAAGTAAGATTGAATCATAATATCGAGAAATTGAAGAAATAATATGAATAAAAATTTTAAAAAATCAATTTTACACGGTTGGTATATTGTAATGGGGATAGAGAATCTCATTTGAATGGTTCCTCATGTATCCTCCTTTTTCCCTATTTTCATTCCCCACCTCAAACATGGGACTTGGATTCTATTCTCCCCCCTTTGTCTCAAATATAATTATAACCCGATAAACATGTAATATTTTAATCACAATAAAATATTTTATTATAAATATACCGGTCAAAGTGAAGACGATATCAGGCTGCCCGGATCAGTCTAGTAAAGATATCACAGTCAGTGCAAAAGGAGTGCACTGATGGGGTCTATTGAGGAGCACTTTACTGAATTCAAGCCAGTTACAGTCTATACGTTGAGATTGTTGGTGACGCGAGAACTTTCTGCTATCTTTGATACACCACCAAAAGTGTCACGAGTTCTCTATAGCAGGGTCGGCCCTGGTCCTAGGCAAAGGGTGCAACCGCTTGGGGCTCAAGGTTGGATGGGGCCCCAATATTCTTTTAACTCATACATATTATATAAGCCCAAATAAATAGTGGGCCTCTTTTAAGATTTTTTTTTTTTTTAAAAAAAAACAAAAACAAAAACAAAAACAAAAAAAAGAACAAAAAAAAAAGCAAAATAAAACTCTTTCTCTCTCTACGACGTCTACGTTTGGGTCTCACGAATCTCTAGCTCAATTACTCAGTCGCATCTTTCTATGTGTGAATTTTGAGGGAAACCCAAAAATGTTTTTTTTTTTTTGGGTATAGTTATATTAATTTATTGTTTGTGTTTTTTATTTAATAATTTCAATTCCATCATGAATGCAAAGATGCTAACAAGAATACAACGATATTTGTTTAATATTTTGCTTTCTTTTGTTTTCATTTGTTTTCATAATTTATTTATTTTTTTGATAAGATTTTCATGGGTAATTGACTATTAAGTGTTTGATGTCTAAAGAAAAATAATGATTTAACTTGGTTAACAATGACTGAAAAAGAGAATGCTCATATTAGATATGTTGATTGTTGAGTTTAGGGCCTTCGGTTCAAATTCCAGTCCTAACTTTCATATTGGAGGACAATAATCGTCATTTCGTAATAAGATATCTGCAACGAAATGACACAATAGTTTAATTATTAATTTATAAAAAAAATTCTTCATACGAAGTATTATGATTATTCTTCTTGAATTAGGTAAGATACGGAGTATTATTTTTCTATTAGAGTATCGGACTCAATTTTTTTTATATTTTTTTATTATTAATTCATAACTTAATATTGTCATTTATTTGTCTAATTGTGAAATATCTACTATAACTTTATGTTCTTAATGATTGTTAGGAATAACATATAACTAAACAACGAAGGTTTTTTTATATTTATTTTTATTATTTTTTAATACGAAGGGCCTCTATTTTTTAATTTTGTCTAGGGCCCCGAAAATGTCAGGACTGACCCTGCTCTATAGAAAGGAGTCAGCTGTTGGATTTAAGTCCTTGCAGAAACACCTCATTTATGAAGCCAACTATTTCAAATAGTTTCCAACATATTGTTTACGAAGTCTCTACTATATTTATACAGAAGTCCATCATCCATGGAGAGGTATGGGTGCGACAATCACATGCACATAGTGAAAAAAACATAAGATCCAGAATCAATATCAAGACTCTCTATTTAAGGATCTCCATTCTATCACATCTCCAAGAATGTTGTGTTCTACCTTGAAGAGATCCTTAATTAATATTTGTTTTCTTTAGTCTTAATAGAAAAGAGAAAAATTATATCCTTCTACACCGAGCTTCAACGTAAAGGATTTCTCACAGTTCCCCCTCCCCCCTAAGCCATCCCAAACCTAAACAAAGACTAACTAGTGGCTTTAACTGAGTTTGTAGTGTGGATTGAGTGTAGGATGGGCACATGCCCGTAAAATCAAGACATGTCTCTAAGTACCTGCAAATTCAGGATAGACTCTTGATTGCCCGTAAAGCGAGGGTTAGGTTCTTGGGTACCCGTACCTCAAGGTTGGGTCATTGTAGTGGAAGCCTAGAGAATCTAAGTTCTCTAGTATGTTAGATCTAGGTCACTTCACTTTGCAAATACTCCCTCCATTTCGTCGAATTTGACCCTTTTGCTTTTGGCAATTTCTAGCACGTTTTTTCACACTTCTTGATGATGAGTTTTAAAATGGATTTTTGAAGATTTCTTTCTTTTACGGGATACTACGACTGTCATAGTATCCCGTAAAAGAAAGAAATCTTCAAAAATTCATTTTAAAACTCATCATCAAGAAGCGTAAAAAAACGTGCCAGAAATTGCCAAAAGCAAATGGTCAAATTCGACGAAATGGAGGGAGTATGAAATAAGGAATTCCGGAGTGAAGGTAATTAGCCTCAATTGAGGAATTGTGGATATGGATCAATTAACGGAACCACTATAAATATGTGCGTTTGTAAGTTTTTGCAATTATTTCAATTATGTCATCATACAAATTGATTAACATCAAATTGTTCATATTTTCTCCAAGTGTTTTTGTCAATCTTGATAAATAGCTTGAATTTATTAATTAGTAGTACTAAACCAAGTCATGTAAAATACCAATGAATTAATAACAAGCGGTGTATAACTAGCTATTTACACTAATTCTCGAACTCCCTTTGTAAGATTTATAGCTATATTACCTCTTTTGCCTTGAACGGGATAATAATTGTGGATTTTCAGTAACTTTTTGGGTGTCTGATATGAATCCGATTAAGATATCGTGTGTGTAAGACAATGATATGGCTTTTTCATGTTCTTTGTGTTATTGTCCGTTTTCTTAAGTTCTATTTTGTTGCAATCTACTATCGATTAAAATAACATTTAAATGAATAAAATAAAAAAAGCTTTGAACATTCATACGTACGCAGTCATCTAGCAAAGTACAGCAACAATTTGGGCATGAAAACGAAGGCATCTCAAAAAAGATAAGCCTAAGAAAACAACCAAAGCCCCTAATCATTAAAAGTTGCAAACTGCAAAAACTTCAATTTCCCTATCATATGCTACTTCGTAATTTCACTATCCTAAATACAAAGCATAAATTAAAATGAGTAATTCATTTCATATAATTCCCTCCCGGTGTGGAAATAGCAAGATCTGGCAAAGCAAAACACTCGCCATTGCTATATCCACTCTCTCCACTCTCCACCTGCCACGTGTTCCCCGCCACGCTCGCTGCCCCGCCTTCACCAACCCCATGAAACGGCCACACGGCCCGCCCCAGCCCGAAGCCCACCTCTTCGAACCCGAGCCCGAACCCGCCCAAGGCCCACAGCCCGGCTCCCTGAGTGTTCAGCAGCGAGGTAAAGCTCCCCGCGCCGCCGTGATCGGCGGCGAAAGGGACGAGCAGCTGAGAGGCGGTGGCGGGGTAGCCGCGGAAGTCGTGATGGGGCGACGAGAACACGGAAGCGGAGGCGCCGCTGGAGGCGGCGGAGCGGCAGCGCTTGGCATTCTTGCGGCAGCCGCCACCGACTGGGATGTCGCGGAGCGTGCCGCCGTGGGTCCAGTAGCGGCGGCAGGCCTTGCAGAAGTGGCGCGGCTGCGAGAAATTGTAGTTGTTGTAGTAGCAGAACTTGGTGTTGGTGGAGGAGCAGCGCGGGCAGGGGAGGTGCTCCGGCCCCGGTGGCGGCGCACCGGCTTGGCCCGACTTCGCCGTCTTTCTCTCAGCCGTCTCTGTCGCCATCGATCTCTGTTTCTATATAAGTTGTGTGTATGCAGGAAGAGAAGTGAATGTGCAAGTGCTGCTGGGGCTCAAAGGGTTTATATTAATATTATGGAGGGGGTTAGAGAGAGAGAGAGAGAAGCAGCTTTTGCAGAAGGAAGCATAAAATGAGTCGGCTGGAAACAGGCTTTGTTTGGGTCGGCTCCTATATGGAATGGGTGGTTCTACTTTTATATGCATGAATTCCAACACTTTCCTAATTACAAACAATTTACTGCTCTTTCTTATATGTCGAACAGTTTTTTTTTAATTGGCTGCATTATTATTCTTGCAGCCTTCTACAAATTATTTTGGATGTATTTAGCGTCATAAATGCGCGATTTACATATGCGTGATTTTAAAACCTAATTAAATTCTTTGTTAATTATGTTATGCTTTGCACTATCGAAGTTCTTTTTTTTTTTTTTTTTAGTCAGAGAAATTATCATAAATAGCGAGTACAAGGAGTACTTGAATCTCTTACAAAGAGAAATAATTATACACAATTCCTCTTATTTGAGAATCCAGACAATACTTAAAAGGATTAGAGCACCAATCATGAAGAGAGTAGACAAAAGGAGATTGAAAAAGAATAAAAGATAATGATTTCACTTTCAGGATCAAAACTTGATTCCTTCCACAATATTTTTGATATCGGGCTTGGTCCCCTTGAATATGGTCTCCTTTATTTCTTTCCAAATGCTCTAACAAATGCACGGCCAACTAATAATCATAATCTTCTTTCTTGTTTTTCCCCCAAAGCATTGATCGATTGCATAAAATGATTCCTAAGGACATTAGAGCCCACCATCTCAATCTCAAACCAACTAAAAAACTTTTGCCAAATATCACAAGACAAACTACATGTACACTATCGAAGTTCTTTTTTTGTTATTGGGTATTAGAAACGTAAGTTTGTCAATTCTTAATGACAATATTGTATTCCCTTAAAATGGTTCCACGCATCAAATATACTTGAAAATTTGCGGATTGTATAGGTTGTCTCGATTTCGGTGTATTATTCGTTTCCCAATATGAATATATATTAGTTTTATACTTCCTCTGTCTCAACTATTGTGTCCATTTTATAATAAACTTACTTGAATAAAAATGAGACAAGATAGACAAGACAGAGGGAGTAATATTTTTTTATAAAAATAAAAAATACTATACTATTACATATACTTTCTCCATCCATGATATATGTATTTATAATCTTTCGATACACAGATTATATAATGTGCCAAAAAATGAAGTTCCATTCACTTGATATATTGTAATATGTAGTTTTTTATGCCTTTAAATCATCTGAGATAAATATATACAATCTCCACTTCGTCGAAAAGACTTTGTTTCTTGAATATATGTGAGGTATAAAATAAAATAAAAACATAACCCTTTCAATAAAACGGAGGGAGTAATTTATTGTTAACATTTATTATATTTTATTGAATAAATCAAACACAAAATATTTTATAAAAAAGAGAAATAAAAAATAATAATAATGTCAAAAAGATTAAATATTACTCTGTATGATTTATAAATTAACTAATACAGTAATAAACATGATTGAATAATTGAATATTCAAAATTTAAAATTGTTTAAACAATAAAAAATAGAGTATAAAGTATTCAACATTAAAACTCTATATGTATGAAGTATTACTATTCAATGCTCTATACTCTACTTGTAAGATAAGGTACTTTTGGAATACACTATGTACATCAAAATGGAGATTTACTTTAAAATAAGACATTATTGGAGATGCTCTTGGTGTATAAAATTAACTAAAATTGATTACATTTTAATTAACTCGTGTATTACTATAATAATTAAATTGATGGTGGTACACATGTGATCGAGGGAAATTTTAAAATTTTCTTTAATCAAGTAACAGTACTAGTCACATTTTTATTTTATTTTTCTTTTTTTAAACCAATTAATATTTGAATGTACATAGATTTGGCAGTAACATTGATGAAATCACATAAAGAAGACATCATGCATGATTATGATGTAGGTGGGGTAGGATGGTGTGCACGATCAATTTAGTGGTAATTCATGTATATATAAAAAGCATGTGCATGTGCAGTAATGACTAAGGTCATGATATAAATAATAGTAGTATACCATGTACAGTATTTACTATGGAGGGAACTATATAAATAATAGTAGTATACCATGTACAGTATTTACTATGGAGGGAACTATGGTAATGGTACACAATAGAAGTGGGAATGTGGGATACAATTACAAATAATAAAGTAGATCTATGTGAAGTACATTATATAGTCTAAGTCAATACTATTTAATTACATCAAATTCTTGGCCATACTTATTCAGACACAGTTGGACTTGGTTTGGACTTTTATGCCATTTTTTTTGTCCTAATAGGATTCTATAAAATATTTTATGTTAATTTACTAATCAGAAGGAATTTATTATGTGGAAGTGTCTCGATCAATGGTGAAATATTGAAAAATATTGTGATCTATTTTGATGGTAGAGGGTTAAAAGTTAACCAATAATTCACTCACAAAATTTGTGAGGACAATTTTATACATTATGTTGTTAATTAAATACATTTATTGTGCTTGTTATTAATGTGGCAGTGCCCCAAAAAAACTCGCTCTAGCATAAAAAGATCAATTAGTCCGAATGAATTTGTCAATAGCTCACAAAAAATACTCCTAACGTTCCACATATAATGGCCTCTTCTTCAGCATGATATTTTAGGCGAGTTTACTTAGTGAATAAAGTGTAGTATTTGATATTTTAATGCAGATTTAAAAAATAAAAATTGGAGCATCATAGATCTATAAAAATATATTGATGATAGATCTTAAATGATATTGTATCGAGACATTTAATTTGATATAAAAATTATAAAAGTTAAAGGATAAACGAGCAAGTTATGTTAATTTAAAATATTGCAATTCAAATTATATTAAAGTGAGTAGTAGATGAAGATTAGGATTAGAATGCTTTAATTTTTGCCATTCATGGTTGGGAACGAGAGAGTATTTGTTTATGTAGTATAGTGGAACTACGCAACATAATGCACGCTCGTAACATCTCCACATTCACTTCTTTCACTATTCTTTATCGTAGTTGCGTGTTTAATTGACGTATAAGTACGTATTAAATCTTCGTTTGATTAAATATAAAAGAAAATATTCACGCAACCAATTTTTTTTTACTATGTTATAATTTTATACTTTAGGAATAATGTGATGCTTTTATATAGGCGGTTGTGATTTTTTCGGTTATTACCGAACCGCACCGATAACCGTAAATGCGGTTAGCGGTTCGGTGTTCGGTATCATCTTTCACTCTTTTGCGGTTATCGGTTATACCGAATAACGGCGCGGTTATTACCGCAAATTATTAAATAATATATTATATTTATATTTTATAATTTAATAAAAATAAAAACTTAACATTCTCCATTGCTCATTTGAATAATTTCTTATTAAATAATATAATGGAGTAATTATATTTATATTTTATAATTTGAATCATTTCTCATTCTTAGTCCATCAACTGTAGAGTCGTAGACTACCTACTTAAGAACACAAATTAGAAATATAATCTATTCCCTCCACCACCATACTATCCCCAATCGACTCAATCCAACTAAAGTATATATTTATAGGCTAAAGAGTTAGGAATATATTGAATTAAAATAGAAATTGAAGAAACCATACCAAGTAAAAAGAAAACAAAGATATAAAATAAAATTTATGCATTAGGTCCCAAAGAACTAGAACTTGAAATCTAATAAAATCTGGAACTTATATATAAGTTGTTCTAAAGATGTTTGTATTGGGATGAGGATAAATTGAAATATTGTATGTTTTTTGAGTTTTTCGGTTTTTCGGTTAACCGCATAACCGAACCGCAAAATCAATTACGGTTAGTGGTTAACCGGTCTAAATTGCGGTTCGGTAAACAGTTACTATATTTGCGGGTTTTCAGTTTCGGTTAACCGAATTTTTCGGTTCGGTTACCCGTAACCGCACCGATTCTCAGCCCTACTTTTATATAATCTTTTATAATAGACTTATCTACCATTGTCTAAAAAAAATGACAATCTAGACATTTAATTTTTTATAATCAATTTTTTTATACATTTGTAAAAGCAAGTCAAATTGCCTATATATTTTAACCAGTGTTTTAAAAATCGGACTGGACCGGTCGGTTGAACCGGGAACCGGACATGGTCCCGGTTTTTCCCGGTTCAACCCCGGTTCGACCGGTTAAACCGGGAACCAGAGGCCTCACCAGTTTGACCTCCGGTCCGGTTTTTAAAACATTGATTTTAACAATTGAAAATTCAAATGGTATATTTATTAGGAAAAAAAAAAAAAAAGTTGGGACATTAAATACTCTTATTGGAGGTAACATCTATCTTACAATTATTTCAAAAATCTTGAAACACGAAAATTGACAAAAAGATGATGACCCCACACACAATAGGAGCATAAAATTAAGAGACAAAAAATAAAATACCCAAAACACATTATAATATCAAATTTAGCTTTAAAAATATAAAAAATATAAATTTTACCCATATTTTGGTATGAGTGGACAATAATACCTTTACTTTTAAACACATTGCCACTTTGTCCCCTTCCCTCTCTCCCAGCCCAACCCAGCTCAGTTTAGCCCGACCCGACCCGACCCGGTCAGTCCGGCCCGAAAAATTTAATCCTTTTTTTTTCTTCGAAATGTGCAAGTACACGGTACGTTTTTGATCATTTAATACTGTTTACCCGGTAAGTGGTAAACGAATAATGTCTATTGGTAACTGTCTTACGCAGTACGTTTATGTTCTGTTAGTACTGTTTACCGGTAAGTGGTAAGTGGTAAATGGATAATATCAAATTGTAACTGATTACACAATACGTTTATGTTCTTTTAGTACTGTTTACCGAGCGGGGCGGGCTGGGATGGGCTGGGCTGGTACCAACCCTAGGGGAGGGGAGGACATTTTTGTCCTCTAAAGCAAAAATTGGGTATTTTGTGTAAATTATATTCTAAAGCTAAAATTAATTTTACAAAGTCAAATTGGACAAAAAAAAAAATATATTATCTCTAAAATTAAATACACAACGTAACGTCTTAAAATTTAATTGTGCACACTAATTAAACTGGATTTATTTATACTACAAAAGATATGGAGAGAGAAGTAGAGAAACGTGGTGCGACAAATGAGCAAATACGAAAATGAAAATAAAGGAGAGAGGCGGGAACAGTGAGCGTGTAAGAAAAAAGATTGAGTGAGAGTGGGATGGATTGGATTGGATTGGATAGGTAGTTGAATCAGCTAGGTAGGACAGACAATATCATGTTTGTCGGAATAGCGTGCCTCACCAATTATTGGATGGATGGATTGCCTTCCCTTTCTCTCTCTCTCTCTCTCCCCAATTCCGTTCAGATGCTTGCTTGCTCCGTATTCCAATTACTTGCCGGATTTATCGCTCTCTTGTTCCCCGCTGTACAATCCACTGCCCTCTCCCCCACCGTAAGTCCCATGTTCCCCCCCTCTAACAATTAAAAATCAGACCAATATTCCTTTGGGGGGAGAGAGAGAGAGAGGTAGCAGTAGGCAGTAGCACGCCGGGGGAAAGAAGCCGTGATTGTTTGTAGTGAGAGTGTGTATGTGGCAGATGGTGAAGAAGAGCAGGGGGCCTAGTAGCTCAGCTCCCTTGGTGCCTGCCCCTGTTTGCATAATTTGACTCTGTGCTAGCTGCGCATTCTTCTCACGTCCTTTTCCCCCTTAATTTCACACACACACACACACACACACACACAATTACTAGTACTGCATTCTCTCTCTAATTCTCTCTCTTGGTGAATTGAATTGAATTGGGCCCCGCGCCTGCGGTTTCAGGATTGGCTATCTTTTTGTCTTGTTGTCTTAGGAGAATATAATCTCTCCTTCTCTTCCTATACATTCATCCCACTTCTTCTACTCTTACCTCTATTTTTTTCAATCTTTTGGAAAACGCCAAAATTCATTATACTTGAATGTTTCAAATGGATCGAGAAATTGAAAAACAAAGAAAGAAAGAATTGAAGTTAACTTCGTTTCTTGTTTTTTCCTTTTTTAATTGCACTCAAATTTCTAATTCCAAACTGTACAATAGGTAGTGTTAATAAAGCTCTATATTTTCAAGATAAAATCAGGTGCATCAACTTAAGTGATCATTGCCCTTTAAAAAAAAAAAAAAAAAAACTTAAGTGATCATGGTCTCGGGATTAATTAAGTAATTATAGCTCAAGCTCTTAGAAAATTGTAATTTTCAAATTAAAATAGGTACAAGCTTCTCTTAATCTTGATTAAAATAGGCTATAGTCGATGTACCTCAATTTATTTTATTTCATTTTATTTCGTTGAAAAGGTAGATGTGCCTCAATCGATATCATCACCATCAAAATTATTTGTGTTTATGGATTGATTAAACTCAGAGTGTGAGGCGTATGCTCAATGAGTGGGAGTAATGTATGTGCATGTGTAACTTCTTGAGGAACATTTGGTGCACATGCAATCAAGATCATGATGTAGTGGAATGATGGACGAGGAAAATATAATTATCAAATGAAATTGAAATGAGTAATTTAGTGGAATAATCAATCAGCGAACAAACATGTACTCACATTTTGCAGTTAAATCAATAAAGAAATAGGAACATGAATCAATTTTAACTATGACACTCATGTTCTCTCTCTTTTCTACATCACCACCCACCCATGTACACTCATGGTCCTCATGGACAATTGAAATCTTTACACGTGGCGATGCATTAAAGGGAGAATATCATAGTATATATATACTCCCTCCGTCCTTGATATTAGTGTGCATATTTCCCGTTTGGGACGTCCCTGATATTAGTGTGCAATCAAAAAATAGAAAGATTCTTTAAGCAAAAATATATACTTACCCTTCCACTTTATTTTTATTCTAATATTTACCAAACTGGGCTTACTTTTTTCCACTATTTCCACATTTTTTCACTATTGGTGTGGGTCCCTTATTCCACTATCTCCACATTTTTCCACTTTACACTATTTTCGTTTAAAATTGCGTGTCGTTTCTCTCAGCACACTAATATCAAGGACGGAGGGAGTATAATCTATCAATATTATAAAAAGCTTATTTTTAAATATGATTTGTTCATTATATCCTTCCAATATAGTACTGTATTAATTTTAAGGGTAATATTGTAATATTGTATCATTGTGAAATTCTTTATAGTTTAATAAATAATTGCTTTCGAAGTCTAAAAACCACAACATTACATTCAATAATCGACACCAGTCAGAATTTGGCATATTTGTGGTGATGTCAACTATGTGGCTCACCGGCGGCTTTACTAGAGTTAGAAATTTTTTCTCTCCTCGTGTTTGGATGGAGCTCCCAAATTTTATGAAAGGCCTCCTTATTTATCCTTACTCTTGTGTTTATATATATATATATATATATATATATATAAACATATAACTATAAAAAAAATCTTACACTTCCATCAATTTTTTAATTTCCTTTAAGGAATTTCAAATGTAATTATTTCAATTCATTTTGCGTTTATTTTGTAAGAACTATTATACGGATTATGAGGACATTGGTATATCTTTATATTCTTATATCATATTCATAAGTATTATCTATTATTATATTAAATAAATATATTCTTACGAAGATAAATTAAGGGTTAAAAAAACAAATCAATGTTTGATTGTTATGAAATTTATGAATGTAATGATATTATTAGTAATTTTTGAGGAATTAGAATAAAGATCAATGAAAAAAACAAGAAAAAGTCATGATAAATGACCAAAATGTAAGTGACGATCTCATAAAAAAAATGTAAGTGATGCTTACGAAAAATGCTCACGCGAGATGACTAGCATATTATTTTTCTCCCGTACGACTTAAAGGGAAATGTAATGACTTTAACTTTTTTTTTTAATATCATTAAATTATTTTTAATATTATACTACAATTAAAACCTTCATCCACGCGAACTAATATTAAAAACTAAAATTTTAACATTTGTAAGAACAATTATTTGTATTACAAAATTGGAATTCTTATGCTAAATGATTGATCCCGAAACAAGTTATCCACGCGTATAGGGGATACACCGTGTGTTGTGCTTTTGCAACTTATTCTAATCCTTGCTTTAATTTGAATATCGGTATTGTCTTGGATAGACAGTGTAAATATTATTGTGATTGAGATAACAATCCTTCTAACTATTTGGAATCTAGCAGTCAGTACGAGGAATTTCCATCGACTTGTGATAAGATTGTTTGAGTATCAGCATGTCTTCTTATCGGATAAGTGTTTTCATTGATCTCCTTGACTTGACAAGTTTAAGTCTTTCATTAGTAGAGAGACTATGAATTTGTTAGTCTAGTGTCGGTCAAGTGAGACAGTGACACTTCTGATTCTTGAATCTGTCAATTGTTAAATAAATCCAACTTCTTAACAATTAAGTTATGTTAACTTATAACATGCATCTGATAAACACTATTTTTTTTTCAGAGGGACTCCTCGAGAGTTTTGGAATCTAGTCACACTTATAGTTCAGAAATGTAGTTAATTGATTCCCCTAGACTGAATTGACTGATAGAATTCTATCTAATCTAAAAGCTCGAACTTGTAGAGATGTGTGGTATCAGAGCATTTGGCTAACGTTGAGGTCATTTGTTCAAATCTCACTGATATCAACTTCACTCATATTAAAAGTGTGCACTCTCTTACGCAAATGGTAGAGTTAAAAATCGAAGTGAGGAGGAGTATTGTGAATCATAATATAAATGAATAGATTTCACAACTCTAAAAGTTTGAGCTTTCAGATGAGATGAAATTCTATCATGAACAATACATGTTTGTCGTAATCATGAATAGATAAGTTATTACATTCTAAAAATTTAATTTAAACCGAAACAAGAAATACTAATAGTTGACATTACAATATCCTAAGATATAAGCAACAATGATAAACAATCAATTTAGAATGTTAATTAGATTTTGATAATCCAAATAGAAATAAAATTATATATGCTGATATCATTATTTAGCAAAGCAGCAGCAGTAGAAGTACTCCCAATTGGGGTGTTTTCTCCCAATTGGCCACTTTCTATTTTAGGCCCAATATTAACACTTTAGCCCAATTAAAAAAAGCATTATTCACTTCTAATCTAACCCTAATCTCATTCTAGTAGTTTCCGCCTCCAACCCTCATTCTGAAACTGCAAATGAATTCAGTTCTCATTCTTCTTCCATCGCCGTTGCGATGTCTCTCTCCCGACGCGGTTTTCCTCATTCCCAATCTCCGAAGTCTCCGTCTCCCTCCCGGCGCGACCTTCCTCTACCCCAATCTCCACCCAGTTTCCCCGATTCGTACTCACTTTTCGATTCCGAGACGCCAAAATATGATGAAATCGTCCCAGAAACTGAATTTCAAGAGGTTGATGATCTGAAAAGAGGCGGCTACGTGAGTGATACACCACCTACCTCTCCCGACGCCCCGTCCTCTTCGAGTAGATCGAGCAGCTGTTTATTTCGGAGTGTTGAGAAGAAGAGGAAACTTGCGCGGGAGATCGAAGACGCCTACAGCGGCAAGAAGTGGTCTGAAGAAGGACTGGCTACGTTGAAGATCATGCTTCCCAAATTGTTCGAATGGGTGAGATCTGTCTTCTCTTTCGTGAATGTGCCGTCGTCCATATGGTACTGTGTTTGTTGTGGTCCATATGAAATGTGTGGCCTGATTTAGATGATTCATGAAATATGAGCATGCATTTGCCCATAGCCTTTTCTGATTTGAATCTGGCCCTAGAATTTGGATTAGTTTGGCTTTGTTGGTGAAGCATGCTTATTGGGAATGAGATGGGATTTGAATCTGATGGTTTTCAATACCAAATGATGAAGTTTCTTGCTGTTAAATTGGTTTTGTGTACATTACTGATGGCATATGTATTGGCCAAATGATGATTAAGCATAAGAAATCTATATGTCTGCTTACGGTGTATGATTTCAGTTGTATGCAAAATCTTATAACAGAAAATATGGTTCACAAAATGTAAATGTGATGCATAATCTAGTGAGAGCAGTGCTTCTTACAAAACAACAGAACTAAAATTTCATTAGATAGGAAGGCACAAAAATAACTTCTTACAAAACATGCAGCCCTATATGCTTGACTGATCATGAGCCTTTCAACTATCACAAAATATTTCCTACTGCCTTTTAGGCACAAAAAATTTAAGATAAAATACTATGCAGCCATCCATCATTGTCCTAATTACCTGCCTTGATGGCACAAAAAGTGAATTTCCCTTCTAAGTGTTCTGCCTTATAGACATATTCATGTAGGATTGAAACCCAATCTATACATTAATAATTCAATCCCATCTAGGTCTCCATTCTGAATCAAATGAAGGATGCAATCTTTCACCAAATCCAGATTAACTTCCAAATCAATAGGGAGCATGTTCTGCCTAATTAGTGCAGATTTCTTCATATGTGGGGTTTTGTAACGGTTCTGACCCTTCACCTTCATTATCTCAACCATGCAACCTTGTAGGCTTAAAAACACATTGTTAAGTGTTTGAGGAGACAAATCTTCATAACTTCTAAGCACTGCTCTCACTAGATCATCAGCTGTATAGCATGCACTCTCATTTTGGATACTTTGGATTGCTCTAAAGAAGCCCAAATCATTGACATTGCAATCAGGAGAGTTTGGAGGCTGCTGAAACAGATGGATATTAAATCCATCTGAGGATGCAGCAGCCCTGAACTCTAGATCATCATCCTTCAAGTGAGGTCTTGCATTATCTTGTTGTAGAAATATGGTTTTTGGTGCAAAGTCAGGCCATTTCTGTTTTATAGCTGGAATCATCTGGAGATTATATTAAAACAATCTATCATACAACCTTACAACAATATTCATCAATGCATTAACTTGAGAACAAATTCATAAAATAAATACAATGATTCTTAATCTAATTCAGTAATACCTGCTGCACTAAACAGTCTCTTATCTCTTGCTTTGTGATTGAATCAATTGGTTTAGTTTCAAGTGTGCCCTTTGGCCTGTTTTTGCTACCCCTCATGGCTGGCACTTGCTTTGTGAATGGAAATATTCCTATTTTCCCATCAAAAAGAACAGTACCATCCCTAGCAAAAACAGGTCTAGCAACAGCACACATGAACATAATTTTTGGGATAAAACCTTTGTTTTTGCATGTTCTATGAGGTTCTACCTCATTGGGTGTAAGATACATTCTTTGGTTCTTTCTTGTGATATAAAACCACTTCTCATCAATATGAATGATATTTTGCATTGATCTAAATTTCAAACTGTGAGACAAAGAATCAAACCGAATTGCATCTAATGAGAACCTTATCCTTAACAACTTGTTAGGAGCTGTTAAATCAGGTCTTAGAGCTGAAGTGTGAGCTCTGAGCAGCCCTTTTCTAATCCAATTAAAAACAGTAGTTGGACTTACTTTGCATTGTGCTGCTAACCTTCTTATTGTACCTCTCTCATACATTGTCAGGCCTTCTATGAACACCAGGTCTGGGTGTAACTTCGTCTGTCTTGTTGGGTGTATTTTTTTTGATTCTATGTTGATGAGCATGCCTTGATCTCTTTGCAGCCTTGCTGCGGCCCATAGCCTTGATACTGTCCTCTTTGAAGAGTGGAACTTCTCAACTGCAGCCTTCATTTTGCCGTACTGTGGCTTCCCTGCCTTGCAGTCTTCAAGGAGGAATTGCACAATCTGGTGCCTTTGCAGTGTTGATAGCTCTTTCACCATGACTGTTGCCTGTGGTTCTCGCCTCTGTTTTTTGATTTTCCCTTTGACTGCCCTATTTTTCTAGTTGTAGTGTGGTGAATATGTTGTTGTGTTGTGAAGCTCTTAGCAGCTGAATCCTTATTTATAGGCTGATGTACCTTTTTCAAATTAGAGGGAAAATTTGAAAATTTTAATTTTGGCCAAAATTTTCAAATTTGGCAGCCTTGTTGGGCTGATTTGTTGTTTAGACTATTTGGCGGCTTCAGTTTTTATGAAAAGTGCCGCCAAATTTGCATGTACAGAAGCTGGATTCACTTTTGCATTTTCAGCCCTATTTGCATTGTTAATTTATTTTTGTGTTTGAATATTCATTTTGGTAGGAAATAAAGTGTACAATTCAAAATTTAAATTTTGGTAGGAAATTCAAACTTGTACAATTAGCCTTAATCTACATTGATTAAAGGAGGTGGGCACCACCATAAAGTCATAAAGTAACATTTCTTAAAAATAGTGCCCAAATGAAAGGGGCCAAATCAGAAAAAACGGAGGGAGTACATTTTACATATAAAAAAGAGTTATGAGGGACATTACTCTCTTCTAAGAGTGAGTCAATTATTTTTTACTTATCATATTCTCATTTATTCAGTAACTAAATCTAAATTCTAAATAAATCTCATATCGTCAATATTTCATATTCCTTAATATTTCACATTCACACATGATAAGATTCAGAAAACACAATTTCATTTTTCTTTTTCTTTTTTCTTTTTTAAAGTTTTGCATCTACTTTCTGAAATTTTGTTGAAGATGATAATGGCAGTCAATAATATTATAAATTTTATGGATGTTTTGTCTTCAAATACTTACTAATTAAAATAAATTAATCAATTAAAAATATGTTTACGCATATTAAAAAAATAAAAAAACTGCATGAGGGATGTAATCTATTAGAGAAGTATATAGTGTAGAAATACAACAAACATGAAGATCGCAACAACTCAAGACAAAAAGAGGGATCGATCATCCATCTAAGTAAAGCATACAACATTTGAAATAGATTTGATGTTTAAAACTAATAACTCACTTACTCAAGTCATCATAGCAACACGACATATTTTTGAACACCGCCTAATTTCGATAATTCAATAAGTTCGGCATAACATGAATGCATACGATAGAGCTTTTCACTACTTGACAAAATCCAAATATTGCTTTAATTGGCATAATGAATTAATATGCTTTAATCAACGGTAGCAACTAGCTCATTATTAATTTAATGCGCGAACGAACTAGAGAAAGATAAACGTTCCCTAGTTTCACATTATTAAACAAAAGGGTCACTGATGATGATTCAATTGGTGAAGCATCTCTCTTTCATCAAATATTTTTTTATAACACAAGATCCTTCTTTCTTTCTTTTTGAGCGTTTTGTCTTTCTCTAGCTTGGTTCTCTCTTTTTTGAGCGTTTTGTAGTAGAAAGTTTGGAGCATTTTAGATTTCGAAACTCGTTACCTATAAATCGCATAGGTGAAAATTAAATCTCCAAATTGAAACGTACTAACGTAGGCAAATTGCGATATAATTTCCAAACCTCAATTTTCAATTAATTCCATACATATATCGGCAATCGTACAATGATTCAGAAGCAAACAAGTTTTGTAATGGTGGATGTCGTACATGATTCACAACAAATTAAAAAAACAACAACATGAGGTAATTAAAGATCGCGAAGCTGTCTGAGATTCATGGGAATCATGTATTTCTCATCACCGTTGACAAGCTGTTTGGCGATAATAAGGTTAGCAGCTTCACTTGGGTGGTAAGGATCCCAGAATACATGCTTATCACGGTCCGAACACATGCTCGACGTGGGCCCACACGGCACTACCCCAGCAAACTGCCCTCCGTTCCCGCAGCAAGCTTTACTTGATGTTGTAAATCCTGCACATCAATACCCATATTAATACCTAGCTAGCATCCATTGATTACATATTACTCCTACCTATAAATCAGTGCGAGGTCCGGCACTAGGTCTAGGTCATGAGTGCAACCGTCTAGGGCCCAAAGCCAAAACGGCCAAAAAAAAATACTACATATTTAAAAATAATAATAATAATAATAATAATAATAAAAGCCTTACCATATTAGAAATTAACAAGTCCAAAAATTCTGAAAAAAGAAGAAGAAGATAGTCTGGTCCACTAGTAAATTTGTTTATTCGGGCCTCAGACTTATATAAAAAAAAGAATATCATTTATATTGGAGATGTATTTTGACAAAATAGATGTACATATGTGACTTAGCAAGTTCTGTTTATTATTTGTAATGATTTGAATTATATTTATATTAAATATGAGCTTGTATTTTTTATTTTGCCAAGGGCCAGTGAAATCTTAGGACTGGGCCAGATCAGGGCATGCATGTTATCTCTTGAAATAAAAAAAATTATCGCTAAAATCCCTAATTATTAAGTAATAGCCATTGAGGGTGCTGAAGCTCCCCCACCCAGCACCCCCTCCATCATCATGTCAGGTGAAATTGGAATTTTGATCCCACTTAAAATTATGTCAAGCCTAAAACAAATAATGGCTCGACCCGACCCAAAAAAACAAATCAATGTATATTTATATTTGGGTAGGGCCAAAATCATAGTGGGCCAAAAATATTAAGGCCCAACCTCAACTTGGGACCAGAATTTGTATGTAACAAAAACTTAATTAGAGCATATATATAATGGCAACAATTTTTTTTTTTTTTTTAGGGAAGGGAATTATATTGGGATATGTTTACCGTATTTGTCGTAATTAGTGATGAGTTCCATGACGAGTGAGTAGACGTCAGCGTGAACAAAAGTGGCTCCTTGGAGGTTTTCGTTGAGTTCATGAACAAGATCTTTCAATCTTGAGTTGTATTGAAGTGCTAGCTTATTTGGTAGTGATACACATTCACTTTCCTTCAATTGATTTATTGTCTTTTGGTATGGTATGCATCCAATCGGTCCCACATTTCCCACCACAAATTTTCTCGCATCAAGTTTATAAAGTCTCTGCATACCCAAAATTTAAAAAATATCAATTAATTTATTCACATTTAATTACTTAATTTGCCATATGTAAATGTATAGTATATGATTGATGAGATCGTGTACCATTAGCTGGCCTCGTAGATGATTGATGAGATCATCTACGAAGCCGTTTGGGGTCTGTGTGATTCTTGCACCCACAGAGATAACTGGTAGGAGATAATTGTTCAAGAAATCATTGGACCCTATGGTGATGGAGAATATTGATCTTTTTGTGACATATTCTTTTGCCTTTGATGCACCCAACAATTTGTCTATTTGTTTTCTTGTTATGTTGAAGTAGTCAACCTGAATGTCCATTGAAAGCCTGTTTACCTATAAATTAATTAAAACCACAATTAATACATATATATAAGAAATCAAAATAGAAATATATATCTTGAAGAAATTGGTGATGTGATACTTACAAAAATTCTTCCGGTGGCATTCATGATTCCGCCGCCTCCTGAGGCATAATTAACGCCGTGTAAGATGGCTCTTCCTGTAGTGTTTGGAGCTAGAAATGGCAATGCATAGTGTTGCTGCCCTAATTCCTCCCCTGTCCCACCATATATATAGAAAATTTGGTTCATGTAAAAATAACTTTTGATCTGAAAAGTATGAATATAACTGAATCATTGATCTTACTAAAATCTACAGTTGATATTAATTTTACGTACCCACAATATCTCCGATGGTTCTTCCGTTGGTGTAGCGACCAGTCGGACTCCCACCGGAGGCTTTGAAATCGATACCGTTAGGGGCAATATTAGCCCTAGACAACGTCGGCAAATAATTATTGTTGCCGGCATCTACTAATGAATCTCCAAAAATGAAGGAAGCTCCTTTTGTCAAATCTTCAGTTTGTGAAATCCCAAAAGAGCCAAAGTTTATGATATAAAAGATAACTATGGCTAAGATGTGAGAGAAGTTGAAACCCATGATTATTGCAGCCTTAGTGGAGGAGATGCTACTACAAATGCACACCCACAAACATATATATATGTATATGGAAAACTTGTAAAAATGTAAAATCTTAGGAGTTGTATCTTGGTTTGAAATTATTGATTTTTTCTTGGATTAGGTCATCAATATATAGTGTGACTTGTCAAAGTGAGTATTGCTTTCTTTTGATGTAAGCCAGTGCAGTCAAAACTAGAGTATCTTGCCTAAATTGACTCTCCAAGAATCTTATTTTGGTGCATTTGGTTGGGAATTTGAAATTTGTGTAGCTCATAGTACATTGCAAATTTTAAATAGTCTGTCAATATGCAAAAGTTACTTTAATTTATCGCAAACCCATATGTTATTCATATTTGAAAAAAAATAAAAAAAATGGACTTGTAATATGGAGATTACTCTATTTTTGTTTTTGTTTTGGAAAATACGAGAATGGCTTGAACTCTTCTTCTTGTCAACTTTGGAAATGATGTTATTTTAGATTTAAATTTCTCCAAAATTTAATTTCTATACAAATTGTTAAACTCTCGATCATCATGCAATTATTCATAGGTTTTACAAACACCTTTATATTATACACCTTAAGCTTATTCATTTCAATCTATACACTTGTATGAAAAGAGTATTGTTTTATAAAACATGATCGTGTTAATCCCCCAAAATAGTCATTTTAATAAGTAAAAAGATTAAAATAGTCACTGATAAATAAAAAGGTATAATAATAGCCATATTTTGCATTTAGTACCAGATTTGTTCTTATATTCTATTAACTAATTAGAATTGAATATACTTAGAATTCAAATCAGAAATTAGAAATATATTTATAAATATATGTCAGTAATTTTAATTTATAATAATTAATTTAATTTAATAATTATTTTTTAGGGTTCACTTATCCAATTAGTTAGGGTTTTTTATAATTATTTTTAGCATTTAATTGAACTTTTGTTAGTTATATAAAAAAATTCAAAATTATAGTATAATATTTTTTAACTTAATAAATAATAATATAATTAAAACTAATAGTCCGTAGAAATCAAATTAATCCATTAATATTGTTTTTTATTAATTATTGAATACACTAATATAAGGGCAAATCTGGTATTAAATGCAAAATATGGCTATTATTATACTTTTTATTTATCAGTGACTATTTTAATCTTTTTACTTATTAAAATGGCTATTTTGGTCACTCTCTCAAACATGATTTTCCTATATTATCTTTATTACTTACCTAAATTATAAGTAATGAATAATTTATTGTCAAATCAATATCTAATTACTTTTTTACTAAATTTTATAAATCTTACCAACTTCAAATATATACAATGTAGTATCAATTAAATCATGTTTTATATACATCTCTCGAGGAATTATCTCAAATACTTTTAGAATATACTACTATCATACTAATCAATGAATCAATAAAAATGCATATATACAATCAAGCAAATCTAACTCTGTCTACATTTATGAATCAAGTTTTGCTATATTAATTTTTAATTATCAATTACTCCATTAGTTGTTTATAAAATAACATCAAATGTTGTATAATGAAATCATAAAATATTATTCATAAATTAAAAATTATTATCATTTATTGCAACAAATGATTCAAATAAATAAATTGAAAATTATGAATCAACACTTATCAATTTGTTTCAAATAAATATTTAGCTTTTAATCATCACTAATAATAAATGATTCAGACCAAAACACGTAATTAAAGTCATCATAATGTCACTATTTTAAACATTAATCATATTGCAATAATTTAATCATTAACAGTGTGAACATAATCTATAGTATATTATTTAATTATTATTATATAACATTTTCTATTTGAGAAATATTATTCTTTCTTAACTTAATTTTTTTATTACTATATCAAGTTAAGATTCACTAAAAACATCAAAACCAATATAACTTCTACCACAACATAATTATTCATGTATATATAAATAATAGAGGCCCTTGGGAAATTAGGTGCAAAAATCATTTAAATTCAATAATACCCATTTTCTTAAATATAGTAAAAATTTAGTAGTACTATTTACACGCATAAAATACAGTTGTTCTCCACTTAAAACCCCGCCTCAAATTTGACCGTTGTAAATTGTAATCGCAACGCAAGCCCCTCCTTCCCCTCTCTCTCTCTCTCTCTCTCTCTCTCTCTCTCTGTGTGTGTGTGTGTGTGTGTGTGTGTGTCTCTAGCTATCTTGAATTGAATTCAAATACAAATTGAAGCAGCTTCAGCAATGGTGGCTCCAAGTACCTCTGCTCCGGAAAACCTTAACACCCCCGAACCAATGCAGGAAGCGGTAACCGTGGAGAATGACGGCGCGCGGCGCGGCGGCGAGATTTCTGACTATGAACTGTGCAGAGAGGAAAGGATCAGAGAGAATCGGGAGAGAATGCAGAAGCTTGGCATTTTTGATATCTCTCAGAAACTCAATGCCCGCATACCCACTCCCCGCGGCCGTCCCCTCGGCAGCAAAGCTCCGCGGCCTCCGCCGTCCGGCCTTCCCAAGGGCCGTCCCCTCGGCAGCCAAACTCACCGGTCTCCCGCTCCGCTGCCTCCGCCGTCTTCCACCCCCGTCCGCCGCTCCTCCAGGTACTTCCCTTCCCTTTTCTTTTCTTTTTTGTTTCTGTACTTTAACGTTTTTCTTAGTTTTTTACTTTTGCATGTGACGGCTTTTGATTTCCCGGGAGAATGGGATTTTGCGGTTTCATTCTTTTTTGTAAAAATAAAAAAATTGTTTGTTATCATTTCTAGTATCTATTAATATTTGTTTCTTGTTTCTGTGTTTTGATAAAAACTCTATTTAAATTGTTTAACGTATCTATTATTTGTTTCTTGTTTCTGTTTATTTTTTGGGGCCTGTTGATGATTGATTAGGAAATGAATGTTGAACTTCATTGATCAGTATTTCTTGGAACCTTCTTTAGTTCTTGCTAATTTCTTGTTTTTATGGGGGGGATATAGGCTGCAAAGTTCAACACCGGTTAGCTATTGCGAAATACGAGTAGAGAAGAAAGACGAATTGAAGGGAGATTATATTTTGAGAGAGGATGGATCAAGGCCTGAAGTTTACACTGAAGAACATGACAAAGTGCTGGGAAGCACTGAAATGAGCTGGACTCTTTTCGTCGATGGATATGGAAAAGACGGGAAGCGAATTTATGATCCCATCAAGGGGAAGACTTGTCATCAATGCAGGTTAGTTGCATTTTCCTCTAGTGAAGCTGGTTGTTTATGTAGTATAAGATTCATATATGCAGTCTTAACTAGATTGAAGTTCATGCGATGATTACTTGATGTTGTTTCCTAGCCCATTAGCTTAGCTGTTTGAGTTGAAGAACACTTTTTCATATTCCTAGTGTATAGTCCATAAACTATGGTTGTAGTTTGTATTTAGATATTGTTCGAAAGAAGCATATTTTTGGTTCAAGCAAGTTCGAAACTTTATATCCCTTATTATGGCAGTCACTCTTTGAACCTTAAGGTTTCAAGCATTCTACCCTACCCTAGAAGAACTGCTTCATTTTCCATTAGAGTAATGCAGGCTTTAAGTGTTATTTGTTTTCGTTGCTTTCAACTTTGTCGGAAAATGGGGATTTAAGGTTCAATTTGTGTCCATAAAACTTCAGTTTGAATTCTCTAGAGGAGAAGACTTCTTTGAGTTTATTTTGTTTTTCTGTATCCAAATTTTGAAAGTGCTGGTTTTAGTAGAGGTTCTAGTTGCCTACTTGCTAAGCATTATCACTGGTTTATAGTTTTTATTTGAGAATGTGGCATCATGCAAAAAACTTTTATAATTCTTGCTATGAGTTTGACTAGATGGTGCTTATCTCTTATTTGGTGATATATCGTAGGATTGCTTTGTTTTCATGGTGTGTTTCGTTGCAGGCAAAAGACACTTGGTCACCGTACCCATTGCAGCAACTGTAACATGGTTCAGGGACAGTTCTGTGGAGACTGCTTGTTCATGAGGTATTCAGTATGTGAACTTATTAACATTGCTTTCACACCAACAGAATGCAGAATGGTTTGAGTGGAGACATATATCTTTTGTATCAATTGAACCTAACAAGTTGGTATTTTTATTTGTGGAAACAACAATTTACGAGGGGCAAAATTCTTGCAGATATGGGGAGAATGTGCTTGAAGCAAAAGCAAATCCTGATTGGACGTGCCCCGTTTGTCGTGGGATTTGCAACTGCAGTTTGTGCAGGCAAGCTAAAGGCTGGCCTCCTACTGGGACGCTTTACAAGAAGGTAAATCCATCGATGACTCTAGTTGACTTCGGTCCTATTTTCAACTTTTCACATACAGCATTCGGAGCTAGCTAACTTCAATTTGTATTTATTTCAGGTTTCTAGTCTTGGCTACAAGTCAGTGGCACACTATCTCATCCAAACACGACGTGCAAATAAAGATACAGACGACATTTCAGGTGGCAAGGTGCCAGTCTCCGCTAAGAGATCACTGCCCTTTTCAGATGTTGAGGTAACTGTTGAAAAGAACGATCTTTCTAAACCTAGCTCTGGATCTGGTGAGAGCAAATTGGCACCTGAAAGTGGCGACGAGCCTCTGCTAATCCCTGTTGATGAGGCTCCTTTCAGAAAGGATCAAGATGAGAACGCATTAATGCCAGAACATGAAAACGATTCTGCTGGAGGTGACGCTGATAATGAAACGATACTCTTGGAGTTAAATAAACTCGACAAGAGCAGTACAATATGTGCAACTGTTATAGAGCCAAAAACTACAACGCCATTGAATGACGAAGTTATAAAACCTGAACCTCTTGAAAGAAGTGGCGATGATGCTTATGGAATTGAGAAAGAGAACTCTGCTTTAGACAATAAAGATGTTGCATCAGAAACGAGTCCAAAATGCACTAAGAAACGAGGGTGCAACGAACCAGCACCAGACAGTATAGGCGCGAGGTTAAGAAAGAGGAGAAATGAAAACTCTGCTCTGGACAATGATGATGTTGCATCAGAAACGAGTCCAAAATGTACTAAGAAACGAGGGTGCAACGAACCAGCATCAGATAGTATAGGCATGAGGTTGAGAAATAGGGGAAATGGGAACTCTGCTCTGGACAATAAAGATGTCATTGCATTAGAAACAAGTCCAAATTCCACCGTGAAACGAGCTTGCTTCGAACCAACACCAGATAGTATAGGCGCGAGGTTGAGAAGGAGGCGTGATGAAGCTGACAAAATCTAAGAGCTACTGTTGGTCGATTGAAAAAGCGTTGCAGAGTGTATCGACCGATGCCCCCGTTTTTTGGGTCGAAGATTTGATCAAAAACCTCCTTATGCTGCTGCAACTAATTTTTTGAGGGGTAATGCTGTTTTAACTGACAACTCTTTTTTTCTTTGACTAATCATCATTATGCTATTCGCTTGTAACTTAGCAGCAGTTAAATGCTAAATGAATTTTTTGTAGCTTGATTGCAAGATGGAATGTTTCAAATCTTCACTTTGGAAAAAAAAAAAATTGTTCATGACTTTCTCTTAACAAGTACTATTTGGTTGATTTTCCCAGGTAAATGTCTTATCATGTGTTCATAACTTAGCCAACAATGGTTATATTCATAATTATTGTATTTTATTTTTTATAATATTATTTGAAGCAGCATCTTCATAACTGTGAAACTTGCAGTATTATATAACTAAAATTGTATTTGACTGACTAATCAAGTAGTAAATCATTAACAGTGGTAATTTTCTTTTGCAAAAGTGAGATGACAAAAGAAGACCGCAAAGCAAAAGCCGCTAACATAAAAAGGGTGCCACTGCCACATTCTCCTCAGTCAAACTAAATTGGAGTTGGTTCGAATTCAAAATTGACGTAAAGCACTAAAGTTGGGGATTTAAAAGTTCATTATTATCTCATGCAATCTTCCCATGTAGAAAAATCTGTGTGAAACCATATTTATTCCTCCATTAGTACTAAAGATAGTAGTATTAAATAAAAAATAGTGTTAATCCCCCAAAAATAGTCGTTCTCAAGCAAAAGTTAATTTTAGTTCCTCCTAAGTAAAAAGATATAATTAGCCCCGCATAAATAAATGGTATAATTTTAGCTGGATAAACTCTAAAGCCGTGATCGTGACACACGATCTGTCACGAGTCTTATGACCGTGTGTCGTGGTCATGTCGTGGTACAGGGCCATGTGTCGTGATCAAGTGCGGTCGTGTTGTGACCTTAGACACTATCACGACCTCGCATGGTCGTGGTTGTAACACACGATCATGCGTCGTGGTCGTATTGTGGTCGTGTAGTTCGATTAAAAGTATTCATTTTACTTATAATGAATTAAAATTAACTTTTACTTATTGAGAAGGACTATTTTAGGACCGCTGATGAAAATAATTAATCAATCTATTAATAATTTAAGCATCAATAGATGGTAAATTTTAATTTCTAGTTTCTTCACCACCTCAACTTCCACCTTTTGCAATGTAGAATCTTGATGGTCCAATAACTCATCGCATCATCCCAAAAGCATAAAAAAAAAGATAGAAACACAAATCTTCTACTACAAGCTATGTATTTCATGTTTTTTTTTTTTTTTTGGTATAAAAATATTATTGTAGATAATACATATAATTAGTGGTACTACTTGAGATAAAAAGTAGTCCAATGTAAGAACCAGCAACCAGTTGAAGAGCCATCCTACTCTAATGACCAAAGTGGATGAGATCTTCGGTTCCAATTTATATATCTTAATTGTGTCATAAAAATTATAAAATGAAAATTGATACTACTATTATAATAAATCATATGGAGTAATAAATATTTATAACTTAAAATTAAAATTTTTAATATACCCATTTATCAACCCTATTTTAATCAATAAAATTGAAATTAAATGCTAAAAATAATTATAAACTCTAATTGGAGGGAGTGTAAAATTAAACTAAATCAAAATAAAATTATTGAAACAAATACATAAATACAATAAAAATTAATATTTGAGACACAATATAACATTTTTAATTTAAATGAATTAAACAGACAATAAGAGGTTTTCCTAAATTAGAAAACAATATTTTTTTTATATTGCCACGTTGAAAAAATCTCCCTAAGAAATGAAAGGGACTTTAAAGTTCAAACTCCCTAAACAAATGAAGATGGTAACAAAACCTAGCTGTGCGGTGACACGTAGGTCTTTTCTTTTCTTAAGCAATAATTCATTATCTGTATTTGTCCACATAAATACTTTCAAAATACTCCAAAAATTAATGTTAGTTTAATCAATATTCGATGTCTCGTATACGTAATGCTCACTGCAAGTAACATATAGGAGTATGTATTTTGTGTGTGTGTGTGAGTTAAATAAATTTCACCAAAATGGGAGCAAATAAAACGTTGACCTCATTAATTAATTTTTTTGCATTAATTTTATTATTCAGATGTAGTTAGCAGTCGATGATCGGTAAATTATCATTGTCAACAGGATTTTTGGGTTGAGATTTTACCTCATAACCCAACTTCATGAACATTTCCTTTCAAAAACAAAATCGTTATTGAGTTTTAAAAGATGTTTAATTTGATCCATTTAAATTTAATCTCAATGTAAATATCATAACAAGAAAATTGATATGCTACATGACACATTTGAGCGACAAGGTGAGCGACTATGTGCATTTTCTTACCATATTTCCTTTTCTTCTTTTTTCATAATTTTTTATTTCCATGCATGTATTCTTTTTTGCACGCACTAAATCCCATTTTTGTTATTTTTCTATTTTCCATATCTTTATTTATTACATTAATTTTAATTTATTAATGCCAATTATACTTTATAGATTTCCAATTAGGGTTTATCCTTTTCCAATTAGGGTTTATTAATTCCAATTAAAAGTTAGCTAAATATTAAATATGTTATTTTCTTAAAATATTATTTAAAAAATCAATTAAATGCATCCAGTGAATTAATATATTATATTCAAATATGTGTGAGAGAGAGAGAAAAAAAAGAGAGTAATTAAGAAGAGAGAGAAATGTGGAAAGAAAAGAAAAAATAGGAGTCGCCTATATAAGTCGCCCACATAAGGCGCTTAGCATATAACTCCTCATCATAACAAATCCTTTTTAAATTTTAAGTGAGATCAAATTAATTACATAATTTTACTTGTATATATAGTAGAGTATTTATTATTCATAATCAAAATCATAATCTAATGAAAATTGATTAAACTCAATATATCATACGGGCACACTTGGGTCAGTCTTGGCTCACCGTGAGCCCGGCTAAAAGATTGACACTTTTATTCGTGTAAATTAGCACTTTTATGTATAAAGATTGACACTTTTAAAATTGACACTTTTATTCATAAAATAATTATGTTAAAAATTGATACTTTTATTCATATAGATTAACACTTTTATGCATAAAGATTGACACTTTGACCCGGCCACACTATGTAGCCGTCCTCACCCAAGTTTTTGCCTATATCATACATACGACTTGGAGTATTTTATTTTCTTATGCAACAAAAATATACTACCTCCGTCTCGCTAAGTTAGACACTTTTCCTTTCGGCGCGGGAATTAATGCGGAAGTGATTAGTGTGTAAAGGGTATTGTGTGTAGGGATATGATGTTGTTTATGTATTTATACATATTTTAAAACAAGAGCATCATAGATGCATAAAAATATATTCATGTTTGATCTTAAATGAAAGATCGTATCGAGACCTTTAATTTGGTATAAAATTATAAAATCCGAGAACAAACGATCAAGTTATGACAATTTAAAGTTTTAGAATTTAAATTATATTGGGATATGTGCTGAAAAGTGAAAAGTGAGTGGATGATGAGATTTAATTATAGAAAGTTAAGTGTAATAAGGGAGTGTTAATTATTTCCCAAAAAGAAAAATGTCAAACATAGTGAGACGGCTCAAAAAGAAAATGGTGTTAAAAATAGCGAGACGGAGGGAGTAATAAAAATGAAATTAATTGTTGGGCCATAGGATACATGTTAGAAACGACCACATTTCGTGCATTTATTACTCGCCAATGTACTGAAAACGACACACGCAGGCAAAATCCATGATATACGTATGTATTTACTGAAATTCTCTTGTTACTACATTTGTACAATTTATTTCAATTAATTATTACACTGTCATCCATACCAAATTTACCTAGTGATATTATTAAGTTCACCAATATTCTTTCTGGTGTGACAGTACCACGTTAATAATTTTTTATTCAATTTTTTTTTAATAGGATATAATTTTTTTTGTACGATTTATTTTTATAAGTATATTATTAATAATTTCATGTAAATATATCATCGTCGCATCAGCTATTGACACATTAAGTATGCATACGGTGGGTAAGAGTAGGGATGACAATTTTACCCGCGGGTTCGGGTACCCGACCCCCTAATGGGGCGGGGATGGGGGGGAGATAATCGGGGGCGGGGCGGGGGCGGGTATAGAAACATGTACCCGAGTCGGGTTCGGGGCGGGGGCGGGTTTACAGATCCCCGCCCCGTACCCGCCACGATTATTAAATTTAATATATATATTTATAAATTATATTTAAAATTTCAATAAATTTAGTATTTAATTATTATTATTTGATAAATTTAAAAATAATTTACAATTCTTTTATTTTTTTAATAATGATTATAATTTCAATTAATTTTTTTTAACAAAAAATTATTTTTATTATAAAAAATCATTTTTTTATAAAAAAAATAAATTAAACGGGTACCCGTTGGGTACCGTTCCCCCGGCGGGTAATCCCCGCCCCGCCCCCGCTTTAATTTAAACGGGTATGGGGCCGGGTACGGGGGGATTTTCTGAAGCGGGTATGGGGACGGGGAAGCCATACCCGGCCCCGCCCCGACCCGTTTACATCCCTAGGTAAGAGAGCATTCTATTAATTTACTCCCTTCGTTTTATTAGTGCATCTTGATTTTTGTTTTTATTTTCTTTTAAGTGTCTCGTTTCATAATTTGATGATAAAATAGTTATATTCTTCTCATTTTATCTCTATAATTAAAATAAATAAGATAAAAATATAAATTCTCATACAATCTTTAGTATGTACTATAATTTTATGATAGTGGACAGTTAAACAAATGGAGGGAGTATGTTTATACCATACGGCTTGCCAAAATTCGAGAAATAGATATTCACGAATTATAATAATTGATATTCTAATTTAGCAAATGCATTGTCTTTTTCTAGGCACCTACTAGTGAACTAATCTGGATCACATTTTCATCATGTTCTCGATTCTTCGGATTATGACTAGTTTCCGCTGACGATATATTTTGAATATTCCAATTGAGATGATCAACATTTGATGGCCTCATCATTTATTATTCTTTTCTCTTCGTGTTATAGTGATTTGTGATGTTATGTATTATTCCATTTAAGTTTGGAGAATGTTGTCATCCTTTCTTTTAATAACATTCTTTACTCTTCATCTTCGTTGAATTAGTGATGATCATAAGCATACGAATGATAAAACACAAATAAAAATAACCTAAATGATACGAGATACACTCTTGTAAGGTTTGATTCGGTCATTCATTGCATTCGATATTGCATTTCATATTGCACCGTCAAATACTCATCATGTATTGAAAATATTTCTTATATCAACAATAGTCAATAGTTACATAATTCCGTAAACAAAAATGTTGATTTAATTAGAGCACATGAGACGAGCACCTGACAGTATACTAAAAAATGCAATACCAAAATACAATGGATGATTTGAATCGTGTAAGATTAGCCACCGTACGGATGAATCCGAAACTGTCATTTTTTTTTTGGTTGAATCACTTGAAAAAATGTTAATTTGCTTAAAAAATTTATCATTTTATTGGGATAATTGTTTGATGGAACGCACCCAAACATTTGTCTCATGATGTAGCATCAGTAAGAAGCTTTTTTTCTGATAGAAATAAAAAGCTCTCCTTGAAATAATTGGTCCCATTACCATATAAAGAAAATCCACTCACTCGCCCCACCAATACCATACAACAACACAACACGAATGTTTCCAAACCACTATGGTGACGCTTAATGTATCCATGGCTGATATAGCAGTGCTATATTAATAATTTTTTCTTTTTAGAGTTTATTTTATTTTTTTTAATTTAGTATTTTTTTTGATAGAATTTATTTTATAAAGTATGTTAATTATAATTTTCCTTAAATATTATATTATCCAGCTCAACTGTGGGCATATTAAGTATGCTCACGGTAGATATAAAAACATTACTCGACAACACAATGCTTAATAGAAATAATAACACATACATGAATTCAGATATTTATTCTCTAGTTTCAATTTATAAAATTGTGCTATACATGATAGATATTACTAGTATATAAGTTTACACTTAGCAAATATTAATAAAATTGATGTATCCTTAATTAATATAACATAAACATATGATGTATGATGCACGATATCTATAAGCTCTATGAAAGGAGCTAGATTTGTGATTAGAGGGTGATAAATGGTATGTAATGTAGACGTATGTGGCCTAAATGATTATGAATTCAAATTTCACTAAGTTTGTTACACATATCCTAGCTCTCAAGTGTGATTATTTTTACCCGGTGCGCAAAAAATGAAAGGAGCTAAAGATATTAATAAATACTATTAGAAAAAAAACAAAATTGATCAATTTGTTAAAGACAGAAAAATAATTTTCCCAAAGCGATGGTAAACCCAACAAGGACAACATAGGAAAAAGTTAAGAGAGATGTCATTAATTATGTCTGGCTTTGTGCAATGGGTCCAACCCGAAACTTGTACAAATGTACAATCTTCTTGACCTTTTTTTTTTTTTTATATATTTTTTTATTTCAAATATGAGTATCAAATTAATATCAATATCAATATATTTTATTAATTCCGTTGCAGATTCGGAGCACCACATTAATTCATATGCTTATGTGGCATCACTTATGGCCACCATTCTTATTTATCTAAAATCTATATAATTATACCTATTGATTATATAATTTATATACATTAATAATATTAATTATTATAATAATTTATCTATATTATAGAACCTCAAATTTAAAATTTAATTATGAGAATGAGAGGATTCGAACCTATTACCTCCATATGATAGACTATGTCTTAAACACTACATCGCATCACTAATTAATATTTAAGGCTTACAATACATATGTTGCAAATTCGGAGCACTACAACAATCAACGTGCTTACGTGGCGTCTCCTACATCCTCCATTATCTATTTATCTAAAATTGATATATTTATACATGTTAATTTATTTAAATATATTTTAATATTGCATATAATCTATCTACATATACATCTAATTGTATTCAGTATACTGTGTTAATCTTATATTTGGTTTTATATGTCATATATACATCTTATATCCAACAATAGCTTATAAATATTACACTTATCCACCAAAATAATAATTTAACGAAGCTAATACTATAGCATACGCTACTCCACTCCAAATTACATTAGTTGAATAAATATTTGGACATCTTATTTATCATGTAGCAATAGAATTACGATAATATTAAGATCAACGCAAACAACCAACTATTACTAAAATTCACATCTTATTAAATACTCTCCCTCCATTTCTTTCAATTAGCTACATTTGCTTTTGGCAATTCTGACACGTTTTTCCACGCTTCTTAATTATGGGTTTTAAAATGGATTTTTGAAGAATTTTTTCTTTTACGGGATACTGCGACTGTCCGAGTATCCCGTAAAAGAAAAAAATCTTCAAAAATCCATTTTAAAACCCATCATCAAGAAGCGTGGAAAAGCGTGCCAGAATTGCCAAAATGAAATGTAGCCTATTGAACGAAATGGAGGGAGTATGTGATTTTATAATATTATCGAGACATCTTATATTTATTTTAATGGAAGAATAATCGATTTAATTATTAGGATATTATTAATCCAAGTAACACTACTCTTATTTTTCTATTCTTCAATCCCACATCGAATTTTTATCAAAATTTGTTGGTGGAGAACCTATATAAATTGATGCATCTTTCTAATCCAAATTCTTATTTATTTTGCAAATTAGTTGATATTCTACACTAATTCACATGCCTATGTGTAATATACTAAATTTAGTATTCTAAAATTTCTAAATTCTTCAATCTCACATTGAATTTGTGGAGAACCTATATAAATAGATATATCTTTCTAATCCAAAATTCATTTTTATTTTGTAAATTAATTAATATTTATATCATACAAATTGTATCAATATATTCAAATTCAAAATCAATCAATTAGACAATGACACATGGATGTTAAAAGGGGAACTCAAACATTTATGTTGGCTTTTCATTTGTTTTTCTTTATTATTCTTAGTGTTGAGTTTTTTAGTAGGGGTTAGTATTTTTTTTGTAGGGTTTAGTATTTTTTTTGTAGGGTTTAGTTTTTTTTAGTAGGGTTTAGTATTTTGGGTATATATTCTAAATTATTAATGTTGTAGATTCGCAGCACCACGTCGATCAGCATGCTTACGTGGCCCCCTCTACATCCTTATTCCATATTTATCTAAAAATCTATATATTTGTTCTTTTAAAATCAATAATAATAATAATAATAATAATAATAATAATAATAATAATAATAATAATAATAATAATAATAATAGTGATAATTCTACATAGTCGTGTCGATCTTACTCCCTCCGTCTTACCCTAAATGACCCCTCTTTTATTCATATGTGAGGTACATTTTAATAAAAATATACATTTAGGGTGAGACGGAGAGAGTATAAGGTATCCAAATAAGATCTTTTTATACTATATTTCCATGGCAAATTCTATAACATTGGTTTTTTATGATTGTCAAACTTTTATTGACCCAAAATGCGCATTCTGAGGTGACCCGTTAGATAATAAGTTTTTGAAATAGAATTGTCAAATTTTGTATAATATATATATATATATATTATACAATAAATTAGTTGACAATTCTATTTCAAATTATATATATTTATATTAATTTAAAACGCTTGACAATAAATTAGTTAGACACAAAATTAATTTTAAGGTGGCCCATTGGCCAATAAGTTATTTCATTTTTTTTAGTATGTGTAGATAACTATGATTGTTAAATTTTTATTGATACAAAATGAGCATTTTGAGGTGGCCCTTTGACCAATAAGCTTTTGATATATGATTTTTAAATTTTTGTAACACAAAATAAATATTTTAATTTAAGACGCTTGATAATATATTAGCTAGACACAAAATCAATTTTGAGGTGGCCCATTGGCCAATTAGATTTTTTAATTTTTTTTAGTATGTATAGATAACTATGATTGTCAAATTTTTACTGACACAAAATTAGCATTCTGAGATAGCCCGTTGACCAATTAGTATTTGATATATATTTGTCAAATTTTTGTAATAAAGAATATATTTTTTGATTTGAGATACTTGACAATATATTAGCTAGACACAAAATCAATTTTGAGGTGGTCATTGGCCAATAAGGTTAAGATACTTCATAATATATTAGACACAAAACTAATTTTGAGGTGGTCCGTTGGCCAATAAATTTTTAAAATTATTTTAATATATATTAATATTTATTATTGTCAAATTTTTGTAAAGGAAAGTATATTATTTAACATTTTATTCATAAAATATATTATAAAGTGAAACCCGTCGAATTTCGACGGGATACAAACTAGTTTATATAATTATTCTCCAGTTCTTTTGGCAGAATATTTCTATAGTTATTTTAAAACGATTATCGTTATCACTGTCACAGTTCCTGATTACCATGATCGAATTGTACTCCAATTGAAACCATTGAGTCGAGTTTAATTGTGTAAATTCTTAATTTTTGTTTACGCGCGAGCATTATTGGACTTCATAATATGTACACACAAATTTATATACTTTATCTAATGAATTCTATTAGAATATGATTATTTTTATTTCAGAAGAGTCTATTATAATAATAAAATAGAAAAAAGAGTATATTTTAATATTATCATTTATGAATTACCATACCATAATTTATGTAAGCGGCCGAAGGGTAAGAATTAATCTCAGGATGGATTATTTTTTTTGTTTATTATTCCCCTAGAAAGTAAACAATCACACATGTTAAGGTGAGACTATACATATGAATATACAATATATATATATATATATATATATATATAGGGATGCGTTATGGTGAAAACTAATTATTACGTGAAACCTGCAACCCATCATAAAATGTTGCATTTTATGCACAAAAGTGTTGCATTTTTATCATAAAATGTTGCATTCTCATGATGATGCATTATATGCATAAAAATAATATAAAATAATATATTTTATTATGCAACATTTTATGCACAAAATGAATCATTTTATGCATAAAATGCAACGTTTTATGATGGGTTGCAGATTTCACGTAATAATTAGTTTTCTTATTAATACAATTAACTAGATATTTGATTTGATTTATCAAACTCAACGTCTAATCTAATCCCGGAAGATATGTGTATATAATTATGCTACAAACAAGTTGAGTGGAATCAAGCAACTATTGTAAGACATTGATACTAATTAAATTCTCTTCAAGGTTTAAATTATAACTTAGACTATCACTGCCGATGTAATTTTGTTTGAATTTTGCTACTCCTTTGGGCACGATGCATACCTTTATTTATAAATTCCTTTTTTTCGATTTTTTTTTCTTTTCACAATGAATCCAACCATTGATGATTTTTCTTGAGAACCATTGATGGAATGTAGAGGTGCTCACAAAAACCAAAACTACTGACCCGAACTGATGTCGTAATCAAAATCGGCAGTTTTGTAAATGGAATCGAAATCGATAGTCGGGTTGGACCGGTACTTGTTGGGGTCGGCAGTATAGTTCCGGTTTTGATTTCGAAGGCTCACAACCGGAGGATCGGCTAACCACCTATTCCTTGAATGTAAAAATGTAGTGGGAATATGAAATAAGTTGGTCGATTGGGTGGGGTTGTCGTGGGCACTGCGGGGGACGATCAAAACTCACCTAGCAGGTGGTAAGTGGAGAAGAAGGCTAGGGGGATTATGGATTTGTGTCATGTGGGTGGTTTAGAAATGAAGAATCGCGGTGATATTTTCACAGATGAAGTGAGATTTTAAAAGGAATGAGGAGAAAATCAAATGCCGGTTCTAGAGTTGGCACGTTTCGAGAGGAGAGGAAGTGGATAATTTGGGCTATGTTGTTTGGGCTAAGAATAATCTTAGAGCCATTGGTGTAGCGAGTTGTAATTAGGATCTCTTCTTTTTGTATTCTGCTGGCACCTCTAGTGCCATTTGTGTTGTTAATATATTTTTTTCTTTTTCTGATAAAAAAAAAATCAATTTTGTGTGTTACATAAATATTATAGTATATTACGGAGTATAAATTTATAATAAACATATATATCATGTAGTATATGAAATTATTGGAGTTCATAACTTGAATGAATTAAATTGCGACATGTTTCCTTATGCTCCAATTAATTTTGCTTGAATGTGTAACAATAAAAATTAAAATGACGATATTAAATACAATATATGGGATCTAAACAAGATTCATTTTTATTTTTATTTTTATTATATCACTAACATAGGTTTAATCATTAGAAAATATATACAACAAAATCTACTAAATTAGTGGTCGAAGGGAACATCACAATATCTCATGCTCTCCATCATGACGAGGGAGATCTTAGCCGTTCCAGTATCGATGATTGTGGTGGAGCAATCCTTTAGTAGTGAAGGGTATATGTTCGACGAGTGAAGATCGATGATGGCGTCGGAAAATATTGAAGCTCAACTATTGCTAAAGGATTATGAAAACAAGAAAATAAATGAGACGATGTTCGTGGGACAATCCAATTAGTACAATAGATGATGAAACTAACGGGACCGTATATTTCAAGCATTCGTCATGTCAACTTTTTGTATAAGAGTTAGATGAACATTCTTTTTCCTACTTTGACGCTTTCCCCCTGAACTTTCGCCAAAAATGTTTTGACGAGACTTGGCCAATGAATGATCGATTGATCACTAAAGGTTTAGACTTTAGGGGTCTATTAATAAGAGTTGCAATAAGAATAATTTCATTGTAAACAATACATGCATACCCATGACTAATTAAACATTATTTAAAAAAAAAACATAGAAAACTATCAACCCGAATTAATACCAAATTGAAATTGTTGGTTCCGAAATTGGGACCGACCCGTAAGGTGGCGGTTCGGTTTCTGTTATGAAGAGCCGTATTCATATCTGTGGTTTCGATTTTGGTTCCGACCAGTACCGGCCGGTTCCGCACCTCTATATGGATGCTCTAATAGTTCGGACATTTTATTGTAAAGTACATTTTCATTTTCATGATGAATAGTTTGAGCGTTAAATTACAAATTTTTCTTTTTAAAGTGTAATAGGATATTTGTTTTTCCTTTTTGTCTTTTAGAATATGTAATGGTATATTTGTTGCAAAGTCGGAGTCTTACATCATTTAATTTGTTTCATATTAAACCCTTCCCAGATCGTACCCATGCGACTCGAGCATGAATTTTGTATTTTGAAGATTTTATGTCAAACATCGATTCTCTATTTCATATTCCAAAAAGTTAAATTTGTAGTCAATTAGACTTTTTCTCCACTATTATTTATCATCGTTTAAGCGACAGCTTTTGGGTGCTTGCGACACAGTCCACGAGGGAATCCTAAGGCAACGATAAATTAATTAAAGAACACAAAATCATATTATAAGACATTTAACGATAAATAAAATTAAAACAATCTATATAAAAAAATGTTATTCAATTATTATTCAATTAAATTATAATTGTAAAAAAGTCTGGTCTAGCTGGCTGGCCCACAGTGTTATGTTAATTTCTGATAATTGACTCACTATAATATGTGGATTTGGTGGTGGTCCTGCTTAACTGGTTTGTCTTTATAATATTGATTTTCTTTATTTAAATTAAGCACCCTATAAAAAAATGAAGTTTATGTACATACAATGCGATGCATATCTTAAAGCATCACGTTACATGTCCACCTCTTCTCTCTCTCTCTCTCTCTCTCTACGCATATACTGTCCTGTTTATGTTGTGGTGATATACATTAATTATATAATTTTATTTTGCAATATTTTACTATCATATAATTTTTTAATCAAACTGAATTGTGTAGGTTATCGATGGTTGACTAAATAACTAATAATAATAATATAATAATAATAATAATGAAACATGTACAAGTGGAACAGTCGAGCACTCATCTTTATGGCTTTATATTTATAATAATTACATTATACAACAAAAATTAGTAATAATAAAAGTCTTAATCTGCATCTACCCCGAGGAAACAACCATACACGAAAAACGAACATTGTCTCTTTCTTTCTAAATACTATATACTTCATCCCTTCGGTTGAGCTAATTTTAATGAAATAAAATCTACTATTATAATATTTAAATAATTTTATTAGAATGGAACAGAGTGATTACTATAAAACAATATCAAATTTACTAATACTAAGTGATACCATCAATATTAGAAACTCTATTAGTTTTATTCGGTCAACTAAAGATAAAAATTGCAATATCCTGAGGTCATTGTACTGAAGTTTTGATGTTAAAAATAAAGATGGACTAAAAGAGAGGGGTAAAATGGGTATTTAAATTAAAGTAACGCTTCAATCTTGAGCCTTATGAATAGTGCACATGCTAGTAATTAACATACACAATAATTGATAAGTCAGGCTTAACAAACAATTAATTATCACCACATAATTAACCTTCTAAACAACAACTAGCAATTAAATAAAAACCCATGATCATGATCTCAATTAGCATGATTGAACATCAAAATTCAGTCAAAAGTGACTTAATTATTCGGAAAGTGGTAATTTATACGATTTAATTGTCATACTATTTGACCTTTAATTTTCACAATATTAACAATTAAAAACAATCAATATATATATATATATGGAGTGGTTCATATGAGAACCCTTCCTTTAGTGAGAACTAGAAACCGATTTCATCCGCCCAATTTTTATTTCTACGGTTGTTGTAATTAGAAAAAATGAGGAAAAAATTTCATAACTGTCATTTTTAAGTTGATCAAGGGCAACACCGTCAACCTGAATTTATTAAAATAACCGCTCCTAATAGGGGTGTTCACAGTTTGGTTAAAACAGTAAACCAAACCAGACCAAACCGTATTATATGGTTTGGTTTGGTTTATGATTTTAAAAAATATGGTTTGGTTATTTATTTTTAAAAATTATGGTTTACGGTTTAGGTTTGATTTTTATAAATATGTAAACCAAACCAAACCGTAAAACCGTAATATAATGATAATAAATATTAGTATCAATTATTATTTTTGACATATTACATTGTCTTTTATTCTACCACCATTGAATGTTGAAAAATACTAATTAAAATAAATAAGCTAATACAATTTAATCTATTTTTTTATATATAGAATAATACTTCCAAGTTCCAACTATTTAGAGGTTATCTTTTTACTCTATTAAATATATTTTCTAAATTTTAGTTAAATTCTTAATTTTTTACTTTTGTATGTAAATGTTAGATTGTAGTTCATGATTTTCGTTGTGTCATGAACCTTTTTTTATTGTCAATTTTGATTTCATAAAACAATATATTTTATTTTACTATTTGAAACTTAAGTACAAACATACTTTAAATAAAAAAGAAGCAGATGAAAAATATTTAAAAACCGCAAACCGAACCGCACCAAACCGCATTAATATGGTTTGGTTTGGGTTGGTTTTAGTATTAGTATGGTTCGGTTTGGTTTCAAAAAATTATCAAACCGTATTTCATGATTTAGTTTGGTTTAAACATCAAACCGCACCAAACCGAACCGTGTACACCCCTAGCTCCTAAGATTATGGGATTTTGTTCACGAATTTCTATACATAAGTATATAACATGCTGTCATATTATTAATTCTAATTTTGTTTAGATTTTGCCGTTGACTCATATTTTCATATGCGAAAATCAATTTTCAAGGCAATGGATGGAGTTTTCTTTTATTTTTATTTACATAAAATTTTATTGATAATGATTCATATAATTCGTGAATATATGTGTTTATGTTAAATTAAAGTGGATTTAAAGCATGTCGGAGAATTAAAAAAGCATATGTGAAAAGTAAATTAAGCTTTTAAAATATATAAAATAAGTTACAAAATAATGAAATTAAATATTATTTTTAAAATTAATTATAAAAAAATTAACTAAAAAATATGAAATCAACACTAAAAAAAGCACGATTTTTTTTTTAAATTAAAGAAGTATGAAATTGATCGAACTTATTTTCGTAGGCAATTAATAAACGGTGACAAAGAATAAATGAACACGAAAGTAATGGAACGCAAGGGATTTACGTGATTCGATCTATTAGAATAGATCTACATCCACAGAGCAAGAGTATGGATCTTTATTGCTAGTATGAATAGTGATTACAAGATTGTTCCCCTTTTTAATCTATTCTAAACCCCTATATAGGTAATTACATGGAGTTTGACTATAATACAAAGTCTTCTCCTATTTGGACTCTGGGTTGATCCTCTTATTAGAGATAGACACCGAGCTTCTCATTATTAGATTGGCTCCCACATGATCCTTCCCATATATATATATATATATATATATATAATTGAAATTATGTTCTCTCATCAAATATTGCAATTCATAGCAAATTATAAAATATTTATAGTTTCGACATTTAATTGTTTTTTCAATTACATCAGAATACAAAGTCTAAATTAGAATGCTACGGTAAAAATCGGGAATCAGATCCTCTATCATCTAACGGTGGGACATCCATTGCACCGTTTATAATGAACACATGTCCATAATATTTTCAAAATCAGCAATAATTAAAATCTCCCATAATTAAAAATAAGTGATTTGAAAATATTATAACACATGTGTTCATCATCTAACGGTGCAAAAGAGGATGTCACACCGTTAGACAATAGATGATTAAAATCCAAAAAATTGAATAATTTGATGATCAAGTTGTCAATTACCCGATTGCAAACTCACTTAGCAATTCATTTTCTTTATCTACTCGATTTATAACACGGATTGCTATATCTAAAATGCACTTTTGAAAAAAAGAAAAAAGTAATCTAATATGCTTAAATTAAAGGGGACCGTAGATGTAATTATTTGCTAGATTTTCCAAATAAACACATGGGATGAATGGAGATTTACACTACACCCATGACAATTTCAAAACAAATGACTAAAGTAAAATACTGTACTAACCAAACTATGCGTAAAATTAAAACCATAAATATTAGTGTCTCTATCTATAAATTTAATAATGCGATGATAATATAAACAAATTTAATAGTAGGAGATAAAATAAGGGAGGGAGGTAGACAGAAAACAGCTTTTACTTAATTGACTTAAAGCCGTGGCTGTTGGAAGAAAAGGTCTCATCTCAAGCGGTAACAGCAGGGCCCCACTCCAGATTTTATTAGTAATATATTATTTATTGAATCAAGAAATCCAATTTGCCTCCTTGCTCTAATCAAAGATTTTGAGTAAACAATCAAAAAGCATTTGAATTAGGGAGTGAAAGTCAAACGTAATTTTCCTCGCAGTTCTTTTTTTTGTTTTTGTTTAAAGGCTCTGCTAAGCGATTCCTCAAATAGTAATCCACTAACCTCAAGAGGGTCAACGTCAAAAGAGGAGAAGAGAGAGAGAGAGGAGAGGGAAGGGCGAGGGAGGGAGGATATATACTGCAAGAGAGAGAGAGGGAGGGGGAAGGGTGGGGGGAAGTAAATGTGCATTTGTTGTGGAGGGTCTGCCTTAATTGGGTTGCTGAGCAAGAGAGAGAGGGAGAGAGAGAGAGGGAGGGAGAGCTCACTGCTCTTGCTGGTGCTTCAATAAAGGAGGGAGAAGGGTTCTTTCTTTGAATCACAAAGCTGCGACCTCTTGAGGAATTTAACTAACGGTTCTTTTGTTTCCTCAGCAGTTTTTCACCTTTTTTGTTTTTGTTGGAGTATCTACTGTTCTTGAAGATCTGGGTTTTTTCTTTTTGAATGTTCTTGGTCTGCTTCCATGGCTTCCTCCTTTGCTCATTGCATTGGTTCCTTTTTTTGAGCGGGGGAAAATTTGATGGTAGAAGTTTGAATCTAGGGGAATCCTTCGTGGGTGTCACCATCTCAACGAAATGTTGAAGAAATGTCGAATCTAGGGTTTTCTTTGATCTGGAGCAATAAGGGCTTTCAATTTGTTTAAATTATTGTCCCTTTTCGACTCAAAATCACTTCTTTCTGTTTGAATGTTCTGTTAGGGCAAATGCCCTTTCACTTTCCCTCCCTAAGATAGGTGGTCTTTGGATTTTGAATGCAAAGTTTTATTCTTGAGGAAGCTTTTCCGCCTTTGAGTCCTTTTCCTTTTGGGGGGTTTTAGGGTTTAATAGAGCAGAGCCCCTTTTCTCAATTGGTATACAACCACTTTGCTAGATTGTGTTTCTCTCTTTCTCAGATTAGTTATACACAGTTGGTGAAGAGTGAGAGAGAGAAGAAAAAAAAAGAAGCTTTAATGCATCTCTCTCTATGGAAGCCATTGTCACACTGTGCTTCTCTACTCTTGGACAAGAAGAGCAGAAGAAGAGATGGGTCGGAGCATTCGAGCGAAGAAATTAAGGCGAACCCTTCGACTCTAAGGAAGCTTCAAGAACACAAACTGAGAGAAGCTCTTGAAGAAGCTTCTGAAGATGGATCCCTTGTTAAGTCACAAGATATGGATTCCGAGGCAATGGCGAATCAAGACGAAGGCTTGGGGAGATCGAGGTCTCTGGCTAGGCTGAATGCCCAGAAGGAATTCCTCAGAGCCACTGCCCTTGCAGCTGAACGCATATTCGAGTTAGCTGATTCGATTCCGCAGCTCAACGAAGCCTTCTCGAAGTTCCTCATGATGTATCCGAAGTACCAGTCTTCGGAGAGGATTGATCAGCTGAGGGAAGATGAGTACTCTCATCTCTGCGCTGCTGCTTCAAAGGTATGCCTCGATTACTGTGGATTTGGGCTGTTTTCATTGCTGCAAACTGTTCATTATTGGGAATCATCTACGTTTAGTTTGTCTGAGATAACTGCCAATTTGAGTAATCATGCTTTGTATGGGGGAGCTGAGAGAGGGTCAGTAGAACATGATATAAAGACTCGAATAATGGATTATTTGAATATCCCTGAGAATGAATATGGCCTTGTGTTCACTGTGAGCCGTGGCTCGGCTTTTAAGTTGCTTGCTGAATCGTACCCTTTCCACACGAACAAGAGGCTGTTGACCATGTTTGATCACGAGAGTCAATCGGTGAATTGGATGGGGCAGAGTGCTAGAGAGAAGGGGGCGAAGGTGCAGAGTGCGTGGTTTAGATGGCCGACTCTGAAACTGTGTTCGACTGATCTGAGGAAGCAAATTTCGAATAAGAAGAAGAGGAAAAAAGATTCTGCAACTGGTCTCTTCGTGTTCCCTGTTCAGTCGAGGGTGACAGGTGCTAAGTACTCGTATCAGTGGATGGCTTTGGCTCAACAGAATAATTGGCATGTGTTGCTTGATGCTGGGGCTTTGGGTCCTAAAGACATGGATTCTCTTGGATTGTCGTTATTCAGACCAGATTTCATTGTCACGTCTTTCTACAGGGTTTTCGGCTATGACCCGACTGGATTTGGATGTCTTTTAATCAAGAAGTCTGTGATGGCAAGCCTTCAAAATCAATCTGGGCATGCAGGTTCTGGTATAGTGAAAATCACGCCTGTTTTTCCCATGTACTTGAGTGATTCAATGGACAATTTCCCGAATTTTGGTGAAGATGACGGAGCTACTGGGAATGGCGAAGTGAGTTCTGAAACCCGACCCGTGTCTCAGTTGCCTGCCTTTTCTGGTGCATTCACTTCTGCTCAGGTGCAGGATGTGTTCGAGACTGAGATGGAGCACGACAACAGTTCTGATAGAGATGGGGCCAGCACCATTTTCGAAGAAACTGAGAGTATTTCTGTTGGAGAGGTAATGAAAAGCCCAGTTTTCAGTGAGGATGAATCGTCTGATAATTCACTGTGGATTGATTTGGGTCAGAGCCCTTTAGGATCTGATAATGCTGGCCATTCAAGCAAGAGCAAGGTCTCGTCTCCATTGCCCCCTGCTTGGTTTTCTAGCCGTAAAAATAATAAATTGGCTTCTCCAAAAGCATCGAACTTGTCAAGCAGTCCAATGTATGGAAAGGAGTTGAACCAGAGCCGCCAGGTGTTGTCATTTGATGCTGCAGTTCGGTCTGTGTCTCAAGAATTCGACCATTTCAAAGAGATTCCGGAAGAAGAGCAGTTTACAGAAAGACGACGTGAGACCCCAGATAATCAATGTTATCAAGAAATAGAAGAGGCTGAAACTAGTAAATCAATCAATTCGATGAAGGGCTCCAATTTGGCTTCCATTCATTATGGCTCCGCCTCTGAGATTTCCCTCGAGAAGGAGAGCGCGATAAGAAGAGAGACTGAAGGTGAATTCAGACTTCTGGAAAGGCGGGAAGGAAGTAGGATTGCTGGTGGGAGATTCTTTGGAATAGACGAGACGGAGCAGAACCCGGGAAGCAGAGGGAGAAGAGTTTCCTTTAGTACAGAGAAATGCCAAACTCTAGAGCCTGGAGAAATGTCTGGAAATAATAGTGTAGACGATGAAGATTACATGAGCAATGGAGACTACGACGAAGATCAAGATTCAGAGAGGGCTGAACCCTGAGATTCTTTGCAGGCATCTTGATCACATCAATATGTTAGGTCTCAACAAAACTACCTCTCGCCTACGTTTCTTGATCAACTGGCTCGTCACTTCTCTGCTTCAGCTGAGATTGCCCAGTGTCAGTGGTAAGGAAAGTGTGCCACTTGTTCATATCTACGGCCCGAAAATCAAGTACGAAAGAGGAGCTTCAGTCGCCTTCAATGTAAGAGACAGGAACCGAGGCCTCATCAGTCCAGAAGTCGTTCAAAAACTGGCTGAGTCGCACGGCATTTCCCTCGGTGTCGGAATCCTTAGCCATATACGTATCCTCGAAACCGCCAAACAGCAGCGTCAAGCTCCAAATCTCGACGACACCACCCTTTGCAAGCCAATGGAGAATGGCAGACATGATGGCAAAAGTGGATTCATCAGAGTCGAAGTCGTCACTGCTTCTCTCGGTTTCTTGACCAACTTTGACGATGTCTATAAACTATGGGCGTTCGTCGCGAAATTTCTCGATCCTGCCTTTGTGAAAGAGGGTGCTCTTCCTCCTGTTGCTGAGGAGGTTGAAGAGTGATAGTATGAAAGGTTTTGCATTTCTGTGTGTGCAGAAGATGTAAGAATTGGTGTTGCTTATATATATATATTTGAATGCAGGGGCAGAGAGGGAAGGAAACATGGGAAAGGTTTTTTGGCTGCATTCTTTTTGCCCCTCCTGCATCTTTTGGCTGTGATTGGGTTAAAAATTTGTTCATTCTTGTTTTTGATTGCTTGGATTTTATCCTTGTTGGCCCTTTAGTGTTCTTGTATCATTTTCAGATAGTAGTGATGGACTCGAGTAGAGAAAAGAAATTTAGCTTTGCATCCTTTTTTCACATCGACTTCTTGTTCTATATGCTTCCTTCTGTGTCGTATTTTCTGTGTAATCCTTCATTGAATTGTTCTGGCCATCTTTTATTCTCAACCTTATTCATCATATTTAATATATAAAAACGTCATGAAAATTATATACCATTTAAAAGTAAAATAAAAAATATGAAATATGCTCATCAAATTTATTTATAATTTTTTTTACGTTGGAAGTAAGACTCGGTTTAAAACAAAAAGAGCTTTTGTGACACGTGTGGCGAATTCGATGATGGTCAAATGAATGTTAATGATGGGATTGAATTCTAAATGAGCAGATTTTGAATTCGTATGCATATGGCAACACAGTAAAAATACGTATAATTATAATATTTCGATCAAGTATTACCGAATTGAGTAATTTGATGGTCAATTCGCAATTACTTGTTTACTTACTACTACCAGTCTATTATCAGTATCACTTTCAATTCCATCAACTAAAAATAGCAACACCAATAAAAAAAGTAATTATTGTTATTGGGTCACACCATGCAAAATTGTTTGCCATGGAATAATAATGATTTCAAAGAGTTGAAAGATTATGATAGACTTCTTTTCTTTTCTGCTTTCTTTCTGCCTTCCAGGAGAGACTGATAGGGTGGAAATCCACTGCAACATTCTTTTTAAGACGTGCATACAATCATTGAACCTTAACTTTTCCTCTACAAAACAAAACAACAAAGAAAATGATTCAATCAGACTTCTCCATTACAAGAAAAATTAGTGGGATAAAGCATAGTAAAAGAAAGTGGTATGCATTGATAAAAAGTAATCCCTCCGTTCTATTTATAATGTCATGTTTCTATTGAGTATGGGAATTAAGGAGATAGTGTAAAGTGTAAAGAAGTAGTAGGATCCACACTTTTTCAAGAGTTAACTTTTTCCAAAAAATGAAACATGACATTTTGAACGGGACAACTCAAAAAAGAAAACAAGGCATTAAAATAGGGCGGATGTAGTAGTAATTTATTCACATAGCAATACCTATTCTGAGTGCAGCAAATCTATGAACTCAATTATTCCATTTGAAACCAAAGAAGGAGAAGCAATATTTGTGGAATAATAGATTGTAAAGCAACTGCACATAATTACCACGAACTTTATATACCTAGGTGGATGAGCATTGCCAGTTTTAAGTACAAAAGAGAGCTTACTTTAGAAATTCTGTAGCAACAAAAGCAGCGCCACCAACCATGCGCCATCAACCCTTTCCATTGACCAACGTACGTCGCATGCAAGGGATTTCATGAGGTGACATTTCCACTTGCGAATGCATGCATGAATCAACGAGAAATGAAGGGCGTGTCAATGAATAAAATAGCTTATCATGACTGATCATCCATCATTTTGATAAGGAAAGCAGTTTCCAGTGCTGCCTCTTTGCAATGCAAGTATCTGTTCTCCTCCACTATATCAGTTGTTAAATTAAGAAGTATCGGATGCCTAGGGTCGTGAACAGTATACTCCCTCACTCGAGCTACCCATTTTGCAGCTTCCCATACTCCAAACCTGATATATATAAACAAGGAATCTAATTGCTATATGGTCTTGATGAATTTTGAAACTAAGTCATTAATACAGAATGTTGAAGTTCAGTAAAAGAAGTTACATACTCGAGCAAAGAAATTATAAGACACCTAATTACCTTGTATTGAAAGATGACGTTACCAGAGTAGCAGGGTATAATGCATCTTTACGGATATTATCATAGGGGGAAAATTCACGTATGGCCCGAAAATCTTCAATGTCGCCAGGGTATCCAAACTCCTCATAGTCATTAGGTGTAAGTGGTAAGATAGGTAGCAGCAGGGTGTGCGTTGGGTCTAAAAATGGTACCTAAACAATACATGAAATTTTTTACCTACCTAAATTGCAATAGTAGAAAAAGGACAATTATTTGTGAATTTTTGCACATGATAGTATTTTTTTTGCATACACAAAAAGAAACTTATAATGCAAAGTAAAACTGAAAAGTAAAAATGATGTCATTAAGTTGAACCACCTTTAGAACAGCAGCTCGAAATAAATCTGGACAAAAGTTAATAGCTGAAGCAACTAACAATCCTCCGGCACTGTATCCCCAGCCAGCCAGTTTGGTTTCTCCAACAATTTCCCTTCCAATTAGAAACTTAGCACAAGATATGTAATCCTTGACAGAATTAAGTTTCTTAGTTCCCCTTCCATCGTAGAACCATTTTTTACCTTTCCCACCTCCACCCCTGTTAATTAAGATCACCAAACCAGTCAGACGTATGTGAGCCTTTGCATAATACATGTAATAATTAAGAGCAAAACCATCTTTCTATAGAAAACAATTTCATGAAGCTTTCAGAAAATAATCCTAATGGATCAGCTATGACAATAGGAAGTGAAGTTTTGGAAATAGGAAAGAGATGTAGTTCACAAACATGTGGCAACATAAACGCTAAAGTAGGCATTCAGCCAAATATATTTGATGATATGCATTGCATAACAAACCTAACATCAGCATATGCAATAACCCAACCACGATCAAGAAGGCTTTTGATCTCATTTCGCCATCTTTTGTCTAGTATCTCACCGTAAGCTCCATGTCCATGAAGTAATCCGGGACTTTCCCCAGTTATCTTCTTGTGGCGTGAATATATTATGGTAAGTGGAACTGAGACCCCCTCATGTGAAGGAATGTCGTATTCTTCACAAGCATAATACTCAGAGAGGTCATTCCATGCCCTATCATCTTCAACATTATTGACATAGATGTTTTTGGATATAGACGTCTTTTTACCACTGCTTACAGCGGCAGACGATCCATATAAAACCCGCATTCTTTCATAAAGCAGGTTTTGCTGTTGAACGATAGTCCATTTTCCATTTAGCAAATCATAATCAACCACTGCATCTGGCATCTGGATAAATGAAAAGAAGTTAAACCGCACATATATATTACAAGAAAGAAATGAATATGGAGCGTAATGCGAAACATATGCTACACATTATATCATAATTGAATCAAGAAATGATACTGACAAAATTCTTTAACTCTAGTTTAACTCGTTTGCAGATAATAATCCAGAGAGTATTAAATTCCATTCAGCTATATCCAAATATTTCAACAAAATTTTGTGGCCTAAATACAATTATTCTATGCCATATATTGATAATTATAAACATACATATGCAATCAAAAATATCAGAGTACCCCTACCAATCTAATAAACGTTCACAATAATTTGCAAGCATCATGCAGAATACACCAAATTCACATTAAGCAGGCACATTGCATTTAAAGTATGCTATGACCTCAAAATAAGATTTAGGAAGAACTAACCATGGAAAACATGTCAACAATAATTATTAACACAACCTAGAAAACTATGGTAAACTAACTCAATATAACTAAATGATTTTGCCACGAGAGAATGATATAAAGCAGAATAGAGTAATCAAGAGATTACTTGCATACCACAGGAGATGTTATTGTAACGCGCATGGTTGAAGAGTAGAAGTCATAATTTGTTCCGGGTAATATTTGGGCTACATGATCTGGAAGAGGTAAGCTCTGTGGATTAAAATCTTTGAGAAGAGCTCCAACCTGTAAACTCACTACATAAGAAAATGCAGAGCTACTGATGTTTATATAAATTCTACACCAAACATAGAGTTGATAAGGCTGTTCTCATGTACATAGTATTTTCAACGAAGATGTACAGACATAAATAACATGAACTGAACTTCAACTTTATTTACACATTAAACAAGATCTGAAGACAGTATTACCTTTTCATTACCTAATGGTAAAGAAAGAGAATACAATTCATATTTTCGTCCATTCCTCACTATAAGTAGCAAATGTGTTTTGCAGAAATCAACATCTATAATATTCAATTGCTGGTCATGGGCAAAAACATTCTGCACAAGATCACAAAAGATAATTTAGGATCAAGCCTGAGACTTGAGACATAGAAATGTCTGTATTCATGCTTATCATCTGATTAACTACAGAAATATGCTAACCTCCCAATTCCTCGGACTATATGAAGAAGCAACAGGACTACGCAATAGGTAATGATGATCAACAGGTTGCCCCTGCCAAGCGGCATTTGTAACGAGGTACAGGTACCCTTGATGATGCTCAAGAATGCAATGAATGTTTGGTTCGCCATCCCAGACAAGTGTCATTCCAGATAAAGGGTCGGCTGTATTTATTAGAAAGACCTAGAAGTGGATCAAAAATATATAGATCATCCAGCTCAAATTCATGTATCCAATGGGGAGTTCAAGAATATTCTAGTAGGCATACCTTGGATGACTGGGTCGAGAATACGTTTACCGTCAAAAACTGAAAGTCTTTGGTGTGCCTTATATATAGATGAACATTTTCTTTGGGTTCGTCAAGAATTATTACATCTTCAGCATCTGAATTCAGCATGCTACAATAGATCCTGAGAGAATCAAATGTCAATTTAAATACAGATACCAATGTAATCAGGGAAAGGCTTTAATATACAGCAATACAAACCTAAAAGGTCTCTTCTTATCATCTGTAACAACATAAAACAACGCTTCCCCAGTTTTAGACCAAGCTATACTGGAAACCCGGTCAGCTTGAGGCTTATTACAAAGCGACCCAACATTCAAGTCTCTAACAGATAATTTGAAGTAATCATTATCCTTGTCATACATAGTGTACGCAAGATATCGGTGATCAGGTGAGATCTCTGATAATTCTTCATAAGCATAACCTGTCAACAAGAATGCGAGTAAATATCTAGAAAGTAATGTCAACTGAAGCAGCAAAAAATGTACAGATTCAATTAAAGAAACAAATTATACCTCCAAATCTTTCAGCTTCTTTATTGTAGTCAAGCAACTTCTGCTCAACTTTCTTTCCAGACACGAAATCAAAGCCAGCCGAGGGAGATTTATTAGAAATAAACTCTTCATGAAGACTGGCTAGTCTCCTACATAATAATGGGTATGACATTCCTTCTTCAACTCGCCTGTAGTACAACCTGCAGTGACCACAGATAAAGTGAAACGCGCCATTAATCTCCATTCTCCAGTTTCAAATAACACTGAAGGGAAAACAATAGTGAATTCTAAAATCACAAATAACAAAACCCCCCAACTCTCACTCAATATAAAAACAAATCCAAACAGAGGAGTAGGAGAAAAATAGAGAGAATGTCAATGCTGCAAATTCAGACATTGACAAACAAACAAAAGACTTCTTTCCAAATATTACTGCTTTATAAAGGATACGGAGTATTTCTTTCCCAAAAATGGTCTGGTTTCATAACATAGCACTGTGAAAAAGAGTTACACGAGCTCACCCCATATTGCCAACTCACCACGACTGAGCGTAACAACAACACCATCAAATGAACTTCCACTCTACCATCTCAGAAACTAACGTTTTCTAAAGAGAGAGATTTTCCACGAAAAAAGATCCTTACAAATAGTTGAGCATTATAGCTAAGATTTCAATCGAAGTGTTGATAACTCATTTCAAAATTATCTTCTTCCTACAAAACAGGAGTAAGAATTCAAGTTCAGTAGTATAACTAATGCACAGGTGGATGAATTTTCTAATTTCTCTCATATTCGCGGTAACAGAGTGAAGTTAACTACGGCAAATGTGATAAGATCACACAATCATAAGCCATCAGCTAAATTTATGAACAGTCAACGGAACAGCTACAAATAGAAAGCAGAGAATCGATATTACCAGGGTCCCCAACGGAGGGGAGGAGTGGAGAGGTCGGCGGCGAAGCGGGAGGCCATCTCGGAATGGAGCTTGGACTGGAGGCGGTCGGTGTCGGACATGACGGCTTCGGTGTACTTCTCCTCCTGCTCCATGTAAACGTCCATGTGCCGCATCGCCACCCTATCGCTCAGCTGCGACATCCAGTTGTACTCGTCCTCCCACGACTCCCCGTGGAGGGAGAAATTAACCGGCTTCTTCGGGGGCTTCGGCAGCGACGGCGGAGAGGGAGGTGGCTGGGGCTTCGGCGCCTTGTAATTCGATATTTGGCGAATGGCGCGGCGGCGGAGAGGGCGGCGCAAGGCCGTGAGAAGGTGCTGCATGGTGGTCGGGAAATGGGGGTTTTGGCTGCCGCGGGGTTTAACAGACCAGTTTCAGTATTCGCCTTTTTGAATTTAAAAATAGTCAAAATTAAGCCATCATATTCATATATATAGGTTTTTTTTGAGTTTTCGTAAAAATGTGAGGTAAAGAAAAATGTGCTAATTTAGCTTTCGTAATCTTTAGCTAAATATGAGGTAAATAGTAAGACTGAAAAACAAGTAAGCACCCAAAGAAAAAAAAAATAAAATAGATCAAGTTTCGTTCAGACATTTCAACAGACAAATGGAGAGTGCTTTTCCTCTAGATCATCAGAATATTGCAAACATGCCTTCTTGTTCCAGTACTTTCAAGATTAATTTAGCAAAACATGTTATTTAGCACTTTAGCAGCATCTAAGTGAGTGCGAAATATAAAAGAAATTGAAAAAAATCTAACTAAAATAAGAAGACTTGAATCAAAACCCTATAAAACATAATTTTAAATTCATCAAGTGAGAGAATTGTTGTAAATCTATTTTATATATGGACATTACTTATTCATTAGGATTTCTCTCTCTTGTATATATATCTCGTGTGTATCCCATTTGTAACTTACGGTGAATAAGATTAATGAGAAAACCCTACTTCTACCGCTGTCTTCTCCCTTCTCTCTTTCTCTTATGTGTTCTTTATTCTTCTCTACAATACTACTTTACAACACGTTATCAGCACGAGTCTCTAACTGATTGAGCGGATCTTGAAGCACGAGATCGTGAAGCATTGTTGAAACTCTAATCAATTGAGTGAAATTAAAAAAATTGGAGGTATGTCTTAGGAAAGAATCGTGTCTTTCCAATAAGGTAATGGATGATCTGCAAATATATGTTCATAATTGGATTTTCCAACTTAATCTTTGTCGTTTTTCATTCGGATCTAATTTGAGTGGAGTAATTTATTTGATAAATATTACTCCCTCCGTCCATATATGATTTCTTGACCCAGTTACTATATCGGTCCGTCCACTATTTCTTGACCCTTTCCGTTTTGGGACATAGGCCCCACATACACTTTAACACTTTATCACTTTATACTTACTTTAACACTTTAATACTATTAAAAATATTAGATGACCCATAATTATTACACTTTAACACTTTAACACTTTAATTTATTAACATATTATCAAAACACATTAAACTCCGTGCCCAGAACAAAAGGGTCAAGAATTCATGGATGGAGGTAGTATTTCTTTTTGGCATCGAAATTTTCGGTTCTAATTGAGAATTAAGTTGTTATGTCCACAAGATTGGAGATATATATATCGTTGTTATATATGCTTTTATTAAAGATGCATTCTGGTTCATAAATTTCGATGATATTTTGAAAGAATTCGATCTTTATTTATTTTTATTCATTAAATTGGAGTTGAATTCTCTATGATTAAGTCAAGCATGAGAGTCTTTAAATATGTTTGAGATGATGTGACTTTATGATTGTTTATTTGTTTCGACAATTAGTAAATATATGTGTATTAATTTGCTGAAACTTGAAAATTGATTTTTTTTTTGAGTGAATTGCATATGTATGTTCTGATATTTGAGGAATGAACTTCAACAGTAAAAGTCATTTTATGTCTCGAATATTTTCAGCTAGAATCGCATGTTTTGTGCTATAATCTGAGATGAGATTGGTGGTCCTGAGTTCTGTTACATTCATTTGCCATTATTATATGCACGAAAATATGTCTTTTTATGCAATATATATAAACAAAATTAAACATGAATTTGTGGAATGGATATTTCTTTTTTTAACGCAAGAAACTCATAATATGGATTATCTAAATAATTTAGCCCTGAAGGCAAAAGCTCTGATATCTTTTTGAATAAAATACTCTTATTTTAGTACAATCTTTAAACGATAATTCTCTCCCAAAATAATATGATTGAATTCCTCTTACTTTTGTACTCCAGCAGTAGTACATGAAAATATATAGTTATTCTTTATGGCAATCCCTGAAGGATTACGATAAATCACAGTTCTCCCTTTAGTATAATTGTTTGAGCTCATATTTTTAAATTGTGTACTCCAGAAGTAGTACATGGCTAAATAAATTATATGTAAGGATCCTTAGTATTTTCCACTTCTATTGGAAGTTATTCGTAATTTTCACATGGTGCCTGAAGCACAAATTACTATCTACAGAAGTGGTCAAGGGAGAATCCGTGACTTATTTTTTAGTCCTAACATGAAGGACGAGTGTGATCACTGTGAGTTGATCGAGGCCATATAAATCATTATTCTCTCATAATATATGACTATGAAAATCGTGAATTATATCTATTTGTTTGCCTGAAGCAAACTTGATAATTAGAGCATCAAAATAAAATTTTGCAGAATATTATATATAATTTTATGTCTTAACTCTCGCTAAAAAAAGGGGGAGAATTTTCATAATTCAACTGACAATATTCTTATTTTCAGCTCTAGAAGAGTTTCTTCAATTCCATATTGATTGTCTTCCATTTTGGAAAAACAGTATAAGCAAAAATCATGTTGCAATGAATTTAAAATACCCAAATTATTAAAGCATGAGTGTTGGGTCATTCTCCTTATAATTAGTGCGTGATAATAAAAGTTATCATTTCCCATCTGCTAATTCTATTTATCACCACCAAAACGTACATATATGGCTCTAAGAAAAATATGTTTACCCTCCGTCAAGAAATGAATGTTTGATAGAGCCAAATTATTGGGGATCATTTGATTAATTGGTACGTTATTCTTATAATCCAACTAAATCATTTCACGGCATTAGGGGGAGATATGAATGAAAGAATGCCGCAAAATTCTTGTTGGATTAAATATTAATTCACGCACTACACAAAATGAACTGAAAGTTCAAACAGTTATTGACTGCCAATGGAGTGATTTTATATACTTGTTTATATGCACCATACTGAACTGAAGTTCTTCATGAACTAAATAAATTGATTGATGCTCTTAACGCCTGAAGCGTAAAAACTATTTTGGTGCTAAAGATAAAATCCGCGGTAGTAATATCAAATCATTAAATGATATTACTCTAGTAAACCTCCTGAAGAGGACCGTCCCGCAGACGAGAATCCCAAATGATATCACTCTATGTATAGAACCTACTGAAGAGGATTGTCCTGTAGACGAGAATCCCAATATATTTGTAAGTGCACTAAATAATCATAACATTGGGACACTGGGATTACGAAACGACCAGATTAAATATATTATTGGGAAATGATGGATAAATCTGGTTAATATTGATTATATATATTGTCATGAAGACAATTCAGGAGAAATGTTAATAGAAATGTTATAATTGTCGACACTCTTTACCTCAACCATTACTGGTATAAGTTTAAAATGATAATCTGGATCCAGAATGAATATGGTGTTATTGTGCCGGAAGCACATGGTAAAATAAAGAGAAGAAGTTGAGGTTGAGCTTCACTCGCTAAATAGACAAAAAGTCTATTATTCCTCTATATTTTATTCTTTAAAGAAAGTTGTCCTAGTAGGACACAAATAAATGTTTTTAAAGAGGAATCAAGGTTAATGAGGTGGTTGAAAATAAAGCGAGTAGCTCGAGGGATTTTAGCAGAGACCCTCAATTGATTAATTCATTTGTTATGCATTATATTCCGTTATGTAACTTATGGCAGTAATTGGTAAATATAGATATCATATGGTTGATCGTAACGATCTCTTTTATATAAGTTATTGGGCACCAATATTTATATATGTCCTTGTTGGACTTGAAATTCCTTAAATGAAGGAAAGTGAAATCGCAACATGTACGATATAATAAGTTTATCCTCCTGAAGTAAGGATATGTGCATAATCATTTATGCTTATGTGTGTGTATCAAAATGTGTTTGAATGTTTTTATAATATTTATGATTATGTTGATGTTATATAAATTGTTACACACAAAGAATTTTAAGAAAGTTAACTCATGCTTATGACGAGTTTAGTAGACTGATAGTCAAGTATATCTCGCCTGCAGTCGAGTATCTCCCTGAAGGAGTATTGTAACAGTCCGAGTATCTCCCTGAAGGAGTATTGTACCGGTTGATTTGGTTGATGTGAATTTCAAATTGTTATATTCAATAAATCACATCCATTATCTCATATCATTACTTGAAGTGTATAAGATAATAAAGAAATTATGAACCAGAAGTTCATTATTTTGAGTACCAAAAGTACTACTCTATCAGGCCTGATACCATTGATTTTGAATTGCTAGCAAAATGAAAAATTTCTCCTAGAAGGAGATATATGATGGTAATCATATTCTTTGTCATCTTCAAGGTATAAGAAACCTTGGTCTAAAGAACTTGATCAATTTTATGAAAGATATTGACATTGATATTGGTGTATTATTCGGATGCTTACTTATTTGGATTCCCAAAATACTTAATTTTGGACTGATAGATTGACAAAACCCCTAATATCCTATGTGAGGATGTATAATTATTATATTGTGTTGCACATATGAGTTCTAGAAGAACTATTATATATTTAGTGATAATCCTGCAGATTTATTCACTAAACCTCCCCACGTCTATGTATGAGAAATATATGAATGAGTACATATTGAAATGTATTGAGTTGAAAGATTGTTGTTTGAGGGGGAGCGACATATTTAAATTATTTTGAAGATTAGGTCCTAAAGACCGAAATAAGATAATCCCGAAGATTATGCCCTGAAGGCCAAATAGTTGTACTCTTTTTCCCTTACTAAGTTTTTCCCAATGGGTTTTCTTAGTTAAGGTTTTTAATGAGGCAACTAATGCAACACATGAATAAGTGTATGTTATTTACTCTTTTCCTCTGCCGAATTTTCCCCATAGGGTTTTTACGGAGAGGTTTTTAACGAGGCATGAACATCACGTCGTAATGTCCAAGAGGGAGTGTTGTAAATATATTTTATATATGGACATTACTTATTCATTAGAGTTTCTCTCTCTTGTATATATATCTCGTGTGTATCCCATTTGTAACTTACGGTGAATAAGATTAATGAGAAAACCCTACTTCTACCGCTGTCTTATCCCTTCTCTCTTTCTCTTCTGTGTTCTTTATTCTTCTCTACAATACTACTTTACAACAAGAATGAAATAATCAAATAAAAAAATCTCTCAAATAAATAGATTATATATTAAATTACACTTTTTGGTAGTTTGGTGACCCAAGAATATGCAGCGCAACAGCGGACTTTCGTGAGAAATGTAGTAGGGAGGCAAATTTTAATTTGATGAAGAGGTTGAAGACAACGTTAAAAACAAAAGAAATTAATTTCATAAATAAACGGCCTTTTTTTGTTAGTTCATTGGCTAAAATACTTAGACCAGTCTTTATTATGTTAACATATACTACCTCCATCCCATTCTATTAGTTCATATTTTCGTTTTGGTCCGTCCCACTTATTAGTTTTTTTTTTCTAAAATAGCAAAAAATTTATGGCTACAATTAACTCTCTCTTCTTAAAATTGATTATAGCCACATATTCTCTCATTCATTAGTTTCTATGCCCAATCTAATGTGGACTAATAAGAAGGGATAAATGTAGTATATATATAAGGGTGGTTCTGTACATAGCCCCCCATTTTGCTCTTCATAGCCTCCAAATTTAATAAAATAATAAATGTATTACTAAATTTACTAATTTATTCCCATAACCCCCAACTTTCCCACTGCAACATTATAGGCTATTTCTAAAATCTGCAAATGGAATTTCTCCTGAGACAACACAAAAAAAAAAAAAAGAAAGAAAGAAAGAAAAAAAAAAAAAACTCATATTAATCGAACTGTTCACACAACAATGATCAACTTTTCAAGAAATATGTTGCAATTAAATGCTTCGAAGGTGGAGTTTTAGGAGAATTCTTGAAAACTTGGTGTTTTATATATTTTTCAGTTATTTTATTAATGAATCAGTGTCATTATATTATTCTATCTTCATATCTTTTGTGTAATCTTATCATTTCATTTTTATATGAATATTAGTTCAGTGCTCATCGAAATTCGACGGGAGTAATTTTTTGTTACAATTTTTAAATAAAATAAAAAAGTATAGTTATTTATTTTACTTCATACTACATAGTATTTAATAATTCAATTAAAAGACTATTAGCATTGAATTATATTATGAGAAATAGGTCAATAAGGGACAACGTTCCTCGTTTAATTTTACACATTTTTTAATGTCAGGTTAGTGTTAATAGAAAAATAAGTTAATGAGGGTAATATTTATCGGATATTTTTATTCACTCGAATTTCAAATGTTAAGACGCCCACTACAAGAAAACTAGCCTGTTGCGACATATGTGCATGCGACAGTGTCATAATTTTACGACGCTTATGCTCTTAGTGTTGTATATTTGTGTCATAAAATTATTGTGTCACCATTTTGCGACGGTAATGCATCACTTTATTTTGTGTCTCGTAATTACAACAATTTGTTTGCGACATATCACTTGAATGTCATAATTATATGTCACATTTGGAATAGTGTTGCATTTTGTGTCATATATTTACATCATTAAAATATTATGTCACTATTTTGCGACAGTAATGCGTCATTTAGTTTTGTGTCTCGTAATTATAACAATTTATTTGCGACATATTTGTTGAATGTCATACTTATACATCATATTTGGAATAGTGTTGCATTTTGTGTCGTATATTTGCGTCATTAAAATATTGTGTCATTATTTTGCAACAATAATGTGTCACTTTGTTTTGTGTCTCGTAATTACATCAATTAAATGTCATAATTATACTTCAAATTTGGAAAAATGTTGCATTATTGTGTCCAACGTGCGTCATGAAAATATGGTGTCGCTATTTTGCGATCGTAATGCGTCACTTTCACTACAACAAAAAACATATTGGTATACAACAACACTCAATCAACAACGGTTAGTGAAAACCATCGTACTTAGAAAAAAAGAACCGTTGTTTCTCCGAGCCTCTTCTGTGATCGGGTGAGTATCATTCCTGCACTTTTTGCGTCGCTCATTGAACCATTCTTCAATGATGAGCCTTACAACATCTAGACAAGCGACAATCGGCAAATGTCGGGCCAGTAGGCTATTGTTAAAAGATTCTGCAGCGTTGGATGTCATGTTGCTAAATCGTCTTGCTTGGCATTGAGATTGGGACCACCTTGTTACTCCAACATCTATCAATCTGTTGTAAGCCAGCCTGCTAGTGCGCCGGATCCCCTCAAGGTAGGTCTGGAACTCATGGTCGTCGTACGTGTATGCAGCATGTTGGAGCTGGTTGCCTACATTCTTTCCATAGATAGCGAGATTTTTGGCAAGATGGAAGTAACAGAACCCGTGCTTAGATGCGGGGAAGATCTCTTGGATAACATGTATGATAGAAGCGTGCATATCGGAGACGAACAACATACCCGGACATGGACCATATGCCTCTCGGAGGCATTCTATGAACCAAGTCCACGATTCGTTATCCTCAGTCGGCCATGTTCCGTACGCCAGTGGGATAAGTTGCTCGTTCGCATCCTTCGCCACAGCTACAAACATTAACCCGTGGGCCTTCCCCTTGAGATGAGTGTCGTCAACAATAATGACTGGCCGGATATATCCATTTTACCAAGCAAAATGCGTAGCGCCTAGAGCAACGAAGACTTGTTTGAACCGGCCATCCTGGCTAATCTCGTACTGGGTGATCGTCTCCGGATTAGTGAGCCTCAGCATGTAAAGGTAACTGAGCAGATCGTTGAAGGAATCCTTGTGTTTGCCATAGACTATCTCGATCGCGGCATTCCGTCCCTTCAAGCACACATCGTAGTTGACATCGATGCCGAACTTGGATTTCAGCTCGTTTTGAATAATACGAGGCTTTATTATTTTAGCATCACGGAGCAATCTTTTCACGAAAATCCGATCACCAACGCGTGGATCTTCCTCACATGAGTGGTATCTGTTAGACCTACCTCATCGAATGTGTGCTCCTCGTCAAATATGTTAACAGTCCAAGGCCCGCCTTCGCTAGTGACATAAAGTCTGAATGGGCAATCTCCGGATAATTTGCATGTCATGACCATTCTTCTCGTGTCTGATTTAGCGACCCGGTATTCTTTCCTCCTGTTCAAATGCTATAAACCCACTGCGATCCAAATTTCATCATTGGAGAAGAAAATTGAGTTACTCGAGAGCTCATCAACATTCAAGAGATCATCGTGATACACTAGTGAATCACGGGGCTGGGCATAGACTATCGACCTCCTGTTCACCCTCACCAGGATTTGGGAACATCATCCCAAGGAGTTTCTGCATACCCCCTTCCTCCTGTATCCAAGCGGTCCACTCCGCGAATAAGGCCCTGTTAAGCTGCCTACCATCATGGTATAGATTGGTCTCGCCCTCGCTCTCCGAGGTCTTCGAGTTCTCTTCAGGTTCTGGGACATAATCTTCGTCATGTATTTGCTCTTCGTCGTGCTCGACCGATTGATTGAGGTCTGGAATGTTACCTATTTCCGGGATGTTGTTGCTTTGGCCGAGATATTCGTCCCCTACCCAGTTATTAGAAGCAACAGCCCTCCCGACTTCATCCAGGTATGCCCGCCAATCGTCGGTGCCCTGGCTGAAAAAATCATTTGACCCCTCGTACGCATGCGATTGATCGAAGGTAGGGACATATGGAGAGGATGCCTCGACGTATGAAGATGATGCCCCGGCATGTGAAGAGAATGCTCCGTCTTTTGTCTTCACGAATATCGTTGGTATAAAACCATTGCATAATTCTCGTAATGGGATATTGACCTCATCGCCGCCTTGATAACCAAAATCATCCCAAGTACCCCCGTATTTAACATTGACGTAGATCTCAGCCATCTGTAGTCAAATAATTACAACTTAATTAATAAAAATTACAAATAAATATATTCAATAAATTAAACACATAAATATATACTAATTTCGTTAGGAGACCAAATCTAATTCAAACATCACAAATATATACTAATTTCGGATTAAATCACATAAAAGAATTACTTTAAACAAAATAATAATTAAATAATTTCAAAAAATAATCATTAAACAAATTAGTAAGCTTATAAATTACATGTGATTATTTATATATATTAAGAAAAAAAGGGAAAAATTCAGATGTGGCCGGCCGGTCCAGACGGTGGCCGGAAAAGTGATTTTTCCGGCTACCGGAATACACAGCCGGACAGTTATTTTCCGGCGCCTAATTGACCGGCCGGCTACACCCGAATTTTTATCTTTTTTTTTATCAACCTAAATATGAATTTTAACATTACAAACACAACATATTTGTACTAATTTCATATTAAATCACATAAAAGAATTAATTTAAATAAAATAATAATCAATTAATTTTAAAAAAATCATTAAATGAATTAGTAAACTTATAAATTACACGTGATTATTTATATATATTGAAAAAAAAGGGAGAAATTTGGGTATGGCCGGCCGGTCCAGACGGGGGCCGGAAAAGTGATTTTTCCGGCCACCGGAATACGCGGCCGGACAACCATTTTTCGGCGCCTAATTGACCGGCCGGCTACACCCGAATTTTTTATCGTTTTTTTATCAACCTAAATATGAATTTTAACATTACAAACACTGCATATTTGTACTAATATCGAATTTAATCACATAAAAGAATTAATTTAAATAAAATAATAATCAATTAATTTAAAAAAAAATCATTAAACAAATTAATATACTTATAAATTATATGTGATTATTTATATATATTGACAAAAATTTTGAAAAATTAGGGTGTGGCCGGCCGGTCCAGTCGGTGGCCGGAAAAGTGATTTTTCCGGCCACCAGAATACACAGCCGGAAGGCCCTTTTCCGGCGCCGAATTGACCGGCCGGCTACACCCGAATTTTTATCTTTTTTTTCTCAACCTAAATATGATTTTAACATTACAAACACTACATATTTGTACTAATTTCGAGTTTAATCATATAAAAAAATTAATTTAAACAAAATAATAATTAATTAATTTTAAAAAATCAATAAATGAATTACTAAACATATAAAATACATGTAATTAATTATACATGTGGTCGGAAAAGTGAATTTTCCGGCGACCGGAATACACGGCCGGACGGTCTTTTTCCGGCGTCAGATTGACCGGCCGGCTATGCCTGATTTTTTTTCTTTTTTTTCTTAACCTAAATATAAATTTTTCAATTTCAAACACTACAAATTTCTAATAATTTTGAATTAAATACGACATGTTAACAAAATTCAATTAATTTCCAAAATAAATACATAAACTACTTACTAAGCATAAAAATTCGAAAGCGATTATCTATATTATTGGATAATCTGGAAACACAATAAATCAATATGGCTCGATATCCTCCTCAGTTAATCGCTTGTCTTCCTCTTCCTCAGCTCAAAACTTCTTCTCAGAATAATTATTTTAGTGAGAGTTGGTTTTTCTTTTTTTGAACTCCATAGCAATTTCAGTGTGGTATATATTGAGTTTCGTGTGCTGTGGTTGGCATAGGATACCAAAAATTATTACTGTTTCGTCTGTGATATAACAGACGAAAATTGAATTATTTGTCAAAATTGTTTACTGAAGCATTCAACATGCACATTGTTGATAATGTGCATGCATGCATAATAATAGAGCCGTCACTTCTCCCAAGTCTTCATTATCAGGTAGTTATGAACTAGTTTTTAAATATATAAGGTGTGACCCATTACACATTAAATTAATAAGAAGGGTAGTTTTTACATTTCTTAATTTAGAAGGGTAATTTTTACATAATCATTTTTAAAAGAGTAGTTTTAAATATTCTGAGATTTTTAATTCATCATGTGTAGCAGTGATTAATTATATATAGTATTTGATATTTGTCATATTTGGTTTTGGGAAATTTAGACTCTCCTATATGAATTCTCAAGGGTGGCTAATATGAAGGAGAAAACACATGTGAAATTGGAGTTTGTAGCAACCCAGCATTGTGAAAGTGTAGTTGTGAAACCTCATCGGACTTAGAAGGATAGGGTTGATTTGGCTAATTGTTGGCATTGTTCTAAAAATCCCCGCCTAGCTCCGTCTAGTCCCCGCCTAGACGCTAGAAGGTAGCCCGCCGTCTAGTCCGCCTAGTCCGCCTAGCCCATCTAGGCGCCGTCTAGACTCCCGCCTAGTCCGTCTAGACGCTAATCCCCACCCCACCGCCCTACTAGCGTTTAGCGACTTTTAGAACATTGATTGTTGGTCCGAATTCAAGGAGGCGAATGTAAAGGAAGTGATCAAGAAACAGGGAGTTTAATTGGGACTTGATTTTGGTGCTTAATTATTTAGTATTAATGTGTGTAGCATCTGTACTATTATGTGTCTCAAAATATTATGAATGTTCTTGATGTAGTCTTTCTACTATTACATATGCATTGTAGTTAAGGACTCTTCTTGTTTGAAGCCATATATGGCTGCTTTAATTCCTTGCTGTAATTTATGAGTGAAACTGAAAATTGCATGCTCAAGCTCAAGTAAGGAACTCAGAGTCATATCTATGTATCTATATTAGTATAATCTATTACTGAAAAAGCAGGGGCAGAAGCATTGGGGAGTGGCGAAGCTACTGTAGTTGATTAGCTAATTGATTTATTATTGTAAGCTTTAGTAAACTTGAATCTTATTTGAGAATGACAGATTACTTCCCAACAAAGTATACTTGCAATTTGTGATGCAATCTTTGCTTGCATGGTTTCTCAAGCAAGTTGTAACCTTTTCTGTAGTTTTTGGTGCTTCTATTCAACGTTTCGCGAACATGGTTTTCTTAATCCATGTGCATACTATTTATCCATAAGGGAGGTTTGCTTGATCAAAGAAGGCAGCATAGGTTCCTCAACTAGATACAAGTTTACACAATTGAAATATTAAAGCTTAGTTCAAATCTACTGATAAATTGTGTTTTTCTGTGATTAGTACTCATAAATCTTATTATTCTTCATACAGAATTCATTCCTTGTGGTTAGGGTTAGCATAGGATCTTTGCAGCTACTATTCCTCTTTCTGTGAGTGATACATCATATCTAGAATTAACTGTCTTGTTCTGTTTATTAAAATTTGGCATTTCACTTATACCTCTATCAAGCTAAGCCTTGTTGGGGGGAAAACATCTACAACTTTGGTGAACTTGTAGAATTAATTAACATAGGAACACAAGTCTATAATTTGCCTCAAATATCCAAATCGTACTTTCTTTCTAATTAATCTGTGTAGTGTAGATACATATACTGTTCTTAATTATTCCAATATGTATATGCCCTATGTATGCTCCCTAGTCCCCAAGTCCCTAGTTGTCAACCAAATTTAATTTACTCTACCAAATTAAAACATTATTAATCCTGTGTGTATGTGTATTTGATATCCATCTTACTTCAAGATTCCACACATTGTTAAATTAATTTGGAATAATAAATAATCGGTACCAGCAGATCTTGCTCCAACACGAACCATCCCCACATTCCTAATATTTCTAAATTGAATTTTTTTGTCTTATTTTTTCACACATCACTGCTAACTTCTACTATTAACACTATTGTAATATACTCCCTCTGTCCACGAGTTCTTAATATATTTAGAATTGTAATATACTCTCTTTGTCCAAGCCTTGAGTTGCAAAGCGTGCTTGACCGGAATTGGTTGGGGGAGTTGGAAATTGTCCGAAACCTTGACTGTCGGGCGGAGAGTAAGGTCGATAGCCTTCGTCGGAATACCCCATGAATGGTGCCGAGGAGTTGGCAAATACACCAAAACCGAGCCCCGGAGTTGGAGTCGGAGGATCCTCCGAATTTGTTGGAGGCGGCGGAATGTAGTTGCTGGAGTAATTGGTTCCAAACCAAGCGTTGAATTCATTCTCCATCGGATCTCCCAATTATTTATTTATTTTATTATTTTTATATATTTTTTTGAGTATGAGATGTAGAATTGCAAAAAAAATTGAAGAGAAATATGGAAATAAATTGTAGTTTGTAGTGTGAAGAAGAAGTATGAGATGTAGAATTGCAAAAAAAAATTGAAGAGAAATATGGAAATAAATTGTAGTTTGTAGTGTGAAGAAGAAGATAAATGTTGATTAATTTATAGGAGGGATTTTGGGGAAGTAGTTGTTGCTTCTAACGGTTGTTTACATTTTAATTTTTTTATTTATTTTTCGGCAAAAAAATCAATTTTTTTTATAAAAAAATAAAAAGCTGACGTCATAATGACGTCAGCGAACGAGCTCGCTCTCCGCATGCTCCTCCGCACCGGAGGACATTGAGCCCGGGCTCCCCAACGCGGCGCCAGGCTTGCTCCCGCCTGAAGGAGCACCGAGCCCGGCGCGTTGGAGATGCCCTAATAATAATCTCTTGAGGAGTTGAATGGTAATTTTTTTATAATTTTTTTATTTTAGAATCTTTTGACAGAAGTCACGAATTGAAATATAAGCTTGCAGGAAGACATTTAGACTAGAGGAAATATAGTCATATACCTATTGAGACTAAGTTTTTCCATCCTTTACCTACAACTTAAGAAATAACAAAATATACCTAAAGTTTCAAATTTATCCCCAATTTACCCCTTTATCTTCTCTCTTATCTCTCCTCCATTCACGTGTTGTGTTAACCCCTCCTCCACTTTCTCTTTCTATAACATTTCTCAGAGATCATTTATTTATTTCATTCTCTCTCTCTCTCTCTCAAACGGCTTGTGGAATGAGAGGATGAGGACGACGGCACGTGGGATTCTTCAGGCGGATCTGATTTTTCCATGGAGGAGGGCGAATCTGTAACCAACGGCGGTGAAGAACACTGATTCCAGCGACCTCCCATGATTTTTCTTCAGCACTTTTTTTTTTCTTGAAGAAACCCTTGTCGCTCCTTCTCCTTTTCTTTTCTTTTAAAAAAAATTAGTTGTACTTTCTGTGTATTCATACGTTTACATACAATGTTGATTTGTTTGCATCTCCCTATTTAAATTAAAGTGAAATTTTTGTGTTGAGAGAAAGTTTTAGAGAGAGAAAAATTTATGTGTATTCACATACTAGTATTTGTCGAAGTAGTGTTGGGCAAATGAAAAGTGCGCTATTCTTTTTCTTGTGATTGTAATTTTATAGTGCTATTTTCTTTTATTGATGTTTGGAGACAAAAATCAAAGGAAACAAGGCAATAAGTTAATTGCAGTTCATAAGAAATTTTCAAATTCTTACAAAACGTTTTAGATAAGGTAATAAATTAACAAATTCTAACCAAATAGGACATAACAAATTGACAAATTCGTACCAATCAAGTTTAAGATTGTAAGAAATTTACAAATTATGACAAGATGTTTTAGAATTGTAAGAAATTAATAAATTATTACCATAAAGAACATAAGAAACTATCAAATTCTTACATATTTAACTCAAGTTAGTAAGAATTATATCAATTCTAACAGCACTTAGTTGTAAAAATTCTATTCATTATAACATTCTCACAAACATGGAGGTTACAAAGTAAGAATTTTATAAATCTAACAAGTCTACCACAACAAAAGGTTAGAAACTAGCAAAATATTACCAATCAGCAAGCAAACATAGTTAGAAATAATTTATGCATATCTCACCAACATGGAGGTTATAAAGTAAGAATTTCATAAATCTAACAAGTCTACCACAACAGAAGGTTATAAACTAGCAAAATATTATCAATCAGCAAGCAAACATAGTGAGAAATAATTTTATGCGTATAAGAAATTGCAACATTCTCACCCAGTCATCACTCGTTGCGCGTACCTACGAGGAAGTCAAATACAAATGGTAAGAAGCATACAATTCTTATAACAAAGACAGTAAGAATTATGCAATTATTATCTTCTCCCCCCTCACCGTGAACCTGTCACTGGTGTACGCCTCGTGCATTTATTTCAATTTGATTATTTCAAACCACGCATATCATCATATTAGAATTTATATATTCAACCAACTACTATCATGAGGTCATAAGAAACTATCAATTCTCACTATCGGCCTAGTAAGAGTGCATATTTCTCACACTCCTTCTCAAAAGGATTAAGGCAGTAAGCTTTTGACAATATCATATTAAGCCATGAGAGTATATGAAATGTTCATTTCTCACCACAAAAACACTAAGATTTGACATAATCTTACTATGTCATGCATGTTGTAAGATTTGAACAATGCTCACCAGCTACACAGTAAGACTTGAACATTTTCCGATAACTATTATCACGATGTTATAAGAAACTTTAATTCACACCATCAAGACAGTAAGATATTGATAATTTTCTAGTATCCACCCGGTCAGACATAAGATATTATGAAATTACAACTATGAATTAAACAAATATTATCAAAGAACATAAAAAGGAAAAAAAAAACAAGAACTGAAAAAAGGAAAAAGAAAATGAAGAAGGAAAAAACTGAAAAAATAGGAAAAAAGAAAAAAACATTTTTTTTTGTGAAGAACATGGAAAAAAAAGAAATGAAAAGGAAAAAATAAGAAAAAGAGAAGAAGTGTGCGTGTGTGTGTCTTGTGAAAGAGAGGTAGTGTGTGTGTGAGAGAGAGAGAAGGAAAGAGTGAGAGAGTGTGTGTTGTGTGTGAGAGAGTGTGTGTTTGTGTGTGTGAGCGTGTGTCAGTTGAGTGGGAGGGGGAAAAGATGTGCACATGGGTGTGTACAGGTGAGAAAAGAGAGGAAGGGGAAAAGAAGGGGTATTTTAATCTTAGTAGTAAAACTTTAGGTATATTTTTAGTTTTCTTAAGTTTTAGGTAAAAGTTGAGAATCTTAGTGCTAAATAGATATTTATTTTTTTGTCTCTTTAGACTATTAAGTTGTCATAATTTCCAACCAATACCACAATTGGGATCCTCTAGCCCCAATAGTGTGTACCAACGGTGTACCAAAATCAATATTTATTGACTTAATATTATTTTTTAATTCAATTTCTTGATATTATGATTCAATCTAATTTTATATTAATTAACTAGGGTTCACCCATCCTATTAGGGATTATTATTTATTTTTTTATATTTAATTTCAATTTTATTAGTTAAAAAATAAAGAAAAAATACTAAAAAATAATTATATATCCTAAATTGAATTAATGAACCATTGATAATCAGTATAATACTAGAATAAATCATATCACATCGAAATTGAAGAAAAAAATTAAATAAAAATCAAGAAAAATTAATTTTGATACACGATTGATACACTATAGTTGGTACAGAGGATACCACTTGCCAATACCATAGATATCTTTGGAAAAGAGATTTGTAGAATTAATGCTTTACTTACGTGATTCATTTTCAAAATTCTGCAACAATTGCAGAAAGTAGTTGTCACCATCAACATATTAATTCGAAACTACCCCCCTCCCCCAAATGAAAAATCGCCAACCAAAAAAGAAAAACTAAAATAATGTACCTACTCACCTCAATTTAAAACCAGCGGACGACTATACTACACACAAAATCAGAAAATTCACAAGCAAGAACAGAAGAAGACCCAATGCCTAGGAAACCAAACAAAAAGCCTTCTTTTTTTAGGGTTCTCATCGACAAGGGTTTCACTCAGATACTGGTAACCCATCATCATACTTTGAATATAACATAGGTTTCCAAATTTATTGTCTTTTTTTTTTGTTGGTTTAGATTCATTAAAGATTCTATTGCTGAGAAATATTCTTTTGAGCAGCGACTGCCGTCTGCATTCTTGAGAAAAAATGCACCTGAAAATGTGAAGATCAGAGTCCATTCCGGAGGGAAATGGAATGTGAAGATAGAGAAAATTGAGAATGATGGTGGGGTGTTTTGCTTCACAAAGGGGTGGCCAGAGTTTGCTGAAGATGCCTCTCTTCAAATAGGAGAATTTCTGGTTTTTACCCTAATTTCAACTTCTGAGTTTGCTGTGAATATATATGATACTAGCTTTTGTGAAAGGGAGATTCCATCTACTCATGATTCCCCAGTCATGTTGAATTATCAAGGTTAGTTTTCCATTCATCAAGAACCTAATCACAATCTACAATCTTTTTTATTTTATTTATTTTGTTTTTTTTTTTTTTTAAATTTTCTGAAAATTTTAAAAAAGTTCGATTTTTTTTTTGGGGCACGTACCGACGTCGTTGGCATAGCTAGAACATGTTCTTCTTCTTTTCTTCCGAAAAGAGGAGCCCTCTCTACTTTGAAATTACTAGTCTAAAGCGGCATCAGCAATCAAGAATTGTAAGATTATCTTGGTATATACATTACATAATCTTGTTAGTTACATTAATTTTATTGATATATAAATAATAGAATGAATTATATTTTGTGAATTAATATATTCAGAGTCTGCCTAGTGGATTCTCAAAGGCGGCAAGAATGAGGGAGAGAAAGGAAGTGAAGGTGGAGTATGTAGGCAACAACTATTGTGAAACTATATTAGTGGATCCTCGAGAATGGAGGGTTGACTTGGCACAGGGTTGGTCTAAATTTCGGAAAGCGAATGAATTAGCGTTTGGGAAAAGCTACTCTTTTGAGTTCAAGCCTAATAAGAATGCTATTCATGTTAAGGAAGTCAAGAAATCAAACTAGAGTAATTAAGGGTTTTCTCCCTTTAAATTTCTTGACTTGTTTTTATTTGTGTTCTAGTATGGATTATAGCTTAATTTTGCCTGCCCCATGTGGGGAATTAAGGGAATATTTTGGCTACATTGGGTTCTCCTTAATGTGGACTTTGTGGCATATATCTATTATTAATTATGTGCTAATACATTAATTATCAATGATTTTGTTAGTACTATTGCAACCATATATGTGGATCATCATGTAATAGCCAATTAACAATTGGAAATACAAAAACAAGAAACCAAGGAGGCCTCATGTCAAATATACTTCACTATATTGAATATTAGATATTGTGCATTTTCCACCATTACATTTATTGTTTTGTTAATAGTTATCACAATTATAAATTAAATTAAACAATATAAAATCTGACTAACTTTTTTTACATAAGATGAAATATAGGGGTATATTAAAGGACATCAAATTGTAACTACAACCTATGTGCGAGTGCAAAATAGCTAGGGTTTAATTTCCATTTGCCACCTACCTCTGCAATTGAGGTGGGATAGAGACCTCAATAGTAACCATAATAAATACTACTATTAGTAATTTATATCTTGATGGATGGAGTATATGATTGACAGGCTACAAACAACATTTACAAGTTATCGTAATAGGAGGAGATACAAAGTTGGTGAAGGCATTAATTATATATAGTGATCAACTTCCATTACTTAAACCAAGCACTCAAGTTTCCAACAAGAAAATAACAAAATTTTCTTTTGCTGAACTGAAGCAATATTCAAAATGGCGAGGCCTGAAGAAGATCAAACTGCATCCTTCATGATGTTTGGCCTAGGGGAATTTTCCTCCCAGCTTGTAATGAATTCTTCTTCTTCGTCTTCCTTTCTTTTTCATCATTTTTCCTAGTTAGTTATGACTAATATATGTGCTAAATCATTGGTTGCAGTGTATGCCAAAGAAGTTCGTGGCGAAATACAGGCAAGTCACAAATCAAGTGTCGATGGATTTGGAAACCGATGCCGGAAAAAGTTGGGAAGTGAAGATAAAGAAAGATCATAAGAATGAAGAATATTACATGAAGGAAGGTTGGCAAGAATTCATGAAAGAAAACGAGATTGATGACACAGACTTCCTCATATTCCGTTTGGTCGGAGATTCCACTTTCAATGTTAAGATTTATAGGAGCGACGGCTGCCTCAAAGACCCAACTTCTCCGACGAGCTCCGGTAATTCTTAATTTTTTTAATTATTATTATTATTATTTAATGTATCTTCATATGTATGGTTGATTCATGATTATGAGGGTTAAAGAAATAGGTGGTGAAGATGAGAGTGAGAGTGAGAGGGAAAGAGGGCGTCCTCCCAAGAAGAAAAGAGGGAGCAACAACAACCCACTCTACTTTGAGAAGCGTCTCAAGTATTATCAAAAATCAAGAATTGTAAGGCTGATTTTTCATCAAGTGATTATAGTATATTGATCAAAAGATAGAGTAAGGCCTTATATAATTAATTATGTTATACTATTATCTTTTGGGAAAATTAGAGTCTTCCTCAAGAATTCTCATGGGCCGCTGACATGAAGGACAAAGCTTATGTGAGAATGGAGTTTGTAGCCACCCACCATTGTGAACGTGTAGTCGTGGATGCTCGGCCTGGTAGGTTCGACTTGGCTAAGGGTTGGTTCGATTTCCGGGTGGCCAATAATTTAGAGTATGAGAAAAGTTACTCTTTTGAATTTAAGCCTAATGAGAATGCCATCTATGTTAAGAAAGTCGAGAATTAGGAGTAGCTATAGTTTGTTATTTGCAGTGAAGGAGATGTTGCATGCTGCTTTGGCTGTCTATTTCTATCTGAAAATTAGGGTTTTCTCCTTTAGTTTAAGAGTTGTTGAATTGTATTTGTGTGTGTGTTTCTGCTGGGATGTAGCTTTTGCTTTTGTCAAAAGGAGAATTAGTTAAGGGAGTTTTAATTTAGGCCTCCGATTTTTTAGGCATAGATTTCAAAACCAAACAGTTAGAGTCGGGTTTTGAAAATTAGAAATAAAAACCGAACCATACAGTTTGGTTACCCATATTTTTGGTTTGGAGTCGGTCTGTTTAATCGATCGGTTCGATTTTCCGATTTCTTATGCTCAGCTCTAATTTACGTAGTGCAATATTTAAATTCATGTTAATTGCTTTAGAGAAAGAGAGATTGGTAAAAAAAAAAAAAAAAAAGCCATAAAGGACGGACCAATTTTTGTGAATTCTTTCTCTCACAACATAAAAAATAAAAATAAAATAAAAAAATGTTGCGACGCATAGCTGGCCATATGCGAATTGATCGTCATCGATGCAATGCAAATTCGTTCTATTTCCCCTTTTTCTTTAGTACAAAATCTTGTTTTTAAATTAAACATAACTTTAGTGAAATCTTTAATATTGAATGATTGTGATTTTGTATGTTTTTTTTTTAAATGAAAGGAATTTTATTAATTTTTTTAACATAATTAAATTAAATTTTTATTATTTATATGTTTCATCTTATTGGCTTGTATCACTCCAATTTAATTTCTATATTTCACCGCAATTTGTATTCTAGAGACTATTCATTTTGTTTCCATGCACAGTCGCTTATTTTTTTTTCGAAACTATATATGGAGCATTAATCTAAATCATTTTCGATGCGAGCTTAGGGAATTAATTTCATATTAAGAGTGATAGATTATTGAGCTTGACAGACTTATTCGACCCAAAGCATAAGTGTTGAGATCTCACTTAGAGCAGAGCGCTATTGAGCACATGAGATAATTCACATTAAAATTAAAAGCACCAACAATAATATGAACCGGTACCTATTAAATAAGTATATGATTTTATATATATTACATATTACTAGTATATTATACTTCCTCTGTTTCAAGATTGTTGACACGTTTCTTTTCCTTTCTTTTTGACACACATTTCCACGCTTCTCGATGATAGATTTTAAAATACTTTTTTGAAGTATTTTTTTATTTACGGGATACTACGACACACGTAGTATCTCGTAAAAGAAAAGATACTTCAAAAATTTATTTTAAAATCCATCATCGAGAAGCGTGGAAATGTGTGCTAAAAATAAAGGAAAAGAAACGTGTCAACAATCTTGAAACAGTATATTTAGTTTTTTTTATTTGATATTACTAATACATTTTGACAGAAAATTACCCATTTTTGAGTATTAAAAGTTAATAAGCAATTGAAGATAACTCGATTGTTAGTTTGAGTGATTGCAAAGCTTATTCTATTATGACTATGCAATTTAGTTTCACTGTTTTTTTGATTTATTATATTGTTTATTTTACATGTGCATTCTAAGATATGATTTTTTTTTTTTTTTTTTTTGAATTTTCCTATTATGAATTATAGAAAATGGAATATTTCTATTATTTGTGGTTAACAGTTAGATAAATAGTTACCGACCTGATTTTTAGGTTAACAACTTTCATAGTTTTTGGTCTTATTCTTCAATTTATAACGGTTAACCTATCCTATAAAAAATCGTATGGTCAGTTTTTTACATCAACTTGATGTAAACAATGCATTTTTGCATGGATTTCTCAAAAATCATGTTCTGCCGTATTTGAAGGGTTGTCCATCTCTTGGCCTTTATTATATATATATCACAGGCTAGCAACATGGAGTTGATTGCTTTTAGTGATGCTGATTGGGGAGCGTGTACTAATACACGCCGCTCCTTGACTGGATATTGTATTTTCCTTGGTACCACTCTGATCTCTTGGAAATGCAAGAAACAACATACCGTTTCTGCTTCTTCCGCTGAGGCGGAGTACCGTGCTCTCAAGTCCACTGTCAAAGAGTTAATGTGGCTAGCCGGTCTCCTTCAGCAATTTCAGGTTCAACTACCGCTTCCCATAACACTCTATTGTGCCAGCATATCTGCTATCCACATTACCAAAAACCAAGTGTTTCATGAGAGAACGAAACACTTGGATATCGATTGTCATCTAGTTCGAGAGAAGTACAAAGCTAGTTTAGTCGCTCCTCTTCCTATTTCCTCCGAGAATCAGTTAGTTGACTTCTTTACTAAACCCCTTTCTGGACCGCGTTTTCGACTCTTGTTGTGCAAGATGGTGTTGCATCAGGGCCGTTCCTGACCGAAAAAGGGCCCGGGGCGAACTAATAAAAATGGGCCTCTAATGCTAATATAAAGTATAACACTTATTGAAATACAAAAACTTATTCATCATAAAAATGTTTTCACCTATAATATCATTTATAAGAAAAGCTATTAATCATACTAATACTTTTATAATTTTTACTTAAAATATCATTCATAATACGGAGTATCATTTTTACGAGGTTTGTGGCCAAGCATAAAAATTCAATTAGATAAATTCATAAATTAGACCAAAAATAAAGTTTAGAAGAATATAATAGACATTAAAATAACCTTTTTCTAACTTATTTATTTATAAATTAAATATTATCTTTTTTATGAAAAATTCGGGTCAATTGTGAAAACTCAATTAGATAAATTCAAAAAAAATAGAAGATAAGTAAGAATAATAAAAGAAATTAAAAAAAGAAAAGAAAGAAAGATAGATTGAAGAATAAATAAATGTGGCCAATGTAAGAAAACAAAAGGAGTATTAATCATGAAAATTATATTTTATAACTTTTTTAGTTGCAATTACGTATACATGTCATGCATAAAATATAATTGGTAGTATTATTTTTAATATCATTTATTTTGAAAAAAAAATGGGGGCCCAAACATTAAAAAACTCAATTATATATATTCATAAATTAGATGAACAAAAATAAGTGTAAAGAATAAATAATAATAAAAAAGAAGAGATTTAGTAAAAGATATATTCATAAACTAGATGAAAAAATATTAATATAAAATAAAGATGAGAGTTAATAGAATTTAAAAGGGCCTAAAAATGTAAATAGAGAATTGAGTTGGTAGAATAAACATGGGCCCATGTAAGAAATAAAAGGAAAAAAATAAATAAATATAAAATGACATTAAAGGGATTCGAACTTTTGACATGCAATTAGCAAGTTAAAATTTTGCCAATTGCACTGTGAAGATAAGTGAAAGTATTTCAATATAAAAAATATATATAATAAAAAGTTAAATTTTTGGGCCCCCGAAAATCATGGGCCCTGGGCGGTCGCCCAGGCTCGACCCCCCTCAGGCACGGCCCTGTGTTGCATGATCTCCACAACATCCATCTTGCGGGGGTGAAGACGCATGCAGTTTCATGCAAATAAGTGTTGAAGGTGGCTGGATTATTTTGTGTCTACTGGGTTTCGATCTTGGAATCAAGTAGCTACGTACGCGCTGTCACTGGAAGCACGATTTTATTCTAGCCGTAGATTCAAGTTTTGTATCACTGGCTAATATTGTGCCACATGGATTTCCGTTTAGTTTTCTTTTAATATATTTCGTCTATGCATAAATACTGTAGGAGCATGCTTTGTACCAATTTAGGAATTAGGGAATAAAAAGTGAATTGAGGAAGTGACATGCTGACTACAGTTTCTTGTGCACATAAAATCCAAATGAAACATTAAAACATGAATAACAACCACCTAGATTTATCAAGATTTTGTGCAGCTGCAAGTTTATAAAAATTGTTACTCAACAACAAATATAGGCCTTTTTCCCTACTTGGAGTATCAAAAGGGGAGTAATGTTAGATCTTCTTTGGTGTTGCAAAAGTCATGTGAAATGAAGACAAAAAATATGACAGTTGTAAAGAATCAAACACAAATTGATTTCAAGTTTCATAAAATCAGTTCCTGGATATATTTATTGCATCAAAAAGTAATCAGAGAAGTGAGAAGGAGCTACTTTGTGCATAAAATCAATATAAAGACACACATAAGTAGAAAAAATACAAACCAAGAAAGTAAAAGTAAATGAAGGAGAATTTCTGCTACTCAGGCATTATAAAACTTTAAAGTTAAAAATGCATGTAAATAAAAATTAATAAAAATAATGATGTGGATGCATGCGTGTAACATAAAAATTACGTGGCTTCCATGTAGACCGCCACATAGTTTTCCCTTTGCCGGAAAATTCAGTCGGTGGGAAAATTGAACACATTAAAGAGTTCGTGTATTTACAGAAAAATTGAAAGTTGATAAATTAAATGGAATGTCAGAAAGAGTTAGTGTATTTACATGCATTTTTACCAACTTTAAATAAAACACATAACTATATAAAACATAAACCAAGACAATATTTAATTGAGACCGAAAATCTATCTTCTCTCTCTTCACAAATATATCCAAATGAGAGACAAAAGAAAGCCATATAATTCATACAAAATTCTTATAAGTAGTGTGTTGCACACCAAAGCTTTCCTTCCACTATATATTATACTGTATGTATGCATATTGATGATTTACACTATATACAGTAGATCATAGAATTAATTATTCCAATATAATTTCAAATACGGACTTCACAAAATACTACAAATAATGATTTATATATTTTATTTTTGGAGATTTTGCAGATATTCTACATTTTTGTATTAAGTATCACAAAACTAAATAAAACAAGAATGTCATTTAGTTACTCCATTTGTCCTGCTTGCAATGAGCCCGATTTAACAAAATTGAGATTATTATAATATTTACTAGGTTCATTATACGCGGGATTGATACTTCTAAATTAATGGACTGTGTAGCTAGAGAATGTTAAAATAAAATGTTAATCCAACATTATGTACTAATATTTATGTAGAATTTTTCGTGTATATGTCGTTCGAATAAACTATTAACTACGTTTATAGGAGTTTAAATTTTATAAGAGCTTGTATATTGTCATATAGGAATAGGATAGGATTTTGATTAGTGTTTTTATGGCTTGATATTTTTAAGATCGAGAAAGAGTTTTAACTGAAGTAAAACTATTAAGATAATTTACAGTTAAGTTAAATATAAACTGATTTCAATTTAATTATTAAATAATTATAATAATATAATATTACATCAATATCTCTAGATTATGTACTACTCCCTCCGCCAATTATGTACATAGAATCTTTCGGCACGATTTTTAATTTTTATAATGATTGATAAATAAAGTGATGTTTTTGGGTCCTACCTTTTAGTTGATATAGAAATGTTTTGGTTGAATAAAGTGATGATTTGATTGATAAAGTAATATTTTGGTTGATAAAGTAATGTAAGGTCTACGTCCAAAAATAACTATGCACATAAGTTGTGGACGGACAAATGCGGTAATAAATGCATAGACTTGGCGGATGAAGTGAGTATATTAGTGGGATATTTTAGGCAAAATAATATTTTGTAAGAATAGCCTCTTTTATATTAGTAAATAAATAGATTATATATATATATTATTATATATATATATATATATATTATTTTAATGTGAGGGGTGTGTTAGTTACATACCTTAAACATTCATGCCCAAGGAAAGATGAAAATAAAGATGGAAACATCTCTTTTTTTCTTTTTTCTTTTTTTTTTGAAAAAATAAAGATGGAAGGTAGTGTGTGACTCTGTGGTCAAATGCAACATTTCTTAATTGTTTTGCTATAATTTATTCTGTGGTTACTTTGGAGTGTAGCGAGTTTAGCATTTAAAAGCTTCTTTCTATTTTAGTGTTCCATATATATAGATCGAGTAGGGATGGACTAGACTTCAATTCATAGCTATAACTCTGGTGCAGTAGTATTAACATACAAAATCTGAAAATATCAATGAAACAGTAGAGTAGGAAGTTTTTTGGGCATCTCCATCTTTTCTCAAATATCAAAGTCTGATTTTACTAGAAAAAGTAATACTCCTACTACAGCAGTAATGTTTTGCTTTTCAGAATTAATTTCATACTTTTCTGCAGCTGAAGCGGAGTAGTAGTAATTAAGTGGGAAATTAAAACTTTACCCTCTTCTTTATCTACCGCTTCTTCTTATTCTTCTTCTACTATCTTCAATTAATTTCCACACAGCCTCAGTTCCGATGGAGAGACCTTCATTTTACAAGATCTTGATGGATCTCCCTTCCCAACTCGTAACTTATTGCTCATCTCTCTCTCTCTTCCTCATATTGTTTGTTTGATAATGATAATAATCTTCTTCTTCTTCTTCTTCTGTGTAGGGACTTCCTCAAGGCTTCACAGAAAAGTATCTCGAAATCATACGTCATGATATGAAGCTGAGAATCGCTTCCGGCTCTACATGGGAAGTGAGAGTGGAGAAACTAAAAGAAGAAGAAGACGATGATGATTGCTACTTCTTCACCAAAGGCTGGACCAAATTCCTCCAAGATATGGGGCTCCGGAGGTTCGAACTGCTCGTCTTCTCCTACGCCGGTGACTCCACCTTCCACGTCACTGTTTATGGGGCCAACGCCTACGAGAAGGATTCCAATTTCCGCTCCCACAATCCACGTTTCCAAATCGACATGAAGGAATACAAGCACTATAGAATTGTAAACCAATCATACTTTCCTTGTTCAATTTTGTTTGTTTCTTAATTGGATCTAACTATATATATATATGTATTTCAGCAAATTAGTGAGGAATTTTACGAGGCGTGTGATTTGAGGGGAGAAGAGAAGGTGGTGCTAGAGTATGCCGGTGGAAAGAGTGTGGAAGTTGCGGTGAATACGTACATGAGTCGAGGGCGTTTATCGAGGAGGTTGGGTGGGGGATGGAACAAATTCTGGAAAAAAAATAAGATGAGTTATGGAAAAACTTACTCTTTCGAGTTCCTCCCGGAGAAGAAGGTGATTCAGGTTAAGCCCGTTGCATCTTAGTTAGTTTTAACTTAATTTCGACTGCTCTTTCCCTCTTATAAAAAGTAAATAAAAATAAAATCTTTCGCACTAGCTATTGTAATGTTTTATGGATGTTCGTTGCTTGTAGCTTTTGTTCTAATTATGCTTATTAGTTGAAGATGTGATGAGACTTTCTATGTTTGGTTAATCTTCTTTCAATTTCAACTAAATGTAGATGTGCTTGTTCCTACTTAAAAAAAAAAAAAAAAAGTAGATGCGTATTTGCTTTGGTTAAGACACATTTCAGATTTTATTTTTATCGAGCATGCATTGATGAAAGAAATGAAACTTCATTAGCGCAAGATCAATGATGTTTCTCTGCTGGGAATGAATGATGGTTAAGTTAAGAAAGCATTAGTTTTTCTTTTTATTTTGTAATTAATTGATTGCAGAAGTCTTGTGCGATGCCAAATTACTTTTTGGTTAGATAATATTGAAGTTGTGTAAATAGGCAAAAATAGCCACACTTCCATAAAAGAAATACTCCATCTTCATTAATAAATTATTGTCTAACTTGCAGCCATTATCCACTTTCTCTAGATTAGATGGTCCTCGAAAACCAATCTTAAAGAAGTAAAATAGTAATTGCTAAGTCTTGACTCTTGAGTACTCTAAATTCTTCAAGTGTCCTCAATTCTCTCTTTAACTAGTCGGTGGAGAGACTACAGCTACTCAATAACAACCTCTAGGATACACGAGTTTTTCAATGAACTCATTCATACAAAGTTACGATTCCCTCATCATCTTTACATATATAACTCAAATCTCTAATCCAATCAAGATGAAAACATGAATTTCATTTGATCCGGAATTCGGATGCCGTGCTACCAAAGTATTGGTCGTGGATTCATGGACTCGGATGATAGTTCAGCAACGATTTGGAAGCGAGATGAAAGAAATATTGAGGACCAACTCGAACTCGTGTATCGAATATCAATTCTTTAAGTCATGAGCTGAGGTTGTGTATATATCGGCCGGTGGTCGATGAGGCAATAGATTGCACGAGCTTTTCTTTATTGATCATATGCATGCATGCACTCGTATAATAAAAGAAGCTTTACATCATCTAGATTGTATGGCCGGCGACGAGAGCTCTATGAAACTTCTTAAAATTAATTCGAATCCGAGTAGCTATATATTCTGGTGAGTATCAACATCTTCAATGGCTTCGCGACTCAAACCGGAAGAAGAAAGACGGAGGTTTCTTGCTTGGCTTATTTTGAATATTATTAAAAATAGAAGAAAGATAGGATAGAAGTAGAGCTGTCAAATGCTCGGGTCGGGCCGGCCCAGCCCAAGCCCATCGGGTTTGAGATAAAAGTCGGGTCGGGTCGGGCTAGCCCAAAATTTCATCGGGCCACAGAAATTAATGCCCAAACCCGGCCCATGACAAAAATTATAGTGTAAAAATAATCGGGCCGCCCAAGCCCGTCGGGCTTTTGAGTGTCTCGGGTCGGGTCGGGCCGGCCCAAAATTTCTATGGGCCATAAATTTCATAGCCCAAGCCTGCCCAAACTACGGGCGGGCCGAGACTACCTGTCGGGCCGGGCTTTTTCGGGCCAAATTTGACAGCTCTAGATAGAAGGTATATTAACGGTGGCCATAATTTTTTATTTTATTTATAATTTGGCTACTTTTTTTTTTAATCTTTCTTTTAATAAAGTAATTATTATAACTTTTTTTTTCTTTTAAATTTGGTTACTTAATGTGCTCATGGCTGACATGACGGTGATATATTTAAAGAAATTTCTTATTATTATATTTTATAAAAATAAATTCCCAAAAAAAAAAATTAAACTCTACTAAATCGAAAGATTATTTACGTGACACAACCACATCAATCGTGGGCGCATTGGTGGATAGGGGAGCATTGTTGATGAAGTTTATGCCTTATAATCTTGTTATATCTGTCACATTGATGTGCTACACAATTATTTTACGGCCAAAATCTAAAATACCCATTTCCCGTTTATTTTCTACATTCTTTCTTTCGATTAATTTATCTAGTCCATTTCCTTCTTCCTCCTAGTCGTATGGGACTATTTACTATTTAGAGTAATCGGCAGTTAACCAACTTGGTCAACGGACACTTGTAATTAGTGCTAATTAGTGGTGCCGGTGAATTTTGGATTCAATCCAAATTTGGAAGTTGAGATCTATTTTGTTAGATTCTAAGCATTGTAAATTTGGATATGACGGATCAAGATCCAATATCTATTATCTATTATATATACTAAAGTAAGATAGTCTTATTTGGAGGAGAAAACAGCTTTCTCTCGTGGGGTTAGTATTGCTGAGATGAGAGTTTATGGTTGATATTTGGTAGGGATTGGTACAAAAGATGGACCTCTCAAATACAATTAGGAAGGCTATGTTGAACTCATAAAGATGGTTCAAAACAGCTTCAATTTTACCCCTCTTTCCTCCTTTAGTTTGTTGATGCATAGACTCCTAGTTTTCCTAATATTAATTACATGGCTCATTGAATCGCTAAACTTATTAAATAACATTCCATTCGAGTGAAAAGATTAGCATTTCCATTTTGGTACTTCAGAATGAATCAACAAATTTGTTCTAATAAAAGTATGAGACAAGACATACACTCATACTATCAAGCAAAAAAAAAAAAAAAAAAAAAAAAAAATCCAGGCACACATACATAAACAAGAAAGTAAACATACACCAAACAGAACAGAAACTGTGGGGAACTAATAGAGCGATCTATATGAGACCCTTTTTATAGTAATATCAAGAACAAGATCTTCATACAAGAAATTTTAGATTGTACTACCAAAGGATTAAACTGCTGTTCTTTACTTTTCAACGATGTAGTATATCAGCCCGTTTCATTATAGCTTTATATGTTGTAAGACTTACAAACTACTAGCTTATAAGAAACTAAACTAAGCTCAAGGAGAATAACTGTCATGCATATGACCTTGAAAGTAAATGGGCTATGCTTAAGATGTACTACTCATCCGTACATTAGTCATATTCGTTGTCCTCCCATATTAGTCACATTTCAAATAAAAATTTAACTTAGATTTAGGCCCAATTAGTATTTTTTTACTTTTTCACACAATTACTCATTGTATTTCCAACTTTAGCCAACCTTATTTGTGTAATATTTTATGATGGGATGAGTAGTATAGCATGATAAAATATTCTCCATTCCATACTATGTGTTATATAGATTACTGTCCAACTTGCGATGCAAATTAGCTAATTAAAGCTTCATGCAAAGACCTTTCAAGAAGAATTGCTGCCATTATAGCTTTATGTATTATGTAGCTTACAGGTCTAGCTGAATGATCTATTGCTCGCTCACCAAGAAGGTCTTTCAATAAGAATTTCCATGCTTATGTGCTTGTCTAGTTCCTATGCTATGCGTAAGATAATATCTAAGTAAAGAGACTGTAGATCATTCCAGGCTTATCAGCATCCTTAAATATCAAAACATATTCATTGTATGCAATACAGACTAAAGAACAGGCAATAGCTTCGACATTTTGAAATCCTGAAATCCAACTTTATTTTTTAATAATCAGGAGGTCCAAGTAGGGATGGGACCCTGTGGAGAGCTAAAATATCCATCCTATCTAGAAAGCAACGGCACCTGGAGATTTCCAGGAATAGGGGAATTCCAGTGCTACAACAAGGTAATTCTAACCAACACAAAACGGATTAGAATGGCTCATGTGTCATTAGTGCTTATTGAATTGTTTATGCAATACAGTGAGAGCTTTACTGGCAGCAGCAGCAGAGGCCATAGGAAAAGATGACTGGGGACAACGAGGGCCTCATGATGCTGGACGATATAAGCAATTCCTGAAGACTGGCTTTTTTCAGAGTGGTACTCTAACAAGCTACTTGACCATGGAGAGAAGATCCTCAACGCAGCAAATAATGTATATCAAGGGACTGGATCAAAGCTATTTGTTAAAGTTGCTGGAATTCACTGGCATTACAAAACAAGATCTCATGCAGCAGAGCTGACAGCAGGATACTAAATACCAGGCATAGAGATGGCTACCTTCCAATAGCAAGAATGATGGCAAAATATAGTGTTGTCTTAAACTTTACTTGTATGGAGATGAGGGAAGGAGAGCAGCCAAAGGAAGCTGAATGCTCCCCAGAAGGTCTAGTCAGGCAAGTCAAGATGGCAACAAAAACTCCAGGAACGGAGCTAGCAGGAGAGAATGCATTGGAGTGGTACGATGGAGGAGCATTCTCACAAGTTTTGGCAACACGTAGATCAAATTCCAGAAATGCATTGAATGCATTTACTTATTTAAGGATGAATAAGCGGTCATTTGAAGCAGATAACTAGAGGAATTTGGTTGAATTTTTCAAGAACATATCTGAAGGTGGTCAAAGTACAACACATCTGGATATTGACTGACCTGTATGTGGGTATCATCAGGCAAAACAATGAGAGGAAAGAAAGTGAAGCCGCCCATGTATAATGACACACATATGTACATATAGGTGCAATGTTAAGACAATTAATGGCCATACAGAAACTAATACACAAGAATACACAGAAACACCTTGATCTAGCATGAGTCAGACACTGAAAAAACAGGACTCTCTTGGTAGGAGATGGAAAAATTGATGAGCATTAGAGCTACTACATTACTCTTGTAGTCTTTTAAAAGGGTTACATGAAGACAACTACCAAAACTGTCCAATGAGAGTCGGAGAAGTTCAACGGCTAGCCAATTTAGATCTTGTTCAAGGAATTAATGACAATTTCTTTACTACTTAAAGAAATTATAGTTGTCCTTTCTTGATGCATGTAAGCTTTTGTTAAAATGTATACAGTATACTATTTTAGCCTTACCTGAATAATGGAGATCATAGTGCTATTGATTAACATCTATGCATCCAGACTGGAACTGCATAAGCGTATACACTACACAACAATTGGCAACATAAGGAAACGAAGCTCATACCAGGCAATGGGAATCCCACTTTAAGAAGACAAAACCCAGATGTGAGATGTGATACATTTAGTTCAATACAAAAATGAAGAAATAAAATGCTTCTTCTCCTAATCTGAGGTGTTTGTGCTATCATAGGTAATGGGTGATCTTTACTCGATATGAGTATGTAAACTTCCTTTTTCTGAAATATGGCCAGCCCTATTCGACTCAGATTCTATGTGAGATTTTAACAGGTTATGTTTATATATTAGTTTCAAAGTAACTCAGAGAGTAGTGGGATAAAGTTATAACTTAGTTCTTCTCTCTTTGTTTGGATGGCAAACTATAAAGATGATAGTTTGAGGGAATAAAAATGAACTTCCGCAAACTAGATTACTAGATCATTATTTTAGCATATCCCAGGATGAAAACAGGAGTTACATATCAGATAAAGGAAGTACTCATAAAACTTCAAGTAGCAAAGCCAACTAATTTCATAGGTCTGAACTGCTTTTACAATATGAACAACGAAATACCAGGGAAGCTAATTCAAATTCACAAGAAAAAAAAAAAAAAAAAAAAAACAACAACAACCAGACACAAAATAGAGAAGAATTATGGAATTTATTAAGGGGTCAAAAGAGTAACATGCATGGTGCTTGCGCATTCACATGATGCTTGCAAGATACTATGTTGAAGTTACAATTGTGCATGGCTAGATCCTCAAGGGATCTGATCTAATGTCAATCTAATGATGACCATTTTAAATGATTTTGTATTATCTGAAAAACTAGCAGCACCAGTGGCTGATCAGTTATTATAATGGTAACTCCACATTGCAATAGCGTAAAAATAACTCCATATTTAAAATCATTGCTAGCAACCAGTAAAAAGCAAACCAAGTTATGGAGTTGCAGCATCTATAGATGAGTGTAAAAAGCAATGCATCCAACAAGTTCTCACTAAAGATTCATGATTTTCCTGAATTTAAAATAGAAGACTCATTCCACATCCAGGTCATTTCCCCATCTTATTTAACCCCAAGAGATGCTCAATGAGCAAACAGAATGCTTCCTACCAATACACATAAAGAAGATAAATAGAAAGCATGTAAAGGAACAATCATTATAACATTCTATTGGGTCTTCCCTCTACTGGGGAGTCTGCAAGCAGGTTTGCATAGTGGTCATTACTATTTGACTATTTGAGGTATCCATTGAACTAATAAAAGACAAACATGCACTGTTTCTAGCACCCAAGTTTACTATCATTCAAAAGTCGCACAGTTATGCCATAGAAAGTTAATCATCTTACTGCTTCCATGGTGCATTATAGCTGAATCTTTTGACCATTCTTGAGTACCTGCGACAGCTGATCTAGTTGACACTCGAGGACGAATCAGGATTTATGCCACCTCACTTTATAGACTTGTCCTTGAAAACTGCCAATGCATTTATCAGGTTATTGATTTCATTAATCCAATAATAAGTACAACATACCTGATGACACCTCGAGAGAAACCAAAAAAAAAAAAAAAAGAACTTTTATATTTATATGAAAGTTCATATAGAAATAAGTTCCTGTGAGAAATAAGAATAGATCTAAACAATTGATTTTAATATGATCTACTGCTATTATTGAATAAAGCATGGTTTCAATACGCAATAAACATGAAATTATTTATGCACAAGTTCATGCTTAAGCATCGTCATGCTTATTGTGTCAAGCAATCAAGCTTGATTCAATATCAGCGCAAATCATACTAAGATCAATGGTCGAGATCTATTTATATTTCTCACACCGGAACTTATTCTTATATGACCTAACTCTATATATATAATGCCCTTCCTTGTAGTAGATAAACATCAAAATGGTAATCATTCATTACAATTGTTTGGGCAATACATTCGTGGATGTAGGTCAAATGATTGAATCATGTTAACTTCATGCTGTTCTTTCCATTTACACATCTACCGTGTATTCAAATGTAATACCTATTATTTATTTCGTTTACTTACTTCATTTGGAACAGAATTTAAATGGGACATAAAGTAGATCAAGTATTAGGCACAATGCACGCTTAGATCCTTGAAATATGGCAACTAAAACTAGACACATAGTGCCATTGGTAATGATTTTACCACGGTGTAAGTTATCTGTTTCTCTTTTTCTGAATGAAGAGTACAGCTGCTATAAGATGTTCAGGACTTAAGTCGTTGCTGTTTGCTTAACATCTAATTGCATGAACAGACCAATCAGCCTAACAACAATTTTTCTAACGTGTTCCAGACAACTATACAATGTTGGAATGCCTCTCTTGACCGAGTCCAACTGCTTATGCCATGAAAGTTGTTTAAGATTTTGTTTTTAGCCCTCTAATCTATTGTCCATTACATTTCATGCAATACTAAAGTTCTCACCTCAAGCAATACTTTTGTTTGAGTAGAAAATATGTTTCTTATTCTGACCTTTAGTGGATGATCACTAGATTTATTTACAACTTATTTACCAAAGAGATTCAATGTACATATCCAGTAACGAGAAAGTAGGCTGGTTTAGACTAAGAGGACCAAATTTTGAATAACTTGGAGTGAGAGGTCCAAACTGAAGTAGGAATTTCAATAAATTGCATGGTTATCTAATTCTTAATTTTTATCATTATTTAGATCCAATTCTGATAAAATACTTTTCAACTATTTGTCCAAACAAGATTTGACAACGAAGCTTCCACATAGTGTATTGGTTCAGAGGGTCATTTGATAACTTTTCAGTTTTCACTCTAAGGGTTCATGCCTGCATGATGACTGCTCATTTTTCTCAAAGCCAAATGCATGCCTAGTTTCATACTACTAGAACATAGAGATGTTTTGTTTATCTCTATTAAGCAAAGAGTAGAGTTTACTCATTAAGGTCTACTTAGAATATGGTGCATTTACCGTGCATGGTCATAATCAGGAAAAAAAAAATGTTTTTAAGATCATATACAGTCTGCTATAAATATCCAAGACTATCAATTTCACTCTTCATACAAGGTTGTCTATTGTGAAAAATGTCTTACCTCATATTCCATTATAAAAAGTGCAGCCAAATGTGTATCAATATACATACTCCCTCCGTCCCAACGATCTTGAGGTATTTCTTGAATATATGTGAGGTATAAAATAATGAAACAACTCAAGTTCGTTGGGATAGAGAGAGTATCATTTTATAACACGCGGCTTATAAAAGTTAGTGGAATAAAAGATAATGCCATTCAGAATATCCAGCTGTCCTAAGAACAAATACCCCTCACAAATGTAAAAAAGATTGAAACAGGAAATTATTAGAGCATACTGAAAAGGTTAGTTTCAATATTTCTGGCTTCAGTCAGCCGCAGAGCTTCTTTCATATGAAGTAGACAACCATGTACTGAAAAGGAATTCATTTACTTCACAAACGGAGCACTGGAACTTAAAATCAGTTCCAAATAATTTTTTTAAAAAAATAATGTTACAGAGAGCTCCAACTCGAAGGCATGTGAACAGTTGAGCACTACCCTCCATCACAACACAGTGGAAAAAGGAAGATATCAAATGACTTCTTCTACAATAGCTTTTTTTTTCTAAAATTGATTCCGACAGTGACACTTTGAGCTAAGCCAAAATCGCCAGTTTCACTTCAATGTCGATTAATACGTTTAACGACACATATTACAGGCAGATGCAAGCATCATTCTAGCTTGGGGAACCAAACCCTTGTGCATAATTGTGGTTAAATTAATATAAATTACTTCCAAGATTGAATTCTCTGAAGCGAAATCATCCAATTCATGACATGGAAAACACTATTATTAACAGCATTACAGCAATATAAGTATACTGGAAGAGTGATAACCATTCTAGGAGTGTTCCGGCGACAGTGGAGCAGGATTGGAACCAGTGCGGCGGAGCGTTTCAATCAAATCACTGAGCTCTTTGCGTGCTGATTCTCTGCCAAACATAAACCCGTACCTGCCATTAAACACAAAACATGTTACGACACAAAAGGATACAGCAGAGAAGACAGCGGCTGTAGAAACAGTATGTAAGAGAGTGAAGCTGCGCTTCTGCATTTTCTACTTTGCAATTGGGAGGAATCAAGGTCACTTTATGTATAGTATTAGCATCATTGTTTTATATACATTTAAATGGTATATAGTGGAGAAAAATCACAAGTACAGATTGATTTGGACTAAATAAAACGAAAATGAAGCACAAATTAATTAGATAAATAATGCAATTTATGCATTTTATTATACTATTGTCTCACGAACAAATAAGTGAACAAGCTATGAAAAGATAATGTTACTCCCTTGGATATAATTTTAAGATACTTATCTTTAATTCACAAGAAGAAAGGAAGATTGAGAGTAACACTTCCAAAAGGGGAAACTTAAGGGCTGTGAATTCACCGAGTCAAGCTGAATACTGGTAGACATAAGCTCAGCACTATAAGATCCTCGCAGACTTGGACTATAAACTGCCTCTTTTCTAACTCAAAAATAAAAATATAAGAAGGTAGACCACAATAAGATGCTATTCTTATATTCATGTAAATGTTTACATTTTGGCTAAAATAAGACTGCAAAGTTTATGTTGCATACATCAATTTAGTTTTTTAGAATCTAGACCAAGAACATAAGAATTTTCCAAGCACGTCATTTAGCCAAAAAAAAATGCAGAAGTTGCCATAAATTTACATTACCTTAAAATTTCTGATGGTTGTTTTATAAATATTAATTACTCTATTAGGATTTCAATTCTGGAAATACATTTTCTGGTAGAATTGCTCAGATATGTAAACATTTAAAAGACACATATTGTTTAATGAAGAATTTAGTTTCATACAGCTGTGTTTTAGATATCACATACTCTATCATGCCAATAAATAATTAATTTTTAGGATTAAAATATGGGAAATAGACTTTCAGTTATCTATTTTTACGTTATAGTCAAGTTTTTTAGGCATTATTTAAAATTAATGCATAAAACAAATTATTGCAAAAAATAAAAAATAAAAATAAATATCATGTCTATACAGCTAATTCAGATAGCCAATTCAAATTCCCAATTTTCAGCTGATAAAAGTTGGTGAGCATGGATAAGAGTTGGTGAATGTCGTTGACAACACATTTTGTTATTGCATTCAAATTTAAAACTTCAAATCTGCTTCTATGTATGTTTTTATGCAGAACTCCTACTACGCCAATGCATATTACAATTAAAATGAAATACATAAAAAATCTTCCTACCATTGCAATTTGCAATGCAATCAAACACATATACAAACAGGTGACCTTCAAATGCTTCATAAGATTGCTTTGTCTATGGCTATAAGCAAACGTAACATGATCTATTTTAAGGAATTCATAATTACACTTATATATTTCATTATATGCAATATTTAAGAAATATTCAGCTATCCAAATTATTGAGTTACAAAATCCAACTTACTTTCTAAAATCTGCAGCACAACGGAGAATAGGAGGACAGAGATATTAACGCATTGGTGATTCGTGCTAAACACGCGGCTGTTCTTTTCTACTATTTCTTTCGATAAATAGAAACCACATAAAAATATCACTAGATCGAGTCCGAAGGAACTGGAGTTACATCCCCTTTCGATCTTCCTCTCAACAGTGATTTTCGAGGCCTCAACCGGTGAAGTAAATCTGAGAAGACGAAGTTTAGGATTTTATAATTCCTTCTTCCCTTTTCGGAATATGTTTATTTTTTATTTATTTTCGTTACTGCCCAAAGTAACTTTAATTGGGCTGGATTCACTTTTAGTAATGAACTTAGTCCAATGTTATTAGGCTACTTGTTGAATTTATTAATTTTTATTATTATTATTATTATTATTATGCAAAACAACTTAAATTTTATTTTTATCCATTGAATATTTTTATTAGTTCATATATATATATATATATATATATTAATGATGCGTTATGGTGAAAACTAATTATTAAATGAAAACTGCAACCCATCATAAAATGTTGTATTTATACACAAAAGTGTTGCATTTTTATGCATAAATGTTACATTCTCAAAATGATGCATTATATGCATAAAAATAATATAAAATAATATATTTTATTATGCAACATTTTATGCATAAAAATGCATCATTTTATGCATAAAATGCATGAGTTGTAGTTTCGCGTAATAATTAGTTTTTATATGATCTACTACCTATATATATATATAGGTAGTAGATCATATAAAAACTAATTATTACGGGAAACCTGCATCCCATTATAAAATATTGCATTTTGTGCATAAAATATTGCATAATAAAATATATTATTTTATATTATTTTTATGCATATAATGCATCATCATGAGAATGCAACATTTTATGATAAAAATGCAACACTTTTGTGCCTAAATACAATATTTTATGATGAGTTGCATGTTACACGTAATAATTAGTTTTCACAATAACTTATCCATATATATATATATATATATATATATATATAACATTCATCAATTTTTTTTATCGGAAAATATGCATATAAATTCATATCTACATATACAGAGTTGAGTTTCACTTGTCTTTACATTGTTGCTATTATTATTATTATTATTATTAGATAATAAAAAATTTCTCTCATTCTTCATAAAATTCATATTACAATGGTTAGGTAAGGGTGTCATGATGAAATTTTCTAATTATCATACAAAAAATTACAAAGTAAAAAAAAAATAAAAATATGGAGGGTGGACTCATGTGACATCTATATTTATTGGCAAATTGATAATTATTTCATATTTATTTATTATTAAAATTAAAAGTTAACTTCCTACGGTAATATTCAACTAGAGACTTTTAGCTAAAAGGCCTTCAAAATAAGACAATGGGTGAATATAAGTGAAGCTCAAAAGTACCATTGTTATTGAGATATGGATAAATAATGAACATCTTCCCTTTTAAGAAAACAGTGAACATATATATATCCTGATGAGCGATGAGTCAACTAAGACAAGTTTTTTCTTTTGACTTTTTTTTCTGGGACATGATACCAAGCTCATTTTAGTTCTCACTATATCCAGGAAAAAAAAGAAAAAAAAGAAAAAAAGAAAAAAAAGAGGCACGATATCACAACAAAATCAAACAAATAAGCACTAAAAAATTGAAAGTCAAAATTAGCCGAAATTGATCGATATGAAAATATCGGAAAACGCACAAGAGGATAGAGTCTATATTAATTTGCTTTATTTAATTGTAAAAAAAAAGAAAAAAAGAAGAAGAAGAAGAGCTGATTCAAACAAGCACCAGCTAAAAATTGAAAGCAAGAATTGATTGGTAAAAGAATAGAGGAACTGAATACAAATTAAAATAGAAATGAACATGAAAAAGAAAGAAAAAAAGAAAAGGAAAGCGCAAAGTGGCTATATATGTTGTCTTTTGCAACAATATATAGCTTGCTGGCACTAATTATTTCAGCCGCTGAATAAACCTAGCTAGCAATATAGGTTGGTTCAAAAGCAGGCAAAGAATATTCAAGCGCCGTAGATCTCAGGACGGAGGCGGGGAGCAAGATAAACTTGAAGAGGAGTGGCCTTCAAATTGGTTAGGCCAGGGCTCTCCGTCATATCAATTGGCGCATCAGAAGCTTTGGTAACATCAAAGCAGTGAAGAAGCGTAGCCAGAGTGAAGTGGCCCATCCGAAGGGCTAGAGCAGTTCCGGGGCAAGATCTCCTTCCCGAACCGAAAGGAAGGTATTCAAAGTTAAGACCTTTAGTATCAACGTCCTTGTGGGTTGTTAGGAATCTCTCCGGCTTGAATTGAGTAGCCTGGGGCCACGTCCTCTCATCGCGGTGTATCTTCCAGAGATTTACCATCAAACGCGTACCTTTAGGTATGTGATAATTATCGGGAGCCAAGGTACAATCCTCGGATGCACAATGGAGGGCGATCAAGGGAGCGGCAGGGTACAACCTCAGTGTCTCCTTGATAACCGATTGAATGTAGGGCAGGTCGTTGGTGTCGGCTTCGGTCACGCGTCGGTCTTTGCCGACGAGAGCGTCCACCTCCTCCTGAGCTTTCTTGAGCGTAGTAGGGTTGTTGAGGAGAAGAGAGAGAGCCCATGTTAAGGTAACCATGAGAGCATCACTACCTGCCAAGATCATGTTGAGACAATTGGATTTGGTGATGGTGTCTGCCTCTTTCTGGGGGATGTCTGAAGCTTCCAAACTGGTGAGCAAAACATCCATGAAATCTTGATCAGCCTTCTTCATCTTCCTCCTCTCCTTGTGCTCCTGAAGCCATTCCTCCATGAGTTCATCAAGTTCCTTAGCAATCCTTCTCATCACTTTCTCGTGCCCCTGCAGATCGAGCCACGCCAGAGACGGGATCGCATCGGACAGGTTGAATACACCAAAATAGTAGAAAAGCTCCTTCATCACTTTCCTCTGGTGGACTCTGTAGTCACTCTCCCCGCCGGCGGCAACGAATCTCTTCCCGCCGACCATCTGGATGGAGGTGTTGAGCATGACGTCATCGAACCACTGCTTGATGTCAACGGTCTCACCGAGGCTGCGTTGCTTGGCAGTCAGATCGTAGAGCTCCTTCATGGAGGTGCGCATCTCGACGGTGCGCATGTTAGTGAGGATGTCGATGCGCTTGTGGGAGAGGAGCTCAAGGGTTGCTATCTTGCGCATCTGGCGCCAGTAGGGACCGTAGGGGGAGAGCCCCAGCATGGTGGAGTTGTAGCTGAGGATCCTTGCGGCGGCGATCTGGGGGCGGTCGGCGAGAACTCTGTCGAGAGTGGTGAAGATCTCTTTCGCCATTTCCATGGTGCTGATCACAAGGTTCGTCTGTGAACCGAACCTGATCGTGAAGGCGGGGCCATATTTGTCGGCCAAGGCACCCAGTGTTTTGTGGGCCAACTCTTTCCCGCTGAAGTGGTGGAGGTGCCCGATGATCGGCAGAGCGCCGCCGGCTCTCGGCAGCGGCTTCTTTCCAGGTGGAGTATTATTATTCTTATTATTGAGTTTTTTATAGTAGAAAATAAACAGAAAAGACGAGGCACAAAGGGCTGTGAGTGCGATGGAGACTAAACTCAGAGACTCCATAGCCATATAAATTGAATTGAAGCTAGCTTGGAGATGGATAATATATTATATATAAATGGTGTTTGATGAAGGAGAAAGGTGTTAGAAAATTTTGTGATTAGATAATGTTGTACAAGTGATCCTTTTATAGAGCACCTACTACACAATATTATTTTAAGTTCTTCATTCTTCAATAAATATTTATTTGAATATTAATTTTCATGCGAGTTATTTGTTCCCAATTGACCATCTAAGAAGTCTCAGGTTTTATTCATTTTTTAATTTGGACCAAAACCGTCCACACTTTATTGCTGCATCGATAAAAAAGAATTAACGTTATTTTATTGTTTCAACAAACGGCGGCTGGGACCCTTAAATCTAATGCTGCATGCTTGGAAACAAACATCGCGTTATTTGGAGTTTTGTTAAGAAAAAAAGGATTACATTATTATTTTATTTTGAAGTCAGCTAATGGATTCTTTTAATAATTATATTCTCTAATTTTTAATTTATCAACATTAATATAGCTAATAAAAGTGAAATGAAATGCTAAAAAATAATTATAAACCCTAATTAAATGAGTGAACTATTGAAAATGATTGTAAAATTAAACTAAGTCATTACAAATTAAAATTATTAAAAATAAAATAAAATTAATAAAAATTAAAATTTCGTACACAGCTACGGAAATGGGTGCCGAGAATCCCATGCGGACGGAAAGTCAGCCATGTCAAAGTCTTTGCAAATTTTTTCTTTTTTCAGTATTTCTAGCTAAGTTGAATGAAGCCATAATATTTTTGATGTATATATTATCGTTGGTCAAAGGGTCAACATTCTAATTTTCAGGGCTAATTAAAAATTTGTAGTAATCAATGGCGGCGCTATAAAAATTTCATTAGTCATAATGTTTATATACGGATTATTGAGTAATTTACGTAACAATAGGTGATGAATAATTCTAAAAATAAACTATAAACTCTAATTTGCCTAAGGTTCTATTTTCCTTTTCCTTTTATTTGAATATACTCCCATCGTTCTCAATAAAAAAATTAAAAAAACTGCCAAATATACTGTAAACACAAATTTTATATTGTATTTATAATCCAATAAATACAAATAAATGTATACAAATAAATACTTGAGGATTACTGTAAACACAAATTTTATATTGTATTTAATCCAATAAATACAAATAAATGTGTACAAATAAATACTTGAGGATTTGAGTTGATGTGACTAGATGCGGGTTGCGATCTCTATGGTTCTTCTGATTCTCTCTCCAACTTGATTCTTGGACGATTATTGAGTAAATTCTGAGATTTGCGGAGAATTTGGTACTCCTTGATCTCATTGGATATGATGCTTGGATTTGAACGTTAATCCGAAAGGCTTCTGCCTTGTTTCCGGATCAAACGTCGATTTTAGAAGA
>CM038115.1:20907067-20968120 GCA_001642375.2 Mentha longifolia
CACAGATTTTATCGGTAAAAAAAGAAAATGGGTTCAAGTAGAGTTTTATCGAATGTGTCAATAAGCTAGACCCATACTGCGAGTTGTTTCATGCCATAAATAAACCCGAACACTCAAAAAATCCATTGGACATGCGGATTCACACCTCTTACAACCAACACAGTCTTCGGTCCTTGGGGCAGAAGCGATTTATTTAGCTTTACATTCATCCCAAGGTATCATTTCTAATACATCGGTGGGGCACGCACGGACACATTGGTAACATCCTATACATGTATCATAAATATTTACTGAATGTGACATTGGGTCTATACATTTTGAACATCATAAATTTTCGGTGTAGTAAACTAACTTATAAATGAATCCTATAGTTAGATACTGGACGAGTTTGGAAGATATTTTGAATATAGTAGAGAATTCGTAGAGAATTTGTATTCTTCTCTTTTGAGCTCTCTGATTTTTTTTTTTGAATATAGTAGAGAATTTGTACTCTTCTCTTTTGAGTACTCTAATATATTTTGAATATAGTAGAGAATTCGTACATAATTTGTATTCTTCTCTTTTGAGCTCTCTAATATATTTTGAATATAGTAGAGAATTCGTAGAGAATTTGTATTCTTCTCCTTTGAGTTCTCTAATCTATATTCTTGGTGTGATTTTGAAGTAGTATGTAAAGCTCTATTTATAGGTGTTAGAAAATTATGTGTTTAGGATTTTATTGTTTTGCTAAGCATCCTTAATCCTTTTTGTGAGTTTTTCAACAACTATGTGGATTGATCAAGTTTGGATTGTGTTGTGATGATGAGGCTAGTAATGTCACTTGTTTTTTTATGGAAAATCCTACTTATGAGCAGGGCTGGTTTTGGCCATGTGCGGGGTAGGCGACTGCATAGGGCCCCCCGAAAAGTTAGAGCTTTAAAATCCAAGATCCACATAGTATGTATATATAATTATTTTTTGTTGTAAAGTAATATCATTCTAAGCCAGCGCAGTTGGCAAATGTCCCTAGGTTATTTTAAATGACACAGGTTCTAGCCCCTTCGAGCCTGCTTTTCATTTTTATTTTTTTATGCTGATGATCTCCCACTTTTATAAGTGGAAATGCAATAATAATCGAATAGTATATCCGAGTCGAACACAAGGAATGCTATGGCGTGAGAATTTCAAGTAGTAATCTAGCTATTAATACGCACTATCCAGGCTACGAACAAACATGTTTTTGGGTTTTCTATAGACTAATGATCAAAGTAAATGACAACTAATCAAGCAACAAACAATTAACAAACGATTAAAGTCGATAGAAAAAAGTATGCTTCCAAATATAATCCGACATTCACTAGAGGCATAGGTTTTGGGATTTGCAAGGATTAACCGATTTAATCTAGATCAAAGGGGAGTTCTATATATGATATACATTAGTTCTTTTCTCAAAGCAACAATGTAAGTAGATTAACCTATGACATCTATCTCCGCTAGGACTCAAGACGCATAAATCAACTCCAAATGGCACAATCTATATCTAGAAACTCTTATTAACATGGATTTCCAATATGTTGTGGTTTGATGCTAAGTGCTATAAATTAAAGCCTCCTAAGCATTTAATCAAACATCTTGTATGCACTCAATGATGGCCAATCAATCATGCAATATAATTCAAGACTCAACCCACAAGACCTAAGAAATAGAAGGCAAATCGAACTACAATACCAAAAACCCTAAGAATCTAGCTCATGTCTTCATATATTTGAAACCAAAAGAAGTTTAGCTAGACATAATTGAAGCAAATGAACAATTAGAAATGCATAAAACCATAATCAAAAGACAGGGAATAAGAAATAGAACAAAGTAATGGAAGGATCTTCAAATCTTTAAACTAATTCAACATCAATTGATCAAAATACTAAAGTAGCAAAAGGGAAATGTAATTAGGGTTCTAGATGAATAGGAATGATCTAATTTAGGTGTTAAATACATAAACTTTGGTAATAGGTCGAGTTAGACGAGCTAACTCGGCCAATTAAGGGGTTTTGGGCGCCCCGCCGGTGGCCTGCACGGCTCAAAAATTGATCGTCCTACTTTTGACGTAGAGAAATGCAATAATAATCGAATAGTATATCCGAGTCGAACACAAGGAATGTTTGTGGCATAAGATTTCAAGTAGTAATCTAGCTATCTATACTCGTTATCCAAGCTAGAAGTAGACATGTTTTTGGATTTTCTATAAGCTAACAATTAAAGTAAATAACAACAAATGATCAAACAAGTAAACAAACGATCTAAATTCAATAGGTGACAAAGGTGATCCTAATTATACTTCAATTAGGCTTAGGTTATAGGGAATTAAGACTCTAACTAGAACTAACCATTTTAATCTAACTTCATGTGGGAAGCCTCCTAATTATGATTCATTCAATTCTCATTGCAACGAAATCAAGTTGATTAATGAAATACCTAATTCCGACTAGGACATCAAGTAAATCATTAACTCCCAATAGCATAATGAGTTGCTTATCCCTACTATCTCTAGCATGCAATTCTCTTGTTTCCTAGCATCTAATCTAAGCTTCCTAGGCATTAGATAAAACACTTGATATGCAACTATGGTGATCAAGCATAAATGCATAATAAAACATAGCCCCAAGAGAAATGAACATGAAAATAGAAGGTAAATTCAACAGTTAAAGCCTAATCACATCACTTAACCCTAATCTACATATAATTGGAATCACAAAGGGATTTAGCTAGACATGATTAAGGAAATAAACCATAGCAAATAGATAAAATCATGCTTAAATGAAAGAGAATAAGATAAGGAATTGAAATATAGTTTTCAATCTTCAATCTCCAAAGTAAATCTTCAACAATCTTCAAATTACTCAAAGTAGCTAAAGAGAAATAAAATTAGGGTTCTAAGGTGTGTCTTGGGTGTTAAGAATACCCTATTGGGTCTAACTTAGAAGTTAAATACATAGAAAATTGTAAATGGGTTGAGTTAGGCCGAGTTAGCTCGGCTAACTCGGCCAAATAAGTGAGGAGGGGTGCCCCGGCGGCGGCCTGGCAGGCCACCGTGAAGACTGCCGGCAATCCAGCCACCTACACAGGCCGCCGGTTAGGTCGCCGGTGCTCCTTCCCGGTCCGGTTCTTTCACCCTTTCAATCCTTTATTCTGATTCTTTCTTTCCTTCCTTCGAACCGGCTTTCAACACTCGATTTTCAACGACTCTCGTCTCATGTATCGCTCGTTTCCGGCTTCCGATTCTTGGCTCAATTATTGCCCTTCAAATCCCTACAAAATGAATCGAAAACCGAAAGAAATGAGAAATGTATAGAATATGCTAAAAGTTCATAAACCCTAGCATTTCTATCAATTAAGCACACAAATCACGACTCAAACACACATAGAATGAACTCAACATGCACATAAAATACGTGTTTATCAGCTGAGTTACCTTTTAGTATTTTATTTATTTTTGGTATATGGCCTATTTTTTAATATATATTTTGTTTAGTAGATTTTTGGCATTTTTTTATGTTAGTTGCCTTATTTATGTTTGTCACGGGGCCTATTTTTTTATTTATTTTGTTCAGTTCATTGTTAAAAATTTAAATTTCTCATTCTAAAAAGAAAATTAAAGTATTTTTTTGCTTTAAGGGCTCAATTTTATTTTGTTTATGTGACTTTTAAAAGTTTCAATTTCAAACCAAAAGGTTCATATTTAAATTTTAGTTTTCTTTTTTTAAACTGCCATTTGCTTTACATCAATATAAGGTCTCCATTTTTTAAAAATTGGTTGTCTTTATTTTTGTTATGTGCAACCATGCATATAATTAAAAAGTTATCTTTTTGCTCAAGGATAAAAATAAGGGTCCAATTTTTTAGCTTATTTTTAAGTACTACAAATATTAAATAAAAATTGAAGCACTCCAGTCTCTTTCCTTTATTTGAATATTGAATATATCTTATCATGATTAAAAATAATTATACTCTCCTATATTTTTGAGACATATATACAAAATAACACTTTTTAGTTAAATGTCATTGCTTTTTATATTACGATGTTACTTTTATAAATCTAAATTTGTGTTATTAACCCTAAGAAAATGGTTTAATTTTAGATTTCGTACAGGGCCCCATTTTTCTTTGCACCGCCCCTGCTTGTGAGTATGCAAAGACTAAATAGATTTGATTGGTAAATGTAGACTTCTAACCTCCATGAACTTGAATCACTATTTGAGCTTATTTTTTGTGAGATTTTGAGCCTTTGACTAATGCATGAATCATAGTCAATTTTTCTTCTTGTGTATAATTGTTCAAGCATGCATAACTGTCTCTAGAACTTGCTTTGGTTTCTCCCTCGAGGTTGCATAGTGTGCTTATTGATGAAGAAGTGATTTTAGGCCATCTTTCATAGTCTTTTCTTTCCCTTTTAGCTTTGTCCAAATCGATACACTATAATCCTAGTTAGCCCCTTTGAGCCGTGAGATCTAGTACCCTTAGATCTATTTTCTTTGATTAAGCCTTAGGATAGGAACTAACATGTTTGGGATTGAGTGGTTTAGATTGGATGTGCTTATTGGAATGAATCATTAGAAGAGAAAGGAAAAGAAATAGGAAAGTGTTGGATTAAAGAGTGTTGGGATATTATGTTAAGGGGGAACTTAAATCAAGTTAATAAATAATTTGTTTTGATACGATTCCAAAACCCCATTAGAATGTTTCCCTCATTATTTTTGATGAATTTAGACAGCTTATTTTTAGTAAAGCTTGTATGTTAGGAAGCTTTCATTCTTTCTAGAGTGCAGAGTATGTAGTTGTAGAAGATCGCAAAGCGTCAGTAAGCAAAGCATCGTCAGCAAAGATAGCGTCAGTAGGCAATACTTGCAAAGCGTGTGGGAAACGCTTTCAAGAAGTCTATAAAGTACCTGACATCAATGCGACTTTTTCGGAAGGTGAGGAACACGCGCCTCTTCTCTCTAACGGGAAGTAAGGTTCCTCTTACTATAAATAGAAGGAGTTGCTCACACTAAAAATACGCACGTACAAGCATTAAACTCGGAAAGCAAGAACTCAAGCAATCAATCACTCGAATTCTCTCTAGTTCTTCAACCCCTTTTAAACCATTAGTGCATCCTCAAGAAAATATCTTTTTCTTGAGTAAGTAGCAACTACTTTCTATCTATAGGTTTAACCAATTTCATCCAAAACCTAGCTTCGAGAATCCTTATTCTTTATTCGTGTTATTCACTATAAGGGATTCTCAATTTAAACGAAAACAAACCCCCAAAAAAAGTCTATTGTATTTACATTGAGTTGTAAGGTTGTTGTTTTAGTTTAGCCGAAATCTCGATTGTGAAGCGTAAGTTTGCATACTTGAGTGGAAGGTCTTGGATTTCTTAGAAAGTTGAAGTTGTTGTGGGCATCTCGAGAACCCGGAATCTCTTATGATTTAGAGTGAGTTTGTTATTTGCTCTAAATCACTTCCCTTTGGAAGTATAAAACAAGGGATACTGAGTGAAGGTATTCATCCCGTCGTGGATAAGAGTGGATGTAGAAGAGTTGCTCCGAACCACTATAAAAGTGTTTATGTGATTTACCTTATTTACAAGCTTTGATTTATTGCATTCACACACACACGCTCTCAGTAATTAATTCAGTTTTAATTCACAAGAAATTTAAGTTTCACCACATTCTGCACAACACACATAAGCGAGAGGCTTTGAAAGCCTCACAAGCCTTCAAAGTATACTTGTAAAAAGGCTGAAAAATACAAGAGAAGTTAAACACTTCTCTACACACGTATTCACCCCCTCTCCCTCTACGTGTGCAAGTCACTTTCAGGACCAATAAGTTGTATCAGAGCGGGGGCTTTACATCTGAATACTGGTAGCGTGAAAGCGTTACTGTAGGTCTACCTGAACTGATGTTTTCAAAATCTTGCATTAAAACCTCACTCACTACATAGTGCATTTACTAATCTTTTCAAAGTATGACTTCCTCAGTGCAACTACCTCAGTTCTCAATTGAAGGCTACACCATGTGGAACTTCCGCGTGGAGTCCCATCTCACCTCTCTTCACGACCGTATGCATGAAGTTATCGAGAAAGGACCCATCATAATCATGAAGTGCGCAACGAGGAACCGCGAGAAGGAAAAGACCGTCGACCAAGATGGCAACCCAGTTGACGAGGATGAAGGCGCTCTCACTGACACCTATGTTGTGAAACCTAGAGAAGAGTATACGGCCAACGACTTCAAAGCTGATAATCTAGATCGTGTAGCACGCAACGTGATCTAGTCAACTATCTCCGATGCCTACCTTCCAAGGATCATGAAATGCAAAATGGCGAAGGAGATGTGGGAAACTCTTACCCTAATCTCTCAGGGCACAGAGAAAATCAAGGAAAATAAACTCTTTGTACTCATGCAGGAGTTTGATGCTCTCACAATGAGAAACAATGAGAGCATGGAGTCTTTTAAAACTCGAGTTCTGGGAATCACCACGATTGTGGCTTCCCTTAGAAAGATCTCACCTTCAAGGAGATCACTCAAAAGGTGGTTCGCTCTCTATCTGGAAAATGGTAGACAATGAAGGAGCTCTTCCTCTCGTCAAAGAATTTGGAAGACATGTCTCCAGAAATGATGTTCTCTGAGTTCAAAGCGCTTGAATTTAACCTGGTCAAGAAAGCGCCTCATGAGGATGAGGAGGAGGCTCCAGCGAAACCCAAAGGACTGACATTCAAAGCCGCCATGGAGTCCACCACCACCAAAGCCGACATATCCAACAGCGATGTTGCCGAGATGTCTAGAGAAGAATTGGAGGATTACGTTCTCTACCTAGTAAGAGGGTTTAACAACTCCAACGCTAGAGATGCCAAGTATAAAAGATTCTACAAATCTCAAGGCCAGAACTTGCACTTCACCCCATGTGATGGAAAGAGGGATAACAAGTCAACAACCATCCCTAGAGATAAAGTCAACATTGAGTGCTTCAAGTGCCACAAGATGGGGCACTACAGAAGTGAATGCCCGAAGCTCTCAACCAAGGAGAAGGATGAGGTCAAAGCTCGTCGTGAAGCCAACCGTCGCGCTCTAGTAGCCGACACTCATGTTGAATCCAAAAGGCCCATCGACCATGATGAAGATCAGTTCACTGATGATGAATATGATCTTGGCTATATGGCGATTGAAGCTGAGATGGAGGAGGTACAAAGTGCTGAAATCAACACTCTTCCACTAATACTTGGAAGTAAAAGTGGAGACGGTGATGATGAGTCTTTCAGCTTAGAAAGTGATCTCTTTGACGACTATTTAGAGTTGCTCAAGAATCATAAATCCTTGCAGAAAGTGCTCGTTCATTTCAGAAAGGAGAACGACAGACTAGCCAATACGCTTGAGTCCAAAGAAAATGACCTATTCAAGATGACGGCTAAGTTCAATGATCTTCATGAACATCACCAACGTACCATATTCACTTCTATGGAACACAAAGCCACTCTCGATTGCCTCAATAGTGCGTCTGTAGCTATTGAGACGATTGAAAACACCTTTAAACCCTCAAATTATTTAAAGGGGATCGGCTTTAGATCCACATACACAACTTCTACCGATGTTGATCCCAAAGCGTCGTTGAAAAGGCTTAAAGCTGCTCAACTCACTACCAGCAGAGGAAATGAGTTAGTCGGGTTTATGGCTGAAACTTCAAAGCAAGCTTCCAAAGAGTCTTTGAAGGTTCAACCGACACTTTGAGTAAGTCGAAGACCACAGAGCCTCAATGCTCTAAAAGCAATTCAAAGCGTGTCCAGTCTTCGATAAACCCAAAGCGTCACCAAGAGCGTAAAGCTCACTTGAAAGACTTCACATCTCATGGAGGATCTCAAGTGTGCTTTATCCCCGATGCTTCACATAACTTTCATGATCAGAGCTTTGCCAATCATTTTACACAAAGTGAAAGCGTACCTTCACGTTATTAAAAAAGGAACAGAAAACGCTTCCACTACTTCACACATGATTACACTCAGGGCATACCTATTAAATAAAGCCATATTTTTTTTAGTCAGGATCTCGAGAAGGGAGTCACCCTCTCAGTGAACCTAACTCGAGCTCTCAATGCTGCTAACATAAAGGGACACAATGCAAATTGGGTACCTAAAACCTATTAAACTTATAGGTCAAAGCGGCAAACTCGGAAGAAGTGGACAAGGGGAAAGAAGAAGTTGTTTGGTACCTAGACAGTGGATGTTCACACCACATGAGCGGTGAACGATCGTTCCTTGACGAGTTCATTGAAAAGCCAGGTCCACAAGTAATTTTCGGTGATGATGCGAAAGGCATCACCATCGGATACGGTACATTCTGTATTGGAAATATGAGAATTCCTAATGTCTCATATGTCCAAGGCCTCAAACATAATCTACTTTCTATTTCTCAATTTTGTAATAACGGGTTCGTGGTAGAGTTTATCTCTAACCAGTGTGTTGTCAAGAGGAAAGCGTCTATGCAGGTTGTCTTTACAGGAATCCGGAAGCAGAATGTGTACGTAGCTAATTGGAATAGCTGCAAAGTCAATGCATGTCTCGTTGCTAGAAGCACCTCGAAATTAGGTGGTTATGGCATCGACGCCTCAATCACTTGAACTTCAAAACAATGAACAAAATTTCCAGGAAAAGCCTTGTCCGAGGCATCCCTAATGAGGTCTTCAACAAAGACATTGTATGCCAAGCCTGTTAGGAAGGCAAGCAGATCAACAAGTCATTTCAAAGCATCAAGGGACATGCTTCATCCTGAATTCTAGAACTCATTCATATAGATCTCTTCAGCCCTATCACACCCGTCACCTTGAGTGGAAGAAAGTACGCTCTTGTAGTTGTGGATGATTACTCACGCTACACCTGAGTATTAATCCTACTCAAGAAGAAGGACACGCTCCGGGAGCTTCCAAATCTCCTAAAGCAACTGACGGTGGAAAAAGAACTGAATGTGATAAAGATACGCTCCGACAAAGGAACAAAATTTCTCAATCAATTCATCGAAGTGTATAGTACAGAGAATGGGATCCTTCATCAGACTTCAGGAGCTTGCACTCCGCAACAAAATGGCATTGCAGAGTGCTAAAACAGAACCATCAAAGAAGTTGCATGTTCAATGCTTGCGGATGCTCAACTGCTGAAGAAGTTCTGGGGAGAAGCGAATTTCACTGCTTGCTACACCCAGAATCGCACTCTCATCAACACACGCCATGACAAAACCCCATATGAATTATGGAAAGGGATAATTCCTACCGTCTCTCATTTACATATTTTTGGTTGTAAGTATTTTATTCACAACAACGGTAAAACATAGTTGAGACTGTTTGATAGCAAAGTCGATACGGGAATATTTCTTGGATATTCTCCTACAAGCAAAGCCTATCGTGTCTAGAATTATCAAACCTTAGTTGAGGAAGAAACACCTCATGTCATTTTTTATGAAGCTGCCTTCAAGACTCCACATATACAGCCTGAATGCTAGACCTGAAAGCGTGAACGTGTATCCTGAAGCAACTTCCGGACCAGTGACCTGCTCTACCTCAAAGAGTATAGATCTGGTGGATGCTTCGGAGCTTGAAGACAGAGTCGAAGCCATGGAACATGATCTCTATAAGCTCTCTCTCGATAAGGGTGATCCAATCTCGGAATAGCTGATCCTTTGACCTCACCGGTATCAAACAGTGGGAAGGTCCATCCAGTCCAATAGTTTATGATCAAGGGAATGGTGATAATCACACACCAAGCTTCGAGGAGAATGATATGGAGACTCAATACTAAAAGAAGCTTTGATTAAGATACCATCCTCAAGAAGGTGTTCTAGGCGATCCCAGCCAGGGCGTCAAGACTAGAAATACCTTATTCCATGGTGAAAGCTGCTTGTTTAGTTGTTTCCTAGCAAACAGTGAACCATCAACGGTGATGACGCTCTAAATAACTCTAACTGGATTACTGCCATGGAAGAAGAGCTGAATGAGTTTGCAAGGAACGGCGTTTGGTACCTAGTTGATCGACCTACTCATCAAAGCATCATTGGTACCAAATGGGTGTTCAAAAATAAGACCGACGAGAATCCGCAACAAAGCTCGATTAGTTGCTAAAGGATATTGCCAAGAGGAAGGGATCGACTTTGATAAGACCTTCACTCCCTGTTGCTCGTCTTGAAGCAATTCAAATGTTTCTTACATATGCCGCATCCAAGAAATTTAAAGTGTATCAAATGGATGTGAAGAGTGTCTTCCTTAATGGTGATTTGAAGGAGGAAGTATACGTTAAGCAGCTCCCAGGCTTTGAAAAGGGTGATCAAGTGTACCGGCTCATAAAAGTGGTCTACGGACTTAAACAGACACCTAGAGTGTGGTACGACACTCTTTCAAACTTCCTTATTGAATGCGGCTTTCAAAAAGGAAAGGTAAACAAAACCCTCTTCACTATCAACGACGGTGAAGACATGCTATGAGTTCAGATCTACGTCGTTGACATCATCTTTGGCTCTCCGAATGAAAGTCTAAGTGACAAGTTTGTTGATTTAATGAAGAGAAAGTACAAGATGTCGATGATGGGGCTAATGACTTGCTTTTTAGGATTTCAAGTGAAGCAAACGAGTGATGGAATTTTTATTAATCAAGCCAAGTATACTCATGACATGCTCACTAAGTTCGGTATTCAACACTGCAAGAGCGTGAAGATTCCCATGAATACCAACTTCAAGATAGATCTAGATGTTGACGGCAAATCAGCCAACCCTATGGATTACCATATGTTGATTGGTTCCTTGCTCTATCTTACGGCTAACCGGCCCGATATCACCTTTGTTGTGGGCGTCTGTGCTAGGTTTCAAAGCAATCCAAAGCAAAGCCATTTGGAAAGAACTAAGCATATTCTTCGATACCTGAAAGGAACCATCAACTTAGGTCTTTGGTATCCAGCGGAAGATGATCTCGCGCTTAGTGGATACTCCGATGCCGACTTTGGTAGCTGCAAAGTTGATCGAAAGTCTGCTACTGGAACTTGCTAATTCATTGGTAACAAACTTGTTTCTTGGTTCTCTAAGAAATAAACAAGTGTTGCTACCTCAACCACCGAAGTGGAGTACATGGCTGCAGGAAGTTGTTGCTCACAAATCCTTTGGCTCAAACAACAGTTGAAGGATTATAAAGTGGAAGCTTCAGAGATTCCAATTTGTGACAACATAAGTACAATTTCCATCACAGAAAATCCCATACTTCATTTAAGATGTAAAGATATAGATATAAGGCATCATTTCATTTGGGATTACGTAGAAAAGAAAGATATAAAGATGGAGAAAATACACACTGATTATCAAAAGACGGATATTCTCACAAAGCCGCTTGCTCATACTCGTTTCAATCAGTTGTGTACAGAACTATGATTGCTAGACCCTGGTGAGGAGAAGGTGGAGTAAGGTGGAGAAGGTAAAGCGTGCTACCTACCTATCCACATACTTTCCTTTTTGAAAAAATGTTGAACATTGGGTTAAGGGAGAACCGGTCTTTACAAAAGTCGTGAGAGACGAAGATGTAGATTCCCTAATCCGGACTGAGGGATGGAGTTCCCTTTGGGGCACCAACCTCCACAAGCTTTTACATTTATGTGAAAGCACGGTTGAGTGTTCCTCATTTCTCGAGCTAATCGAATTGGCTTGGTTAAGTTGAGTGTTCGTACCACGACGCTCGTAAAACTCTGTGCTGACTTGTCAGAGCGGTGCACAAGTGGATACACTTGGATGTTCAAGGAAGTCAAACTTATAGGTTTAGAGTTTGTACAACCGCGACTCCATTCCCAACCCTTCTACCTCCTTCTATGATACTGAAGAAACATGAAAGTAGTAACAAAGCGTATTCATAAGATGGGACATTTGCATGGAGTCACTCTTGATGCGTGATCACTCAACAATCATAAGCTATCATGGTGGATAAGGAGCCAGAAGTGTAAAGCGTGCTAATGACTCACCACTGCTTATTGTGAAAGCCTCATCTGTTATGAATAATATGAAGCACCTACTCTAAAAACGGCTTGTGTCTACTCTCAAGAATTCTGCTTCATGGAAATAGGAGATGGCTTGCCCTAGTAAGGAGAGTGAAATCTTAGCTCTATCATGGATGATGTGAATCTCATGCCCAAACGGTATATCCCTAGTAATGTGTGAGACAACTTGCATAATTCCATTGAAACCTATGAAGAAACTCATCCCCAACCGGATCCCTTGCGGATTTTGTAATCTCATATTCATCTCATGTTGTGGAAGACATGAGAAAGACCTGCCCTAGTAAGAGAAAAAAGACTTGGTATTATTTCATCTTTCTATTATAAGTTAAGAGGCTCTCCTACAGAATAGACGATTACTCTAAAAAGTTTGTTCGAAATTCTATTTAAGGGAGAAGCACACTAACTTGGAGAGAGAGCATTTAGATGAGAATAGATGCTTTCACACTTTCAAAGCGTGAATGAACTATTTCTCAACTGAAGCTCTAACAATTGAGAAAGTGGACGTCAAAGCGTGGTATCAGTCAATTACAATATTGATTGACTGGTAAGTCCTTCTTTTGTGTCTCTCAATTCAAGTAAGTAAGTCAACGCAAAGCGTCTGCGAGAACTCTGCGTGACTTACCGAAAACATTAAAGTGCTATTACAGACGCTTTCCGAACTAGACGCTCTCATCTAAATTCCAAAGCGTGAAAATCAGCCAAATATCAAATTATTTTGAAAATTAATCTCTCATTAATTTACTCTTATCTAGTATATAATTACTGTATAAAGTAGGATATCAATCGAGTATATATTTCATGTGATATCTTTGCATTAAATGCAAAGACTGTTGTAGGAACAACATTCAATGCCACTCATGCGTGTATCTCACTCGTGCTACTGAACCGCCAAAATATTTTTAATCTTGGCCGTTCACCGTTTCGAATTACATTTTCCTCAACCACACGATTAAAAGTCCACTACAAGCATGATCTCACCATCCACTACAAATACGAATGTGATCACAACCACTCACTGCGACATGTCAACAATTTCTATTACACTTATATATACACACTAATTCACTTCATCACTTTCACCATTTTTTGCCATTTCTACAAATTTCGAGTTCTATCTCTCACAAAAATTAAAATCCACTAAATCTATTCTCTGTTTTTCAGATCAGTCATCACTCTCACAATGACTAATGCCAAGAAAATCATCGTCGCTCAAAGCCGCTTCCCTGGCTTCATTTATGTTGAAGCCAATCTCAACCGAGATCTACTTACAGACGGAGGGATCATTAAGCGAGCAATTCTCAATTCTGGGTTGGAGAGATTGCTATTCCAACATCCCACCTACATCAACCCAGTCGGGGTGGATGACTTCTTCTCAAACTTGAATCTGGAAACCTTAACCACCAAAATCAGCATTCGAAAGACTGATGAATATGGGCTCGTTCATCAGATAGGGATAGACGATCTAGAGCTCGACGCTCTATTCAAGGATATCATTCATCTCCCCAACACCGGCATAAATCCCAAGACTGCTGGAGATGCCGATATTCAGAAAGAGTTCTGACGCTTCTCTACAAACCCTCGGGCGATCTACTTTCGAAAGAAGACAAGGGTCAACTCTTTCCGACTGCCCTTCAACCATCTTGCAAACATAGTGACAATATGTTTACTTTGTCACACCAGTTGCTGGTCCACTCTCACAGAGCAAAAGATATGCCTCATGTCGGCGCTCTATGACTCATCCATCAACAAACCACTTTCAACAGGAGAACTTGGTTCATCAACCAGCTATTAGAATCGAAGAAAGACATAAATGAGATTAAAGAAGGAGAAGACCGCAGAAAGTTTGCTTTCCGTGGAAAGCTTAAATATGATGAAAGTGTCGATGTTTCTTGAGCACGTCTAGCTTGCTCAAGAATGGCCGGTGGAGAAAGCGTATACAAGAGTGCTCTTCAGTAAAATGCTTCCCGGTGACAAGTTCAGAGTTGCCCCTCCACCAGCCACAGCTATTGAATACACGGAGGATGAGGCTTTATTCCTCAAAGAATCAATGGAAGTCAGCAAGAAGAAGAATGCAGCCAAAGCCTCTAAGAATCCTATATGCTCTCCACTGAAGAGAAAAGGTGGCTTGAAAGATACCGATGATGAGGAAAATGCTTCCTCATCCACAGCTCCAGACTCTGACAAAACTTTAAGTGCAGATCTGGAAGTGGCTGCCAGAGCTACCAACGAGGAAAAAGTTGAAGCGCCTGGTGCAGACGCTCAACGAATTGATACTCTCAACTTCACCAATGAAGTCACAAGTCCATGATTAGACGAGGAGCTCCATGCAGACGCTCCCCCAACTCCCAAAGCTGCAATGCCAGTGTTGCTAGAGTTGGCTGTAGATATGGATCTCTCCTTTGCTTAGGAGAAGATCTAAGAATTCTTTGGAGAATTCCCTCTCCCTCCTCACGTATTCAATCTCATCTCTAACTTTCTCCGATACGTGAGAACCCATGGCACCAACATCTACAAGGTGTGCCAAGAAGTAATGGCCAAAGGAGAGAGAACGTTGATCAAGGAGGAGGCCTCGATCCTAGAGAGCTTTTAACTCCAGCGCTTTGATGACCTGATTGATGAGCTGGAGGTATGGAGGCACATTAAGATGAAGGTACATGAGCTCGTACCTTCTTACACTCCAACTCAGCAAACTGAGCAATCAGGCTCTAAAGTCACAGCCCTTGAAGAATAGCTCTCAGCTCTTCAAACCGCTCAGGACGCTGTAGAGTGTGAGTGCACCAAGCTGAAGGAAGAATCAAGGCAGAAAAAGACCGGCTATCTAAAGCCAATGAATCGAAGAAGAAGACTGAAGAAGAGTTCTCAACTGCTACCACAGAGTTGAGAGAGCTGAAAGTGAAGCTGGCAACTGTTGAGAGCCAGTTGGCCACAGAAAAAGAAAACGTGCAGAAAGCTAATGATGAGCTTTCGAATGCAAAGAAACAACTTAAGGTAATTCCCGCCTTGCGTTCAGAAGTACTGAACCTAACTGAACAACATGAAATCGTGCCCGACCATCTCCAACAAAGCGAAGAGGAGGTGGAAGAGGAAATTGAAAGGGCCGAAATCTAGCAGGTTGAGCGTGAGCGTGTCGAAAGGGAGCTTGATACTTGATCGAACTTGTTTTCGTAAGGTAATTAATGCACGTAGACAAGGAATTAATGAACACGAAAACAAACGGAACACAAAGGGATTTACGTGGTTCGATCTATTGGAATAGATCTACATCCACGGGCGGAAAAAGTATGGATCTTTATTACTTGTATGATAGTATAGCTTACAAGGATTGTTTTCCCCTCTCAATCTATTCTAAACCCCTATTTATAGGTAATTATATGGAGTTTGACTATAATACAAAGTCTTATCCTATTTGGAGTCTGGCTTGATCCTCTTATTAGGGATAGACACCGAGCTTCTATATCTCTCTTGGAGCTTGAGTTGTAGTCGATGTAGGAGTCTTGATTGCCTTGGTGAAGAAGTTTCTCTTAGTTGGGCCGAGCTGCGTAGGCCGAGCTTAACTGTCGGGGCCTAATTATATTGGGCTTGATGCTTAGGCCTAGGAGCTAGGCCGTATCCTATCACATCCCCCCCAAAAAGATGTAGAAGCGAGGGTGTGACGTAAGGGAAATAGTTGAGGTAGGAGTAGTCTAAAGTACGCTGCCCCTTCAAAAGTAGAATTGATGGTCAATCGCGTGCCGCCTCGTTAAGACGAGGTCGAAGAAAATTCTGTTGCCCCGTCAAAAAATAAATTCAACGAAGTCAATCGTGTACCACCTCGTTAAGATGAGGTCGAAGAAAAGTACATTGCCCCGTTGAAAAATAAATTCGACGAAGTCAATCATGTTCCGCCTCGTTAAGACGAGGTTGAAGAAAAGTCCGTTGCCCCGTCGAAAAATAAATTCGACGAAGTCAATCATGTTCCGCCTCGTTAAGACGAGGTAGAAGAAAAGTCCGTTGCCTCGTCGAAAAATAAATTCGACGAAGTCAATCATGTACCGCCTCATTAAGATGAGGTCAAAGAAAAGTACATTGCCCCGTCGAAAAATAAATTCGACGAAGTCGAGTTCGGCTTGTCCTGTCAAAAGACGAGGTAAAAAAGAAATGCCTTGCCCCGTCGAAAAATAAATTCGACGAAGTCGAATTTGGCTCTTCCCATCAAAAGACGAGGTAAAAAGAAATGCCTTGCGGCTCATCTTCATTTTTAAACGAAGGTAGGTCATCCTCGTTTTTAAACGAAGGTAGTTCGACCTCATCATAAGACGAGGTTTAGGCTTTAGATAGCTCGACCTCGTCATAAGATGGGGTTTGGCTTTAAGTAGCTCACTTCGTCATAAGACAAAGTTTGGCTTGAATTAGCTCACTTCGTCACAAGACGAAGTTTTGGCTTTAAATAGCTCTACCTCATCATAAGACGAGGTTTTGGCTTTAGATAGCTCTACCTCGTCATAGGACGAGGTTTTGGCTTTAGATAGCTCTACCTCGTCGTAGGACGAGGTTTTGGCTTTAAATAGCTCTACCTTGTCGTAGGACGAGGTTTTGGCTTTAAATAGCTCTACCTCATCATAGGACGAGGTTTGGCTTAAGATAGCTCTACCTCGTCATAGGACGAGATTTTGGCTTTAGATAGCTCAACCTCGTCATAGGATGAGGTTTTGGCTTTAAATAACTCACTTCGTCACAAGACGAAGTTTTGGCATTAAGTAGCTCACTTCGTCATAAGATGAAGTTTTGGCTTTAGATAGCACGACATCGTCATAAGACGAGGTTTAGGCTCGTCTTTGTTTTAAACAAAGGTAATTTATCCTTGCTTTTAACGAATGTAGTGCCTCCTCATTTTAAACAAAGGTACTTCGTCCTTATTTTTAACTAAGGTAGGCTCAAAGTTCCTTATTTGTCGAATTTATTGATAGGGGTGGTCCCCTTACGCGTGTTTAGGTATTACTCCATAATTGGAGCTTATTTTTATCCTTGAAAGGATATTAACTTACCCTCGTCAGGGTTTTTAATTATAAGGGCAAGATAATATGCATAAGTATAAGAGAGATGTGCAAGATGATGTATGCAAGACCCTAAAAAGACGACCTAAATGACCTAAATGAACTATGAACTTGGACCTTACTCTCGACCACTTATGCAAAGTATCTCTTTAAATGAGTAATGTACCATGCACGTGGTATTTGCTTACGGATAAGTGGGCGAGCTTGTATGACCCTTTGCCGAGGATTTCTTCAACTCGGTGAGGTCCTTCCCATGTGGCTTCTAGCTTGCCGAGCCTTGCAGCCTTGCTGACTTCGTTATTTTGAAGAACGAGGTCGCCTACTTGGAATTGTTGGTACTTAACTCTCTGGTTGTAATACCGAGTTACTTGTTGCTTATACCTTGCTTCCCTTATGTAGGCGAACTCTCGCTTTTCTTCCACCAGATCTAGGCCGGTTCGGAGATTCTCTTCATTGTCTTCGGCTGAGAAATTGATAGTGCTAGGGTTCGGCAGGCCGATCTCTACCGGATCACTACTTCGGTTTCATACACCAAACTGTAGGGTGTTTCTCCGTTCGAGGTTCGGGAAGTTGTGTGGTATGCAATGTTCTAAAAAACGCTAAACGCTAGTAGGGCGGTGGCTGGGGATTAGCGTCTAGGCAGCTAGGCGGGCTTCTAGACGGATTCTAGGCGGGCTAGGCGGATTAGACGTATTATGCATATTTTTTTTACGATTTTAGTATTTTTTACATAATGTCAAACAATGTAAACATGTACTAATTATTTTAATATTTTCTAATTCATGATAAAAAGTTAAAAACATAAAATATGCTAATTAGTAGTTTAAATTCAATGAACTTAGTAGTTCTACATAAAGATTAAAAATCAAAGTCTAAGATAAAATGAAACATAATCTTGCAAATCAACTTCAAAGTCTAAGATAAAAATAAAAATCAAAGTCTAAGATTAAAATCTATAATATAATATTCCATTTTTTCTTAAAAATCGACTTTAATTTTTTTTTAACCCTACCACCCGACCCGCGCCCAGCCCGTTTAGCCCACGCCCAGCCCGCCTCCACGCCCAGCCACTTCCTCCGATTTTGACCGACTTGGACCGCCTAGCTAGTCTGGACGGCCGCCTAGGCGGCCGATTTTTAGAACCCGCCTAGTAGTTCCATCTTGGACAAAATCGGGACGCCCGGCCACCTTCCAGCGTCTAGGCGCCGCCTAGACCGTTTTTTAGAACATTGGTGGTATGACTATAGAACTTGGGTAAGTTCACTACCCAGTCTCCTTTGGCATTATTAAGGCGAGCTTTGAGTCCCTTGACAATCGTCCGGTTGGTGACTTCGGTCTGGCCGTTTGCTTGGGGTTGTGCTACCGAGGTAAACTTCTGCTGAATATGAAGTTCTACACACCATTCCCCAAACTTTCTGTCTATGAACTTCGTCCCATTGTCTAAGACGAGGATATGAGGTATGCCAAAGTGGCATACTATTTTCTTCCAGATGAAGTTGAGGGCGTTCTTGCTCGTGATTTTTGCCAAGGGTTCGGCTTCCACCCATTTGGTGAAATAGTCGATGGCTACGATGAGGAACTGGAGTTGGCCGGGAGCTTTGTCTAGTGGACCGACGATGTCTATCCCCCATTGCATGAACGGCCACGGGCTTTGCATGCTGGTGAGGTCGGTCTGAGGTAATCTCGGCACGGTCCCATGAATCTGGCATTTTGGACACTTTATGACGAGGTCCCACCACATGAGTTTCTTTGATAGTGCCCTAGCTCCGATGTGGCTCCCACATGATCCTTCGTCCAATTCTCGCAGTGTGTAATCTGCTTGGTTCGGTCCTATGCACCTCATGAGGGGGGCTGGAGGTATGATCTTCTGTAAAGCATTCCTGTTCTAGAACGTACTTCGGAGACTTGCTCAAGATTTTCCTAGCTTCGTGCTTATCACTGGGGAGTGCCTTTTTCCAAGTAATTTCGGAGAGGGGTCATCCAGTTCGGCTCGTTATCAGTTACTAGGTTAACCTCGGCTTTGTCTATACTTCGAAGTTTGACTTCTTCCACGGGCGAGCTTGTAGACAACGATGCCAATTTGCTTAAGGCATCAGCTCAGTTATTTTCTCCCCCTTGGGATGCGAACCAACTCAAAATATGAGTATTGTTGTACGCTCCTGGCTTTGTTGAGGTACCTTTTCATCTTGTCACCTTTGGTTTCGTAACCTCCTAGTATGTGACTCACTATGACTTGAGAGACTGTAAAATTGTACAGCTCGTGTCTGGAGACCTTAAGCTAGGCGAAGTCCGGCGATTAAAGCTTCGTACTCCACTTCGTTGTTTGTTGTAGGGAAGTCGAACCGAAGTGCATAGGTTGTCTCCTGTTCGTATGGACTAAGGAGTATGATGCCTGCCCCGCTTCCCGATTTCCCGAAGCCCCATTCACGTATACTTTCCACCAATCTTTAGGCGGTTCTTTTGCAGCTTCGGCTTCGGCTTTTTCGAGGTGGGCTCAGATGGCTTCGGTGTTTCATTAGCACTTGTCGAAGTGACAGGTCGGTGAGGACCTATTTGGGTATGCTTGGAAACAGGGTCGCAACCTCCTTGCAGTGTTTACTAATGCCAGTGCAATCTTTCCTAGAGGCTGGTACCGGATCCTTATCGAAAAAGGTGATGGCCTCATCCTTTTTGAACCTCTTATGTGAGGGCTCGTCACCTTGAGGGAGCCTATAACGGCTATTATGACTCCGTCAAACTGAGGTTGGTCCTCGTCCTCATCGTCTTCATTGCGCTTTGCCGGGCTTCGTACTGGTCAGAACGTCAGCCGCGACTTTGGTACCTCTTGAGGGTGCCGTCGCACACCAATTGTTCCATGACGTAGTTCGTAGATCTCTGTCCTCGGCCTCATCAACGGAGTGAATTGACTTCATTCCTAATTTTGATGAGGTCCGAGTCTGGATTCCAGGGGTGCACGCTGGAGCCTGTCGAAGGCACTTAGCCGACTTTGGCCTCGGTCGTTCTGATCCTCCTTCCGATCTGATAGTTCGGCCTTGTTGGCTTCGCACTTGCACCTGTCAGTTTCGTCAGCTCTTGTGAACCGATCTGCTATGATCCACAATGGTTTCGTAGTGCGAGGTAATTGTCCTCATCGCGCTGAGGTGAGACGGTAGCGCGCCGAGGTGAGATGGTGTCGTGTCGAGGTGAGATGACGTTGCGGCGAGGTGAAATGCGATGGTGGCCCTGTTGGCAGATCCCGGCATCCCATGCGTCTACGATCTGACGCTAGGGGACTTTTGCCGATGCCGTGATCTGGAGGTAGCTTCGTGCTCTCCACCATCTTTGCGTGAGGGTTGTCCTTTTTCACGGCTGAGCTTTGTATTGTTTTTGGCGAGCTGGAGAAAATCTTGCTATGCTTATCCAACATGCTCAATGTGTCCGTCCGGAGTCTGGCCTTTGGCGTGTTCCTTCCTAGATCACCGGTATGTTGCCGGGTTTAGATCTTGCGCCTGGCCTGCCTCGCCTTTGTGGATTTCGGCTTCCTGAACCGGTGGATTTGCAGTCGGACCTTGTCCGGTTTGCTAAATATCCTTTTCCTTGTTAGCAATGGCAGCGGCGGCGATTGATCGTGTTGGAATCCTCTTGATGAGTAGAACATGTTTCCGGGTGGTTTCGTCCGATTTGGTGGTGATTTCAGTCCGGAATTGGCGAATAACAAAAGCTGCTCCGAACAAATCGTGATTTCACGTTTGGGGGGGATCGCGTTGGTCTTCCTGTGATGGCTGTAGATTACCTAGAAAACTTTTGATCGAAAATTTTTGTTTCCCACAGACGGCGCCAGTGATCGAACTTATGTTCGTAAGGTAATTAATGCACGTAGACAAGGAACTAATGAACACGAAAGCAAACGGAACACAAAGGGATTTACGTGGTTCGATCTATTGGAATAGATCTATGTCCACGGACTAAAAGAGTAAGGATCTTTATTGCTTGTATGATAGTATAGCTTACAAGGATTGTTCTCCCCTCTCAATCTATTCTAAACCCCTATTTATAGGTAATTACATGGAGTTTGACTATAATACAAAGTCTTCTCCTATTTAGACTCTAGCTTGATCCTCTTATTAGGGATGGACACCGAGCTTCTATATCTCTCTTGGAGCTTGAGTTGTAGTCGATGTAGGAGTCTTGATTGCCTTGGTGAAGAAGTTTCTCTTAGTTGGGCCGAGCTGCGTAGGCCGAGCTTAACTGTCGGGGCCCAATTATATTGGGCTTGATGCTTAGGCCTAGGAGCTAGGCCGTATCCTATCAATACTGTAGAAGCGGAGCTTTCCAAGATGAATGCAAAGCTCGTCCACATATAGAATGAGCTAAAAGCGGCAAAGGCAGAAAGATTCGAAGCCGATTCTGCCACCTGCCAACTTAAGAAGAAGCTAGAATCCATTGAAAAGAAGCTCAAGGATTCAAAGCAAAGATGGAAGCAAGCTGTGGCCATGTTGGGCCAAGCCGCCGTTGGTGATAAAAGCGAATCTGGCCGGATGGGGCTGATCCACAATGAGGTGGTTGATAACATCTCAACTTAGATTGGGACACTCTCGGAGTTTGTACGATCTGAGGTCAGCGTACTTCGGAAAAGTTTTGAAAAATCTATCATTTAGACCAACGCGCGCTCTCCCGCTCCAATCCTGTCAACAGAAGTCCTCGGAGCACTCCTGGCACAAAATGTATTAAAGCCAAATCAACCGAATATCTCCTTGCCAGGAGCTGCTAGCAAAAGTGCCACAATACGGTCCGTTCCCGCCAAAGTGGCTATTGATGATGCTAAAACGGAGGAAAAGACCGGGACGTCAAGTGGTCCAACCACAACGGCCAAGGCAAAGGAGGATGCTCTGAAAAAGGGGGAAGCAGAGCGGTAAATTACCAATTCTGAAAAACGAGTCGAAGCCGCTAAGGATGGCAATGGGCCGGATTTGGACCAGATCCAGCTTACTCCAGATCCAGATCTATAAAAAAAAAATTTGTCCGCCGGTCCAGATCCGTCGAGTCCAAAAAATCAAAATCCAGATCCAGATCCATCGGATCCACGGGTCTACGGATCTAGACCCGGATCCATAGTCTTTTTCCCTAAAATGAATTTTTGAAATAATAAAAAGAATTATAGTACAATAATAATCATAATAAGTTTCTACGATATGTCAAAACGAGTTGTAAAAATCCCAAGTACATATCCCAAGTGAAATGAGGGCTGCCTCCGTCTGTATGCTTATTTCAAATTAAGTTTTTAATATATAATTTCTAAAAATTAAAATAATTAGAATATATATATATTATATATATATATATATATAATATATATATATATAAAATTTATATAATGGATCTATGAACCGGATCTGGACCGGATCTGGGTCTAAAAAAATCAGATCCAGATCCAGATCCGAAAATTGACTATTAGATCCGGATCTGATCCAGATCCATCGGGTCCAATTTTGCAAGATCCAGATCCATAAAATCGGATCTAGATCACCGGATCTGGACTGGGTCCAGGACCCACTGCCATCCTCAGGCCGCTCCACTTCAGAGCGTGTCAGTAGTGCCACAAGCTCAAAAGCGTCCGTCTAAAGCGACTGCTGACACCAATCCCAAAAAGAAGCAGAAGATCGACTTGACTCCTACAACTATGACGACGGAGGCAGAAGTGTAACGAGAGATTGATGATGAAATCGAAGCGCTTCTGGTCTACAAGATAAAGCACCACCTTTGTCGGTACCAGTTAAATCACATGCCTCAGAATGATGATGAGAAAAACTGTGATGGCAAAATACAAGGCTGTGGCGGAGTGCAGGGATGAAGTCTTTAATGAAGAAGCGTTGACAGATGAAGCGAAGGCGCTTAAGCTCATTAAGTAGGAGGCTCTGGAATCTCGCAGAGCGTATGTGGCAGGTCTACGAATGGAGGAATTCAAAGCTTGCATGAAGGAAATCGTGGGAAGGGAGGAGTTTATTCGAAAGAGGCTGAGAGATCAAGCTGAAAATTCAAAGTTTGTTGATGAGATCATCCCTGATGAACTCAAGAAGGAGTGGAATAAAGCTAAGACCAAGTTCATCAAGGTTTTCTACTACTGGGATGGCTTCAGGACTGAATATGTCATGGACTGCTTCATAGTGTACATAAAAACATACAAAGCCTTCATCTTCAATAAAATTCTGGACATAGCAGAAGGAGTGACTCTCAAACCTCCAAAACAAGAAAGCTTCAAACTCCCTCGTTGAAGGCTCTATCCCGGATGAGGAAGCAATCAAAAAGACGGTCGAAGAGTGTGCAGAATGACTTGAACAGAATGACAGTCCTAACCGTACCAAAGCTGTCATCATGGATAGGGTCTACAAAGCCTATGGTTTGATTCCTCCTGCCCCACAAAAATGCTTCAGATTAATTATATCTTTGTAAACAGTATCAATTCTCAACCCATATATACAATGATATCATTTCTTGCCTTAAGACAAAAACTCATTGTCTTATTTATACACTTTCATTAACTGCCTTAATTTATATGTGCTTTGCTAACCCACTCATTCTTATATGTCTAGAACAAGTCTAGATTTTACTTAAGTACTTGACGTTGGGTTTTGGCATCATCAAAAAGGGGGAAATTGTTGGGATATTATGTTAAGGGGACACTTGAATCAAATTAATAAACAATTTGTTTTGATTCTATTGTGAAACCCCATTAGAATGTTTCCCTTATTATTTTTGATAAATCTAGACAACTTATTTTTAGCAAAACTTGCATGTTAGGAAGCTTTCATTCTTTCTAGAGTGTAGAGTATGTAGCTGTAGAAGATCACAAAGAGTCAGTAAGCAAAGCATCGTCAGCAAAGATAGCGTCAGTAGGCAATACTTGTAAAGTGTGTGGGAAACGCTTCCAAGACATAGATGCTCAGAGCGTGCTACTGGCTCAGTGGAAGTAAGCACTCTCAAGTCAACTTATTCAAAGCGCCTCATCTTCAAAGTTGTTCTTAAAGCATTTATATATGTCAAAATGATAAGTTGACTCACCGACTCAAGTTTGATTTTCAAACTTTCGGAGGTCTGACAATGACCGCATAAATTATCTACGTGTCATCGTCTTAATGCTCAACGGAGAGGTTATTCTAGAAAGTCAAGGTTAGGTGAAAACGACCATGCTACCATGCTCACCGCTCATACTACTACGACATGCGTCAATCATTTCCTAGTACTGTAGTCTATAAAGCACCTGACATCAATGTGACTTTTCCGAAAGGTGAGGAACACGCACCTCTTCTCTCTAACGGGAAGTAGGGTTCCTCTTACTATAAATAGAAGGAGTTGCTCACACTAAAAATATGCACGTATAAGCATTAAACTCGAAAAGCAAGAACTCAAGCAATCAATAACTCAAATTCTCTCTAGTTCTGCAACCCCTTTTAATCCATTAGTGCGTCCTCAAGAAAAGCTCTTCTTCTTGAGTAAGTAGCAACTACTTTCTATCTCTAGGTTCAACCAATTTCATCCAAAACCTAGCTTCGAGAATCTGTATTCTTTATTCGTGTTATTCACTGTAAAGGATTCTCAATTTAAACGAAAACAAACCCCCAAAACAAAGTCTATTATATTTAGATTGAGTTGTACGGTTGTTGTTTTAGTTTAGCTGAAATCTTGATTGTGAAGCTTAAGTTTGCATACTTGAGTGGAAGGTCTTTGATTTCTTAGAAAGTTGAAGTTGTTGTAGGCATCTCGAGAGCCCGAAATCTCTGAGGATTTAGAGTGAGTTTGTTATTTGCTCTAAATCACTTCCCCTTGGAAGTATAAAAAAAGGATACCGAGTGAAGGTATTCATCCCGTCGTGAATAAGAGTGGACGTAGGAGAGTTGCTCCGAACCACTATAAAAGCATTTGTGTGATTTACCTTATTTACAAGCTTTAATTTATTGCATTCACACACACATGCTCTCAATAATTAATTCGGTTTTAATTCGCAAGAAATTTAAGTCTCACCATATTCCGCACAACACACACAAGCGAGAGGCTTTGAAAGCCTCACAAGCCTTCAAAGCGTCTACTTGTAAAAAGGCTAAAAAATGCAAGAGAAGTTAAATACTTCCCTACAACTACATATATGTACTCCTGGGAAGTTAAATACTTCCCAGGAGTCCATATAAAATGGTGAAGTTAAATACTTCCCAGGAGTCCATATAAAATTTATATGTATTTAACTAAAAAATGCTATAAAAATGCGTTGATTAAAAAATGTATACATGTTTAGAAGTATTTGGCTAAAAAATGCCAAATACATATAAATTTAACTAATCAACGCATTTTTATAGCATATATCATTAATGAAAAATAAATATTATCGTTATTAAATTAAAGACTTTTTAGCCAAATACGTTATTAAATTTATTCTTCACATTTTTCTTTTCGTATATTTTGGATATACGCCAATATAAGCGCCACAACGTACAGAGTTACAAGGAGCATTCTACGTACTTAATTTAAATGGTTAAAATATTAATCGTTTTTCCAAAAAAAGGGGGGAAATTATAAGTTAATGCTTTTTTTTTAATCTCAATGTATAAATTATAATATACCATTTTCAATTAAACATCTTTTACAATTCATATAGGTAATTTTGAAAATGTAATGTAATATCATATTTTACTACATACACCACCACAACACGCATGGTGCCACGATTAGCATGATCATTTCACTAATAGACACTTGTGATATAATTTATATTCCACTACTTCCATTCATCCCACCATCACCACGTTGCTATAACTTAGGGGTGCGTGCTGATCAAATTTTTCTATAATATTTAATAATTTAATAATATCCTAATCACTTAAATTGTGCACGAGAATGAAATTAGTTTTATTAAAATGAGCAAATTTGGTAAAAAAAAAATTGCTTTTTGAAAAACCAGCACGTCTATATAATCTTGTGAATATACATTGTTATTTTAAGTAACCACGAATACACATCGCTCATACAATTAGAATTAAATACAGGATCAAGTTTTGATATGATGCCTCCATCTTTCGGAAAAATGCAAGAACTCGAAGGTGGTTGAAGTAAATTTAGTGTAAGACTTAGATTGATTCGTATATATGGGGTACCTGAAATAAGAAATAAACACCGATTATGCAGCTTGGAAGGAATATTCCACGACAAGATGGTAATATATTTCAAACTTTTCTCTTAAGAACAAATTTCATTTGATTTTGGAGTCATACTAATTATGTTTTTATTTCGTTAATCAGGGCGTAAGGATTCATGCAAGTATTCCCCGTCCATTAACTTCGAAGTTTAAGCCACATCTAGAAGAAGGAAAATTATATGATATTGTGGAGTACGCAGTAGGAAACAACACTATGAGGTACAAGACTACGGATTCGAAGTTAAAATTTTGATCTTAAGTCATACTCGAATCTGTGAGGTGCAAGATAAAAGCTTTCCTAAAGAATTGTTTTACTTCAAGAGCTTTGAAGCCATTCAGTCAATAGAAAATGACGATGAAGGAGTAATGTTTGGTGAGTAATTTGTAAAATACTTTTAGTTTTAGTGTATTAATTGCACTTATTAAATTAAATATGAACTTGTGTGTAATGTGCAGATGTTATAGGAATATTGGTCTCTCCATTGAAAAACAGTTTCAGGCTTCACCACTTCGTCCTAGAAGATTAGGAGTAATTCTAATTATAATTTTTTCTTTAAATCTGTGGATTTCTTCTTTTTCACTTATTTAATTTTTTTTATTTTTTTATTTTTTAAAATTAAGGGGTCGAAGATTGACTGTGTTTGTTTGGGAGGACTATGCTAATAAGCTTATAAACTTCCTCAATCGGAAACCTGAAAACCCTGTTGCTATCATTATCCAGTTCTGCAGACCAAGTTCGCATAGAGGTGAGTATTCAACATTATTTTACACAATTATTGATTTTTTTAGGATAAATGAAGCATGTAATAATTAGTTTTATGATTCATATATATATATATATATGAATACAGGAGAAGTGATGCACAACAACACCAATGTAAGAGAGGATTGCAAGTACCGTTGATTTTTTTAAGAATAAAAAAATACCGAAACTTGCAAGAGTGAATAGTTTTCCAACCTTTTCATCAAAATATCATCGTCCGCTCCAATCTTCTAAAACAAGACTTTATGGATTCTAAAAATTGGAAATTGCAAAACTAATCCTCAAAATAGAAGTTGAAAAGATAATAAGATAACAACTTAGTAATAAAGAGCAATAACTTTGGCGCCTCTTCATCTCTCAAGGCGATTCAAGAGCTCGAACGTTTCGATCCACATAATCTCCCCCGGGGTTAGAGAGATTCGACCTCGAATCAGGAAGGTCACCATCAGAGGAGGAGTCACCATGGTAAGGAAGAAGATGTTTGACGTTGAAGACATCGGAAGTGCGGATGTGACTCGGTAAAGCGAGACGGTAGGCATTGGGGTTGATGCGCTCCACAACTTCAACCGGGCCAATTTTGCGCTCAGCCAACTTATTATACTCGTGCGCTGGGAAGCGGTCTTTTGTCAAGATAGCCCAAACAAGATCTCCAACATCAAACAACACCTCACGACGACCACGATCAACATGAGACTTGTAGGCGGCACTAGAAGCTTGGAGATTAGAATGAACTTGTTGATGAATGCGCTGTATATCAGTAACAAAATCAGAGGCAACACCATGTGGACGGACGGCATCAGGGAGCGGCAGCAAATCCAATGGACCACGTGGAGCAAACCCATAGATAACCTCAAAAGGGCTATACCCCGTAGAACGATTGACGACTTGATTGTGAGCAAATTCAGCCTGAGGCAACTTAGTATCCCAACTCTTCACATGTTCTCCCACAAGCGCACGTAGGAGATTCCCCAAGGAACGGTTAACAACTTCGGTTTGCCCATTAGTTTGCGGGTGGTAGGCTGAGCTAAAATTTAACGAAGTGTTCACCATACGCCAAAGACTACGCCAAAAGTGACTCAGAAATCTGGTGTCCCGATCAGAAACAATAGTGGAGGGAAGACCGTGCAAGCGATATACATCACGAAAATAGAGATTTGCAACAGCAATAGCATCCGTGGTCTTTTTGCAAGCTAGAAAATGGGCCATTTTAGAGAAACGATCAACAACCACGAAAATGGAGTCGTTTCCTCACTGAGTTCGAGGGAGACCAACAACAAAGTCCATGCTCACATTTGTCCATGGTTGGGTCGGAATGGGAAGAGGCAAATATAAACCTGCTTTCATCGCTTGTCCCTTAGACAAATGGCACACACGGCATCGAGCGACAAAGCGGTTGACATCTCGATGCATGGAAGGCCAAAAATAAGAGCGAGAGATGAGGAGATAAGTGCGTTCTTGCCTAGCATGACCCAAGTTATGGAGCTCTTGGATAATTTTCAAGTGAAGACTACTTTGAGGAATGCACAAACGAGCACCATGAAAGAGAAACCCACCATCCCAATGAAAATCAGATCGAGTGCCTCTAAGTAAGTTCTGCACAATAACACCAAAATACGGATCTGAAGTATACAGCTCGGTAAACGTCTCAAAGCCTAGAACTTTATTACACATTTCAGTCAATAGAGAATGATGGCAGCTCAAGGCATCGGCTACACGATTCGTGATGCCCGATTTATGTTTAATGACAAAGGTAAATTGTTGGAGATAAGCATGCCAAGCTGCATGACGTGCCGAGATTTTATCCTGATTTCCAATATGTCATAGCGCATCGTGGTCCGTAAATAGAACGAACTCACATTGAAAGAGGTAATGTCTCCAATGCTTCACGGCTTGAACAATGGCATAGAGTTCAACATCATATGTGTTAAAACGAGTTTTGGAGCCTTTTAACTTCTCACTAAAATAAGCTACTGGTCGGCCACCTTGACTGAGCACCGCACCGATTCCGAGCTTAGAAGCATCACAATGCAATTCAAAAGGACTTGAGAATTCCGGAAGCACCAGAATAGGGGCACTCGTGAGTCGTCTCTTAATTTCTTCAAATGCGGCAGAAGCTGCAGGCGTCCAACAGAACTTAGGACCTTGCATACTAGAATATACCAAGCTTGCTGATGTAGTTGGGAACAAGAGCTCAATGAAATAAAGCAATACGGGTAGATTAATGTGTAGTTCTTTAGATTATTTTATTTTATTTTAAATTTTGCATATCAAAGTTGTTTATTTTGATCATTCAATTTTAAATAATAGTTACGATTATGGTCTTTTTATATTATTACAAGTTTGATGTATTTTTTTTGAATTTATGGTTCTCTAAACAAAATAAAATAATTTCATATTTCGGTAATTCAAGATATATTATAAATGTTATATTATATTGGAATAAATATTAAACACACAAAATAATTATTCCATGCGCATAATATATATTTACCCACAATTAAATAAATTTATATATATAATAAATGAATTAGGAAAAAAAAATTAACCACACATAATTTTCACATTTACCCACACTTAAGAATTGCCACGTGGCATTTCCACATCATCATCCTACATGGCATTCCACCATGGAATTTCCATGTCATCATCCACATCATTTCCACGTCATAATTAAAATAAATAATAAATATATTTATCCACACATATGAAATTTCTTTCGTGACACATATATGTGTGTAACTACAAAACTTTCTTCACACATACACATAAGTGTAGCTAATACTCTTTCTCCATGAAAAATAGGGACACATGGTAATACTTCCATTATGTGTGGGTAAATCACAATCCCCACACATAAGTATATATTTAGTCACACATGCATGTGTAGGTAAAACCCTAATATTTTGTAGTGAACCCGGTTCTCCTTCTATCTATGGCCTAATGAGCTTTTTGGGCCAGACCGGGGATCTACTGGCTGATAAATCTAAGCCTCCCAATGACTGAATTCTACATACTTAGCCGAGAGTATAATTTAGCCCATTAGTGTTAAAACATTCCACTAGAGTAATAATACCAAACTACCCACTTTATCCCTGTTGAGCTCAAGGCTAGTATTAGACTTAAATCACCCCTGTATTTAAAATATGCCACATCCATTAATTAATCTAAAGCTTCTGACTGCTTTTGTTAATTAACTTCTTATTATTCATGAGTAGTACCATTCATTCATTATTCATCATACTGGAACTTAATCTACCTGCAGGGTTTAGTATGTAATCGCTCACTTTTTGAAGGTGAGAAATGCAATGATAATCGATCTAGTACAATCGAGTTGAATCCACAAGGAATGTTTTGGCGTTAGAATTTCAAGTATTGACCTAGCTATCTAATCACTATACAAGCTACCAACTAACATGTTTTTTGTGTTTTTTGATTAACTAATGACAATGAAAGTAAGTAACGAACTTAGAATTCAACTAAACAATCAACAAGTATTCAAATGACAAAAATTCAATATAGAATGAAAGTGACTCCAATTACACTTCAATTAGGTCTAGGTGATAGGTATATAGGACTCTAACTAGAATTAGCCATTTTAATCCAATTTCATGTGGAAAACCTCCTAAGTATGATTCATTCAACTCTCGTTGCAACTAGATCAAGTGGATTAATGAATTACCTAATTCCGACTAGGACATCAAGTAAAACATTAAATCTCAATAGCATATTGAGTTCTTTATCCCTACTATCTCTATCATGCAAATCTCTTATTTCCTAGCATCTAATCCAAGCCTCCTAAGCATTAGATCAAAACCTTGATATGCAACAATGGTGATCAATCACAATTATATAATAAAACATAGCACCAAGATAATTGAACATGAAATTAGAAGGTAAATTCATAGATCAAAGCCTAATCCCATCACTTATCCCTAATCTACATATAAATGGAATCACAAAGAGAACTAGCTAGACATGATCAAGAAAAATAAACAATAAACAATAGATGAAATCATAATAGAAAGATAGAGAATTCAATAATGAAGAAGAATATGGTCTTGAATTTCAAATCCACCAAGTGTAGCTCCACAAATCTTGAAAAATACCAAAGTAGAAAGAGGGAAATGTAATTAGGGTTATAAGGTAAATGTTCAAGATAAATATACCCAATTCTAGTAAAAATACGAGTTAAATACATAGAAAATCATGTTTAGGACGAGTTTAGCCAAGTTAGTCGAGCCAACTCGGCCCTTAAGTGACTCATGGACTCCCCGACGGTGGTCTGACAGGCCGCCGTCCAAGCCGCCGTTCGGTTCTCTGCCCGTTCAGTTCAATCTTTGGTTCTTTCTTTGATTCTTCTTTCCTTTCTTCAAACCAGCTTTCAACCTTCAATTTTCACCTCTTGAAGCTCGATTCTTCCTCATTTCTGGCCCTCAATCTTTAGATACTTCAATTCTCTTTCCAATTCCTACAAAAATAGATCGAAAACCGAGAGAAAACAAGAAAAGTATAAAATATGCTACAAGTTAAGATACCCTAGCATTTCTAACATTTCGATACCAAATTCGAGCTTCAAACATATATAAAATATACTCAACATGCACATAAAATACGTGTTAATCAGTATGATAATCCTTAATGAGTTCCTTAGAGGTTGTGATCAACCTGTTATACTAGGATACGGTGCTCTATTGCAGATGTACTAAGGATCGTACTCGTTATAGTTGTTGCCCAAGATACGGATCATATTAAGTTACTCATCTGAACTCTCAGTCATGGTAAATTAAAGTAACAGACTCTAACTATACACCCTTAGTCACTCAATTAGAGTTATGGTGTGAGTTAAATAACATTTAAGTTCCAGAGGTCTTGATTCTTCTACTTAGGTCAGTATAGAAGAATTCATCTCACCGTGATCCTATCAATACGATAATGTACTAGCATAAATAAGTAACCAAGACAAGCTACTTATCTACTTATGCTATAGTCTAAATTGATAGTTTTATCCGAAACTATCTCGACTATGATAACTGTTTATATCTGAAGAGACACCGGCTACTATGGTCTTCCATGATCTACGACACCACATATAGCCTATAACTTTGAGATAATGGATAGATGTTTAATGCATAATAAACAATTCATACATAATTAGATAGAAAATTGTTAGTGAATATGGAAACCACATGTATACAAGCTAAAAGGCGTGCTTTATAATATACAAATCCATCACTTCCTCTGTTCTTACCTCATTTTTCAAATTTCCATCTCGAAGCACACCCAATTTCAAAAATTAGAGTTACCCCTCCAACCAATTTCTAGCAAGCTTTGCCTCCTTGACGCCATTGCTGTCGTTCCAGTTTCACGGGAAGAGTTATCGCCAGCCGCGGTGTCATCGGACATGTATAGTGATGATGGAGTCGCCGGTCTTCCTTCATCGTGGTTTGGGAAGCCTGCCTCGAACCCAGTAGCTCGGGCCTCCTCCATCGCCGGCGTCAAAGCCAACATCCCCCGTCTTGCCGTTCCTCGGCCTCCATTCATTAGTTTTCCAGCGGCGAAGCCGACTTCCAACCTACCCTCTCATTCTTTTGTTTACTTATATTACTTTTGTTTTTGTTACTGACTCTCACTCTCTCCTCTTGCAGCTTCTGGAGTCATGACAAGAAGGATGCAGCTATTGACTGTAGTCAGGGCTTTGGTCTCGACTAAGATTTTGACTTAAGCCTAGTTCTCTTAAGCTACACTTCCCTTACTCTTTTGTATCTTTCGAATTCTTAATCAATTGAGGTTTCTGCTTGAGTGTGTGTATATGTTTTGATTATGGGTTCTTGTTTAGAAAAAACAGACTTATACTCTTAGTCTTTAGTATTTTAGTATGTGTTCTAGTTGCTATGAAAGGTTTCTTAGGCGTAGGGTTGAGTTTCCAGATTTGACATGCTCATAAGTTTTACTTGGTTTAGAGATGCTATTGTGAGTTTGCTTGTGGGTTCAAAGCTTGAATAAGAAAGCCAACATGTTTCTATGTTCAAGACTTGAATGAGTTTGGTTGTTACCTTAAATGTTGAGGTTTTAGTGGTCTGGAAACTTGACTGAAGATGATGGTTTTTGCTATTTCCCTTTCCTTTCCTCCTAGCTACTGTAGCCTCTCCTTCACCCTTTCTCTATTTCCTTTTCTCTCTCTATTGTTTTCTTTCTAGTTGTGGTTTGAATTTGAAAGTGTGAATCAAAATGGGTGAGGAAGGGGCGGTGATATAGAGGGTCATTTGAACATTCAATTTTAGAGGGTAAGTTGACTAAGAAGGAATTAAATTGTGGCTGCACTCCTTTCCATTTCAGCATCTTGTTTTCTTTACAAGTGATCTGCTGTAAATTTTAGTTTGTTTCTTGTGCAGGTTTTGATTTTCTCCCCCTTTGTTTTATTCCTAGCTAATCCTCTTTTCTATTCCCTTATTTCCTTAGCTGAAGGTTCTGACTTCTCTCCTTTGTTTTATTGGCAGATTACAGCTGCAATATTGCTGCCATTGTAGCTGGGTTCTTGGTCCTTAAAAAGGCTGATTCATTTTCTACTTTTAGACTAGTGGAAATTCTTAGGTTTTTGTTTTGTTCTCTATATATTATAAGATATAATAGAGATTTTGCTGAGATTTGAAGTGTTGTCTATTGTTTGTCTCATTCCGGCGTTGAGAGTTCGAAAAAGAAGTATTCCATACTTTCATTTATTATTGTTATAATAGTACTATTCTTTCCTCATATCAATAACTAATTTAGGAGTTTGATTAATTGTTATCGGCACCCTTTGGTTATTGGGCATGAATCACAGGTTTTTAAAGGGCTCGGCCCATTACGTCACCATTGGGCTTCGGCCCTAATCACCTAATTTAATGCTCATTCTATTAATGGACTTGGCCCAATTTAATGCTCTTGGCCTTGGCCCAATGGATTAAACAAATAGTAATTAAGTAGTTAACCTTTAATTGAGTTGTTGTTCTAAATCGACTGACACTTAGCTAAGAATATTTGAGATTATTAATCATTCATTTACTTGCTCGACTCTAAATCGATTATCCATTGGCTAATGAATTTATAGAAATCAAGTTGCTACTTGATTTTACTTAAGAGGTTTTAATTACTAGTGGTCGATAACTTTAGATCAACAACGTAATTAATACTCACCTTTTTTGTCTTTTTCGAGACTCTTTCATATCCACATGCTTGAGGACAAGTATGACCAAAGTGTGTGCCTGGGAGGGCATTTTACTTGTGTATTTTTCGGGTAGTTTTTATGTCTATTTTAGGCATATTCTATGTCCTTGTGTATTGTTTTGTGCCTGGGAGGGCATTTTACTTAGCAAGAGAAGAAACAAAGGCAAAACTAAAAAATGTGCATTTTGGAGCTTAAAAGGATATAATTGAAGGCACACGGGTAAATTGGCCACGGAGAGGCAGTTCAGAGCACACAAAGGCATGATGACCCAATCCAGAAAAGTTGTACCGCACTAATGCGGAATGGCCACAACGTTTCCAAAATAATAAAGTCAGATAACTGACATGGGCATGACAGATTCGGAAGCAGAAAGAAGAAGAATATACAAATCATGGGCACTGTGACAGCTGTGATGGGAATGGGTGAGTCCGGGCTAAATAAGGAGGAGATCATGCAATCAATCCCTTTCCTAATATCATGTAGATCTTGGTCACCTTCCAAAAGCTGGAGATTGACCCCAATTATGGAAAGGATCTCTAGGCACCCTCATCCAGACCTAGCCACGTCAGCACCACAGTCAACGCCATGTCAATTCACATCACAAATTCCCATGCCGGCCATGCAGAAGTCACACGCCAGCATGTGAAATGCCACGTCAGATGCGGATGGATGAGCTAAGCTAAATATAAAAACTCGGAGGAAATAATGTAAGGTCAATTCTTGATATCTTCAATCATCATTTAAATAGCTAGATTTATGGACTCTTACAAGGAAATGGTTCTAGAAGCATTCTCATCGAGATCTGCCACGTCAGCGTAATGCCCAGGGCAACCCTACAAAAGCCCAGATCTACAAGGCCCATTTTGGGAATTATAGGGTTTTGGCCCATGATTTGTAACCTCTATAAATACCTAGAGCTGCAGTAGCATAAAAGAACCTTTGTCACTTGTATCACACACACACATTTTAGCTTAGCTCTGGTTACAAAGTTGTTGGCTAGGTTAATTATATATATATTTTTTCTTTACTTTCTTGTCCTTAGATTAGGTTTACTTTTCTGCATTTCACTTTTTACCTAACTAGATCCGTGATCCGGGTTTGGATGGTGATGAAGTGTATATAACTTGGTTAAACTGCATGTGAGGCGGAAATGGGCATGACGGCTATATATATGGATGTTCCCTGCATGCTGGGCAATGATTCCAAAATCGTTCACTTGGTCACGGTGATATTGAGTGGACAGGTATGACGGGCACGAGAGGACTCCAGCAGATCGAGGTAGTAATGAAGAGCATCACAAAAGCGTCTCACGGTCCTCGAGGTTGGTACCGATGCAGTAACTCCTACGCGGGTCCTCATGAGTGCATGTGACCATCAACGTGTTGGTTGATATAGGACTAAATCGGGTTGATCTAGAGCCATCATGCTGCATGTCGATGGAATTCACCCGTGTGGATCCCCAGGTGGAGATCATGGGCATGTGTAAGGGGTGCTTAATCTGAGAGGGTCGGAAATGGAGTTTCACATCACGGCGTGGGCACAACATACTAATTTTACTCTGTGCCAACTCTAAATAGATCGACTGGGTATTGTATGTGTATAGCTCGCATGGCATCGTGAAAATTGAGGGAGCGTGCACACCTTTCCTATAACCAATGACATTCATACGTAGATCGGATTGCCACATTTTCATCAAATGATCTAGCATTGAGTTTATACACTGAGTTATCCTAACCCTTGATCAACAGTTCTATTCTTTTATATTTCTTTCTTTTATTTAATTATGTTTTAGTGTTGTTCTGCAGTGCATACTGCAACCCCCGCAAACTCTGTGCCTCTGGCAGAAGGACGGAAAGAAACCCTCAATCTCAATTTCTCCAAATCATGACAGTGGCCATTGCGGAAAGGCGATACAATCAACTCCTCGTGGGATCGACCCTATGCTTACCATGTTACTTTGTAATAACATGGTGGGCGTAGGAAACACTTACAAATTCATTTTGACCGCCGTTCCCTTTTCAACGACGGGGTGCAACGTCGTCTCTTGCCAAGCTTGAAAATATTTGGATCCTCCCAATAGAATTGTCTGCACTTATGAATGAACAAAACCTTTTCTCCTCTTGGGCCGTAAGACCAAGCCGAATTTTCTTACGAGCCAAGAAATTAACAATATCAGCAAACCAAGGTATACCATCTACTTGACATGCATTCTCAAAAGGAAAAGACTTATAAATAACATCATCATGTAAAAGGATGAGAATTTTCAAGATGAGATAAATGATCGGCAACCAAGTTATCACTTCCTTTTCTATCCTTGATTTCAATGTCAAACTCTTGCAATAATAAGACCCACCTAATAAGTCTACGTTTGGCTTGTGCCTTAGTCAACAAATGCTTAAGAGCCTCATGATCACTATAGATTATTACCTTAGACACAATGATATAGGCACGAAATTTATCTAAGGCAAATACTACAACAATCATCTCTTTTTCGGATGTGGTGTAATTCACTTGAGCATGATTTAAGGTTAAGCTCACATAATTTATAAAATGTAACATTTTATCAACTCTTTGACCTAACAAAGCTCATACATTAGAGTTCGAAGCATCACACATAATCTCCAAAGGAAGTGACCAATCAAGACCAACTACAACAGGGGCTGACACCAATTTTTCCTTTAGAGTGTAAAAACCAGTCAAACATGCACCATAAAAAAAAAGACACATCTTGTGCAAGCAAGTGACACAAAGGTTGGCTTATTTTAGAAAAGATCATAATGAAATGCCGATAAAAACCTGTATGACCTAAGAAGCTCCTAATCCCCTTGATATCTCTAGGTGGAGGCAATTTTTCAATGACCTATATCTTAGCCTTGTCAACCTCTATTCCTTTATTTGACACAATGTGACCTAGAACAATTCCACTCCTAACCATGAAGTGACTCTTTTTCCAACTTAAAGTTAAGCCACTCTCCACATATCTCTTTAAGACTCTCCAATTTAAGTCAAACAATCATGAAAAGAAGACCCAAAAACTGAGAAGTCATCTATAAAGATCTCTGCAAAATCACCTATCATCTCTGAAAAGATGGACATCACGCAATGTAGAAACATACATGGTGCTTTGCAGAGACCGAAGGGCATCATCCTATAAGCATATATTCCAAATGGCTTGTGAATGCCGTCTTCTTTTGATCCTCAAGAGCGATGGCAATTTGATAGTAGCCTGACAAACCATCAAGAAAATAGTAAAATTCATGTCCGGCAAATCTATCTAACATTTGATCAATAAAAGGGAGAGGAAAGTGGTACTTTTTGGTGGAAGCATTGAGCTTCCTATAATTGGTGCACATTCTCCAACCCGTAACATGACGAGTTAGAACCAAATCATTCTTTTCATTTATTTGAACCGTGATCCCTCCGTTCTCTAGCACCATATGCACCGGGCTAACCCACTCGCTATCGGCAATAGGGATGATGATGCCTTATGCCAATTGCTTGTAGATCTCCTTTTGAACCACCTCCATCAATATAAGATTATGCGCTGCCCCCATCTCTCTTTGGTTGAGCCCCTTCTTTGAAGTTGATGTAATGCATGCATTGGGCTTATCCCTCAAATATCTGCTAAACACCCAAAAATAAGTTTATTCTTCTTCAAGACTTTCACAAGGTCTTCTTCCTTGATGATGAGGAGATGATCACCGGCTTTTTCTCTCCATCCTCCAAAAAGGCATGCTTTAAATGTGTTGGAAGTTCCTTCAATTCCACATTTTCTTCCTGTTTTTATTTGTTCCTTCTCTTCTGGTATTGGTTCTTGAAAGGGTAAAGGAATACGAATGCCAAGATCGGCCTCCACTTGCTCCCATTCTTTCATATCTCCGGATCCCATGAACACTTCTTGTATCTCTCAATCATGTTCTTGCATAATAACTTTCTCGGCCAATGCATCAATCGCATCAACATATGAACAATTATCAACATATTCTGAAGAAGGAATAGCACAATCAATTTTATGAATAGAAAAAGACACATTCTCTCCTAGAACCGACATTTTAATAGTGTCATTCTTAACATCTATCAAAGTGTTAGTTGTGGCCATAAATGGTCTACCTAGCAAAAGTGTGTGCTCTTTACCATTCTCATGCACCTCTCATATTTCTACAACAACAAAATCGACTGGAATAATCAACCCCCCCACATGAACAAGAATATCCTCAATGACACCCCTAAGGTATCTAATGGATCTATCTGCCAGTTGTAGAGTCATGCGAGTGAGTTTCAATTCACCTAAATCTAATTGCTTGAAAACATAAATTCATAAGATTAATTCCAGCTCCTAAATCTAACATGCCATATGCTTCTTTACCATTACCCATAGCAATATTAATTACGAAGCTACCTGGATCACGTTACTTTAGAGGTAGAGGCTGCTGCATGATTGAACTGGCAACTTCTGACACCATGACTGGTTCGGAGTCATCAAACTTCATCTTCTTGGATGCCAACTCTTAGAAGAATCGGACATAAGCAGGAATGTTTCTGATCACATTGAGCAATGGCAAGTTCACGTTCATCTAGGAGCATCTTGTAGAAATTAGCAAACTGTTGATCTTGCTTTTGATGATTGAGCCTATTCGGTAAGGAATGGGCAGAACATAAGGATGAAGTCTTGTGGAGAGGAGACTCGGAATTTGGCTTGGCAGCTTCATTCTCCTCGGACTCGCCCAGGGTTCGCGGTTATGGACCCCCTCGCGATCGTTGGGGGTCTGCTGCAGTCGGGCTTTGTGGTCGCGTACCTTGGGATGTGCTTGGGTTTTGAAAATTAGCCAAAAATTTAGGTATCTTCACCCCCGTTATCCATAATCTTGCCACTTCTCAAAACCGTCGCAGCTTGAACTTGATGTGGCTGCACCTCTTGAGCTAAAATCTTCCCTGTTTGCGTACTTTGTTGAATTTGATTCATTTGCCCGACATCTGTCCCATAGCTGTCTCAACATGCTTAATGGTCGTGTCTTGAGCTTCTTTAGCCAGCAAAAGAGCTGCCAAAGGATCTTGTGGAGGAGGGGCTGGTATAGCTAGCATACTCAGGGGAGTAAGTAGAGAAAGTTGTGCTTATTGAGGTTGTGAAGCTTATTGTGGTCGATTGGTGGTAGGGCTAGGAATGGGCCGGTTATCGGGTACCTGAACCGAGAACCGAATTACCCAATAACCGTTTAATTGAATTTTAGGGTCCAAGTCCCAAACCGTCTAAGCAATATGGGTACCCGGTACCCAAAATATGTTGATCGGTTCCGGTACCAACTACCCGTTTACCCGAAATCCAACAAGAATGCATCAACTAAGCAAAAATGAAATAAAAAAATTCTTAACCAAAAATTATTAAATGTATTTGAAGTATTAATTATGAAAATTATTAAATGTATTTGGTTATAATTTGTGTATTTGGAGTATTATTTATTAAAATTATTAAATGTATAAGTATAACAAGTAATATAATTATAAATATATTATTATATATATATTATACGGGTAATTGGGTAGTAGTATTTGGGTATCGGGTACCCGATACCCGAAAAAGCTAAAATTTCTCAACCAGGAACTGACCTAATAACCGTAATTACGGGTCTCGGGTACCCAATAACCGTCGGGTATCGGGTAGAACGGATATTACCTGAAGTACCGAAACCATTTAGCCACCCCTAATTGGTGGGTAACATCGAATATTGTGGTGGAGCATAATAAGATGGTAGTAGTGAGATAATATGGCTGTTGGGGAGGTGGATAGTGCGGTGGCTGAGGTGGATAGTAGAGTTGGTAAGGTGGATGATAGTATGGAGATGGTTGTTGTGGATAATATGGTGATGGTGGAGGGTAGTATAGTTGTTGATGGTATTATGGAAGATATTAACAATTTTGAAGAGATGGGTGGTGAGAAGGATAGTTCGTACCTGATCCGTGCCTTGTTGAGGCCTGTATCCCGTGCCTTGTTGATTTCTCCATGTGGAATTTTGTTGAGGCTGGGCTTAAGGTGGATAACCTTGTGTAGCAAAGACCTCTGCACCTCCTTCATAAGTGAAATTGCCCATGTTTGGACAACCATCGGCAATGACCATACTCTTGACAGACTTCACACTCTGGTTTATTTTCTTAGATTGGAGCCTATGATCGCTTGAGAATCTTGACCGGAGGAGGAGGGGAGTCTTGTGGAGGGATATGCGTCTTCATTTTTGAGCTCTCTTATCACGTCCGCCAATTGTTTCTTCATCTCTGCACTAGCGGTGACTGCACTTGCCTTTTTTTTCTGGGGTCGAGATGATTTATGTTGCGACCTTGCAGTGACAATCTCAAAGATGACCTTTGACTCTGTTGCAGTCTTCGCAGCTATGTCTCCTCCTGCAGTACTATCCACCAAATTCTGACTTGCTTGGTTGAGCCAGTCATAAAAGAACTACCATAATATCTCATTGGCAAACTGGTGGTGTGGGCACTGCTGCAACAACTCTTGAAACATTTCCCACACTTAATGAAATAGCTCATCGAAAGCTTGTGAAAAGTGCATTATCTGTGATCGGACTTCTTGTGCCTTCCGATGGAGATAGTATTTGAGCATAAACTTCTCACATACATCTTTCCACGTCTTCAATGATTCGGCCAAGAGATAACGGTATCACAACTTTGCACGATCCTTCAAGGTGAAAGGAAAGCACTTCATCCTCAATTTGTCTTCACTGATATCTCCCAATGGGAAGTTATGTACTATAGAGCATAACTCTTGAATGAAATCAAGAGCATCTTCATTAGCCATGCCATGGTAAGAGGGCAACAATTGTTGGTGTTCCGGTTTAAGCTCATGATCTCTGATCTCCTTGGACAGGGCAAGCGCAGAGGTGGAAATGGTGACAGTGGGATGACCGAACTGACCAAAGTGGTTGCTCTACCATGATCTTGATTTCTTCACTCTCTGGCTCTTCAGATGGTTCTTTAAGTTGTTCTTCAAAAAACTGTGTTCCAAGTAAGCCTAAACCGTCTTCTTGGTTCTCGAATTCTCCTTTTTCCCCAATTGATGCTAAGATTGCCTTCTTCTGGTTAATGTTGTCAATAAACAGTGCCAAATCCTCTTGGAGACTTCAGCGACCTAGCATGCACAACACTCAACAAATATATAAAACACACCAACAGGAGGAGAGAAAAATTGAGAACAATAAAATAAAAATAAAAATAAAAATAAAAGAAAAGTAAAAAAGAAAAAGCAACACAAAAACAAAAATCACACAATTAATCACCTAAATCCTTCCCCGGCAACGGTGCCAAAATTTGTTTCGCCTAAAAGTGCTAGCAATATAACTAGGCCTATCGTAGACTAGAAAGTTTAACGCAAATGTCGAATCACAAGAAAGACTTAGCAGGGAGATTAATCGTATGAACGCACACTCTAAACACTCTATGAAATTAAGGAAATATTTAGGGATTTTTGGTTTAATTATTTAAATCCTAGACTTAATGAAAAGAAAGCAAATAAACTAATCTAGACTTGAAAGCAATAAAAGCAAGTAAAAACAAGTAAGCAAATAAGAGCAATTAAAAACAATTAAATCTAGACTTAGAACAAGAATTTAAATCTAAACTTAAGATTTTAAACTAAACGAAAAAGCAATAAATCTATCTAGGCAAGAATAGAAAAGAAAGTAATAAAGGAAGCAATAAAAATTAAACTAGTGCAAAGAAATCCTATCATGCTTTGTAAAATTAATCTAAGGAAAATCAAACAATTAAATCTATCTTAAAAGCCAATAAACAAGGTGAAATCAAATAACAAGCAAGACAAGCAAAACGAATCTATAAAATTAAACTAAACTTACGGAAAGTAGAAATGAAAGATGAACGGAATGAAAACGAAATATTGAATTAAAACTTCAAACGAAACTTGGATCCAAACTTCAATCTTCAATGCTTAAAATTCTCAAACTAAAACTACGGTTTGATGCTAAAAAACTAGAGTGATAAAAGTAATTTTCGTTCTAAGAGATTACATATAAATAGGCTTAGGAAAACCTAATACACAAGGAAACAAATCTTTCCAAACTCGGTGGAGTGCGCAGTGGCGGATCCTCTCGCGGTCGCGAGAGGTCAGTTGCAGTCCATTCCTTTGTTTAACTTCTCCTCCTCGACTTCCTCTTCACTTCTTAACTCGATTTTCTTCTCGTTTCTCCTGCATTTCTTGGCTCGAACACTCTTCTTTATTTCCCTTCAACAATGCCACTAACCCCAACTTTATCTAAAACACACAAAACAAGAGAAAGGAAATGCTGATGCAATAGACAGGAAAAAAGATATTAGTATTATTATTAATATGATTATTAATTATAATTATGACCCTTATTGAATCTAAGACTCAGTTATGGGAAAATCTTTATCTTGTTAAATTTGGATTCGGATCCTCTATTGTCTAATGGTGTGACATACTCTATTGCACCGTTAGATGATTGCCATGTGTCTACAATATTTCCAAAACTACTCATTTTTCATTATGAAAAATCTTATGAAAAATCTTAATTATTGCTTGTTTTGGAAATATTGTAGACACATAGCAATCATCTAACGGTGCAATACAGGATGTCACATCGTTAGACAATAGAGGATCCGAATCCGTTAAATCTTTGATCTAAACAACCACAAAAGTACATATATTTGAAATTTAATATATTTAAATTAATGAAAACAGAATTTTTAATTCGATATGCATGTAAAGATTCAAATCCAAACTTAAATTATTTATTCGAAAGAAAAATAGTTATCATTATCCTCATGAAATCAGACTATTTACTAAAACAAGATTCGTCAATTAATACGATATTCGTTTAATTTTATAAATTAATTATATTATAATGCTGCCTAACAGTGTTGTAATCCTCACGGCAATTAAGCGTTTACGTTTGGCACAAAATAATGCAATTCCGGTCTCCAAAGAAATTGTGACCCCGACTTTTTCGAAATTAGACTTTTCAATTTTATGTTATCATGCATTTTCGGAAAATTTTCAATGACGACTAGCACAACAGTCAAAGGAAAACAGTGATAAATATGATCTAAATTATGACATAGGACTAACAAATTGCTCTTTAAAAAGTGCCCCTAGTACTCCATAGTTCATTACAAAAATATAAAATTAAAAAAAAAAAAAAAAAAGTATTCAACCATTCGTATTTGTGTTGTATTCTAGAAAAAAACAAAGTCTGTAATACTAATTATAATAGGGTTGATCATTCAACGATTCAGATAACAATAATTAAGTTTAAACTTTTTTTTATTAGCAAATGCCAACTATGATTCATTATGTATTAAATAATCTACACTAGTGAACTCTTATAACGCCAATAATTGCAACTCTTTTTTGACCGTTGAAAATTAGGATAGTGACCTTATAAACGAGAATACGTTCAACTAGTGATAGGAAAAAACATGCAAAATACTTCGATGTTGACGTGGCAGACTTTTCAAATTAATCTGCCATATATGCTAGTAAAATAATAATAAACCACTGAACAAGTGACTCAACGTTGACGCTTCCTCCAACTAATAAGTTGGGGGTTCGAATCCTCTTTTTTTCCAAAAAAAAAAAAAGTAGTGACTCAACGTTCAAAACATGCGGAAGCTCACTATTGCTAGACCAGCTCATACCCACATTTATCGCGAATTTAGTTTCCATTATTTCTCAATATGAAGTTCTTATATTTAATTTTATTTGTTCTTCAATTTTAATACATTTTACACTTGTTTAGTTTAATCTTACATATAGTATTATATTAAAGTTATCCTCAACCTATCAGGATTTGAGAATATATATCGCGCGCGCATAAATTATACATGCATTTTTAATTTACACAACCTTACGGTTACAAACACAACTTTGCAATAGATCAATTAAAACATACTTGTAGGTCCCGATAAATAGATATTGGTGTATGGGGGGGGGATACACCAATTAGCCAACAGTTTTGATTTTTCTAAACAGATTGATCTTACTGAGTCGTCAAAACAGATATATCAGAGCAGTTTAGTTTTTCCAGCTCAATCAGTAAACTGCTGAGCTTGCAAAACTAACCTGCGTGCGGAAGTTTGGTGGAAAGGTTGGCTAGCAGTTTTCAAGACAGTTTTTCAAAACAGTTTTCAAAGGAAACTGTAGTTCACATAAGTGATGCAAAACAGGTTACTGTGATGCAGGTTGTGAATGTGCAAACTGTGTAAATGAATAAGTAAATAACAAGAGAGACACTAGGAGTTTTTATCGTGGTTCGGAGTAAACAGCTCCTACGTCCACGCCAGATTCCGTCGAATCTGTAATCCATTAACTTGAGATTTTTCGCTCCTTTTAACACTGGTGGAGGACCAGTCCAAATTCAAGTCTTTCTCTTAGACTGAATCTAGCACGATTCTTGAGTCGTGTCTCTTCTTACTTACATACAAACTTACTAACACTAAATGACTAGTGCTACTATCCAAACTCGAAAGCTGTGAATAGCTATCGTCGTAAGGAATATAAATCAATCAACTACACTAGTTTTCCAACTTTGATGGTAGTGAGAGTGTGTGTGATGTGTTCTAGTAAGACAGATTCCAGAATGATTAGAAATCTACAATAATCAACACTTGGGAAAGCTCTAGTAATTTCGAGTGTTGATTGAATGAATTTCAGCTTGAGATTTCTGCAGAGTTTTGGCTTGTATATTGAGTTTCCCGTACTTCAATCTGGAATGTGTTGAGGTATTTATAGAGAAGCATTTGAAATAGAGCCGATGGAAATGTGTCAGGATTTGCAGTACCGTACACGGACACAATTCTTGTCAGTTGGATGAGAACAGGTTTCTCAACCACAACTCAGGTTGATCTTCACAGGTCGAGCTTCCTATACCTCGAACCATCTTCAGTCTTCTGTAACCTTCGTGTGAGATCTTCTGGCATGGTAAGAGCAGGTTACGTAGACAGTTTGCTTAATGGAACAGTATGACAGATTGGGTTGTTTTAGGTACCAGGTTGCACTTGCAACCTTGACCTTTACATGAGCAATCTGTCCGAGTAAAGCTTGACTGATCCAAACACGGAGACCAGCCTGTTCCATTTAAAACCTATTATCTAAGTGTGGTTTCTAATAGCATTATCAAAACTTAGTTTCAAAGGGTTCCCAACAATTTCCCCCTTTTTGATAATGCCGAAACCCACACTTTACATTTTGGTTTAGAAGAATTGAAAGGTTTGATGTCTAGCCAGCTGCATAGCCGAAAATGTTAGAGAATTTAAATCATAACATGCAAAGGCCTGGACAAAGAGAGATTGTCATCAGGAATCAAAAAGATGATCATTTTTCATTTATGGTATCAACTGAATTGATATTCACAGATTACAGAGTTGATACATGAAGTAAATGAAAACGATCAGGTTACTTCCTTACAGTCTTGAACCTTTCTTCAGCTATCTTTTCCTTGCTTACAGTTCCATGGCTACATATATGTTGTCTCGAATTGACCTGTACTCGTCACAGTTCGTGATTTTGCAGCCATACTGAGCTGCGACACTCCTAATGAATGTATTGATTCGGTTGATGTCTGGAGTGTCAGTGCCGCAGACTAGTGGGAGGTTGGAAGGTCTCTATCTTAGGCGGATTAAGCGTGACCTTCTCCTTTGCAGCTTTCGCCCTGACTCTTTTGATGAATTAACGGTCTAGGAAAGCTTGCAGCCAGTTGTGGAAAGCTGTCTTGATGTTACTAGTGTAGCGGGGATCGATTTTCAACCAATAGTGGTGCAGTATGAACTGGTTAAGAAACTCGTCCCTTAGAGGTTGATCTTCCACTGGTAGCCAGACAGTTGACTCTCTTTTGTCAGCTTGTTCCTTGCAGCTTTCAAGACCTCTGAAGCTTGCGAAGCGAGCTTTGTCTTTTGCCCTTTGTTTCTTCAGATCAGCCAGAAACAACTTCTGCTTGCCTTCATCTGCGCATTCTTCAGCAGTGTATCCAGCTTCTGCCATGAGCCGGATGAGGTTGGATTTAGCCGAAGCTTTTTCTTGAGCAGACAGCTGCGTGGCAGTAGCAGGTTGGGCAGTTGATACAGGTTGAGCTGCAGTTGGCATCACAGGTTGTGAAGGGCGTACTTTGAAGAGGTTGAGCAACCTGTGCCTTCTTACTTCTTCCTGTAACCTGTGACTTCTTTCCTTTTACTTCCCCCTTTTCGGCATTATCATCGATGAGATTTTGAAGAAGGGTGTTCAGAGAGGACTGTTCTTGAGAGATCAAGGGCAGTTCTGCTTTGAGCTTTTCTTTGAACTGCAGCAGGGAGCTGATGTTCCCTTGCATCTCTTCTTCTTTCTTTAGGGAGCTGGAGGTTGTCTGAGTAAGCTTCGCAGTAAACTTGTGGACAAGAGTGTTGAGTTGCTCAAACTCGTATGGCAGGTCCGAAATGGAGGTTTTGAAAGCAACCTTCAGTTCAAACAGCTGGGTGGGAAGCAGCTCGTCCGTTGCAGCTTTGAGTTGGGTGGAGATGAAGGTTTCGAACTGGCTTGCCATAGTTTCCTTAATGATTTTTGGCATTTCTTCCTTGATATTTGCCAGCATGGCAGATGCAGCTGCGTCCATTGCTTCAATTTTGTCAGCAATCTTCTGGTGCTCTTCTACCTCTGTTACCTTCACCTTGGCAACCTCCTCAGTTATGAATTTCTTCATTTCGTCTTGCACTGCAGTGAGAGGAGTGCTAGCTGTTGCAATAGAATAGGTGAGAGCATGGTCGTGATTGGACTCTGTATCCTCACTGTTCCGGGTGGGAGAGGGAATAGGACTGAATTCTTCATCCTCCGGAAATCTAAAATTATAAGAGTTGCGATCATGAGAGTAAGAAGGTTTCAAATCAATGTTGAGAGCCCTGGCCTCTCTCTTCATCCTTGACAGGACGAACTGTTTGAAGTACTCACGAGCTTCAGGAATGGAAGCATAGCCAAAGTACTTCCCAAGATTGTGCTCTTCAATCTCGAGTTCTTCGATGGAGTGGATCAGGAAAATGGACTTGAGATCGCTGTAAGACTTGTCCTTTCCATCGAGTAAGATTTGCAGTCTGCACGCCATCTGCCTGGTCTCTGGAGTGAGATCGATTCCGGGAAAAGAATCGGAAACTATCTGCTCAGCAGTTATCTCGATGGAGTTGACCAGCATGGCCGCTACAGTTTTCACCGGATCTTCTTCGACATCATCACCGTCGGATGAGAGAATGAGTTGGATGTCGAGTTCTGGTGAAGAGCTGGGATGATGAGAGGATTCTTCATCGAAAACTGGCTCCAGAGCTGGAGCCTGGAAGATATCACGGACAAGTGGAGTAGGAATTGCAGTTTGTGCGTTGGGAGCTGCAGTGGAATCTGTTGGGTTAAAGCTGCCTTCAATGAGTAGGATGGGACGGTGCTGCACTTCAATCTTAGCAAACTCCGTATGCAACCTGCGTGAGATAGGAGTTGGAGATTTGATCCTTATAGATTTTGAGGGTCTGTCAAGCTGTTTGCTGGGGGCTTGCTGTCTCTTCCTCCGGTTATCTCGCTATTCAGGGGGTACCCAGGCTGGGTTAGACCTACCCATTGCATACAAGAAAGGTTTGACCAGGTCATAATTCTTGACAAAGACGGTCATGTCGACCCCAATAATCAGTTCAAGCTGCTTCTGGTCCTTGGGGACCTTGTCTTTGTTGAATGACGTCATTCCACTCCAGTGGAGGTTGGGGTGGAGACCTTTAATCAAAGAGCAGATCTTGGTGCCCAGTCGCAGGTTCCGGGCGACTCAAAATTCAGTCAGCACATTTCCTTCGAATGTGATTGAGAGCTGCTTGATTTCTTCATTTATAAGCTCGAGAAGTACTCTAGCCCAGTTCACGTCCAGGCCCTGTACGATTGCAGTCATGATTCTGAATTTTGCTGGAGTAACTGCATCATGGTTACCAGAGTAACCAAGAAAGACTTTGTGAACAAAGTCGAAGAGGACTCTGTATGCAGGTCGCAGCAGAGGTCGTGAGAACCTCTTTCCATCGTATTTCTCTGCAGGTTGCATCAGAGCTTTCTGATACACAGTTTCCAAATCTGCATCCGGAACCTCCAACATGAGACCTGAGGGCTTGTGATACAGAATGTCCACCATACCCGAATCTGCTATGCCGTAGGTTCGAGAGATGAGCGGCAGAATGGGAATGGGTTCGTCGGGCTGGTTGGGCATCGAAAGATAGAAGGCGGCGGAGTTTACATCCTCCGGGCAAAAATATGAGAGGATGAACATTGATACTTGTTGCGGAAGCCAAAATTTGGGCTCGTGAGTGATGATCTTGAAAAACCCTTCCGCAGCTTTGATGGAGGCATACATCTCATCGAGACCGGCGTAGCCGTAGGTAGAGAAATTTGCAGAGGGCTTCGTGAGAATGTACTCCTGAATAAAGTGAATCTTTTCTTCGGTAGTTGTTGGAAGATTTTGAGAGGTGGATTCTCCTACCATTTCGAGAAAGTATGAGTGAGTATTTAGAATTTTGAGTTTTGAAAGAGAAGTTGCAGAGAAAAATGGTGGAATGTAGTTGGAAATTTGAAATGAAGACGACGATGCATAGTTAAGCGTATATATAAGCGAGAATGAGCGGTTGAGATGAAGCATCTCAACCGTTCAGCGGATGGGATTAAAACCCTAGAAATCCGCGATGTAGTGGGCGCGTGGGGTGGTTGTGAAGCCCACTCACACAGCCCATACACTCAACCGTTGCCTCGCATTAAATGCGGATTTGACACTGCATGCACTTTTTTATATACATGGAAAGTGAAGTGCGAATGTTGTGTACTGTGTCAGAATATCCTTAACAATGATTTCAATAAATAACAAAACACATGCTTCAATAAATGAGAATAATTGATAAGGCATAAGATTTATCAAGTGAAGCAAGAAATATTTTATTGAAGTTTGAATATTTGAAATGTTAAGGCATATCATTGATATATTTCAATCATAATTCAAAAACATGGAGACTGATACAGGTCGTCCATGACACTTCCCCATGCAAACTGTGACTTATTCACAGTTTCTGATTTTGCAGTTTCCACCTAGCTGGACTGTTCTTTGTCATTTGCAAACTGCCTATGTGCATCCTTTTCACCAATGTGAGCTTTGATGAACTCCCACAGCTTTGCATTCTCAGCTTGTAAAGCTGCAACCTTTTCATCAACATACAACTTGGTTTCCAGTTCCAACATGTCGACCTTCCTAGACATTTTAAGAAACTCTGCGTTGAAGAAGGATAATATCTTGTCAACTGCAGTTGAGCTATTGGATGGAGGAGCTTCGGATGAGGAGCCGAGAACTGCGAAGTCTGGAGCTGCGGAGTCCGGAGCTGCGGAGTCTGGAGCTTTGGATGGGGAGCCGGGAGTGGACTTGACACCAGCAGGTTCCTCATCAACCTGTGGAGAGACAGGCTGCATTGGCCTAGCAGGTTTGGAGTCTACTTCCACGAAGGTTACTGCTGCAGATCGCGTGGTGCGCTTATGTGAGGGCGCAGATGGCAGATCCGTCATCTTTCTTTTCCCTTTTTCTAACTAACTCAATACAGTCACTGTCTTCTTCTTCATTCTCACTGCCATCTTCACTTCCATCTTCATCTTCCTTTGAATCTCGCATCTCTGTGAGCATTTGCTTGGCTGCACCTCTTGCTTTGTTGATCTTGTGTGGCAGAATCCCAAGTATCATGATCAATTGGTTGCAGGTGTGAGGAACCAGCTTGTCATCAGGGAATCCGGTGCAAACAGACCATACACGACTTGTAAGTGTTCGCTGCAGTATGATGGAGAGCTTGGTGCCATGACGAAGCTGCATGTTGGCCTTGATCCTGGCAGGTCGCTCAGCGGCCTCTTTGATGAACAAGTTGACTAGCACCCTGGCCCAGTTCACATCTAACTTTTTACCACAACAGTCAGCAGCTTGAACTTCAACAGAGTGACAACTTCATTCGATCCTAAATATGAAAAGAACACGTTGTGGACAAACTCGAAGAGGTATCTGTACTCAGACTTCAAGTTGTGGCGGTTGAAGGTTTTCTGATCGTAAACCTTCTTGGGCTCGAACAGAGCTTGCTGATACACATCGTTGACAGCATCCATGGGCACATCATCAATCGTCGTGATAGCCCCTGCATCTGTCAATCTGTAGGTTTGAAGGACGAGTGGAAGAAGATGATGCCGTTCTTCTTCATCGTTGACTAGAAAAGTCATCGTTGCGGGATCTCCGGCCGTTGATTCCAAAGAACACAGCAAGTACGCAACATTCATTGGTAGCGTCATTCGTGGATGTTGAGTGATGATATTGAAGAAACCATCACATTGGGTGATAGCTTCAATCATCAGATCCAGGCCTCTGTATCCATACTTGTCTAGCACAGCAACTTTCTCAAAGAAGATGAGAGGGGTTGCTTTCTTCACTTGAGCACTTAGTGAGTCTGTTGATATTTTTGCAGAGAGTAAGGAACGATTATGAATTTGTGATTTTTGAAGAGAAGCGAATTTTTTTTTGAAATTTGATTTCAGAGGATTCAAGAAACGCGTAAAGAGTTCAAGAAATTCTCTCTATTTATAGAGTTTTCTCCAACGGTTAAGATTTCATTGATAAATCTCAACGGCTAGGGAGACGCGTGAAAAAGGTGATAAAGAAGGTGAATTTCACGCGCTTCTTCTCTCTTCTTTTTCTTTCTTAGATTGACATAAATCCCTCGATTTCCGTGTAAAACTTTTCAAACACGTAACAGTAAAAAGATTTGAAAAAGATTTTTGAGAGGATAAGTGAGAAAATATTAAATTCTGCAAAGGATTTAAATGGAGATTGATACAATATCTCCAGTTCCCCCTTAAAGGTTGACCAGTAATTTTGACTTTCAACGCAGTTTGTGGCCTCAAGCTGCGTGTCACCGAACTGCTTCTTTTGAGCTGCAGTTTCCAAGTCAGTCTTCTCTTGGCTAACCTGCTCTAGCGAACTACTTTTGTTAGCATGCAGTTTCCAAGTCAGTCTGCTCTGGGCTGACCTGTACTAGCGAACTGCTTTTGCATTCTGACTTAGGCTGTGTATCCATTCTGAGCATTCCAAGCTTTCCACACAGCATGTTGAATCTCTCTTCCATGAGAGGTTTCGTTAGAATATCAGCTCTTTGGATGTCAGTATGGATTTTCTCAACTGTTATATCTCGTTTTTCCACATGATCTCTAATGAAGTGATGCCTTATATCAATATGCTTGCATCTGGTGTGGTAGACAAGATTCACAGTGAGTGCTATAGCGCTTGTGCTGTCACAAAAGATAAGAACTTTGCGAACTGTGACTCCATAATCTTTGAGTTGTTATTTCAACCAAAGAATTTGTGCACAACAGCTTCCTGTCGCCATATACTCAGCTTCTGTTGTAGAAGTAGCAACTGAAGTTTGCTTCTTTGAAAACCAAGAGATCAATTTGCTTCCAAGAAACTGACAGGTTCTTGATGTGGATTTTCTATCCAGTTTGTATCCTCCATAATCTGCATCTGCATAGCCAGTTAGTTCAAAATTATCATCACAAGGGTACCATAAACCGAAGTTTGCAGTTCCCTTGACATATCTAAGAATTTTCTTGGCTGCTTCTAGATGAGATTCTTTTGGATTAGCTTGATATCGAGCGCATATTCCAACTGCAAAAGAAATATCAGGTCGACTTGCAGTAAGATAAAGTAAAGAACCAATAATTCCCTTGTACAAAGTCATGCTGGCAGATTTCCCTTCAGAATCTAGATTCAGATTCCCATTTGCAATCATTGGAATCTTCAGTGATCTGCTATCCTGGACACCGAATTTGGTTGCCAGCTCGTTAGCATATTTGGATTGACAAATGAAGATACCATCCGTAGATTGCTTGACCTGCAGGCTGAGGAAGAAGTTTATCTCCCCCATCATGGACATTTTGTACTCATACTTCATGAGATCTCCAAACCTGTCACATAGAAATTTTGACCTAGATCCAAAGATAATATCATCAACATAAATTTGCACAAGAAGAATATCATCCTTGTACTTAAAGGTAAATAAAGTTCTGTCGACCGATCCTCTTTTAAAACCGGAATGCAGTAGGAATGTAGATAAGGTTTCATACCAAGCTCTGGGAGCTTGTTTCAAACCATATACTGCTTTGTGCAGTTTGTAAACTTTCTCTGGACCTGTTTCCTCGAAACCTGGAGGCTGTTCAACGTACACTTCTTCTCCAAGGATTCCATTGAGGAAAGCACTCTTTACGTCCATTTGGTAGACTTTGAACCTCTGATGAGCTGCATATGCTAGAAACAACCTAATTGCTTCTAGTCTTGCCACTGGTGCGTAGGTTTCATCATAGTCTATCCCTTCTTGTTGACAGTAACCTTTGGCAACTAATCTTGCCTTGTTTCTAATTACTTCAGCATTTTCATCTTTCTTGTTCCTAAACACCCATTTTACATCAATCACTCCTTGATGTGTAGGACGATCAACTAGTGACCATACTTCGTTTCTTTTAAACTCGTTAAGTTCCTCTTGCATGGCTGTAACCCAGTCATGGTCATTAAGAGCTTCCTCAACAATTTTGGGTTCTGAGTAGGAAAGGTAACAGCTTAATAGACAACTTTCACCTATCTGTCTTCTTGTCTTCACACCCGCATTTGGGTTCCCGACAATGAGATCTTCAGGATGAGCATCGACCCATCTCCTTCGACGAGAGATTTCTTCTTCTGTAAGAATAGGTTCAGGGTCTGGTAAGGGATCTTCAAACTCAGGTGGAGGTTGAGGAGTGAAGGGGTTAAGCTGTTAAAGTTGTTCAGCAAGCTGATCCACTGACAGTTCTGCATTGACTGCAGGTTCTTTTGGAGTTTCTGGATCAGTTGAAGAGGAGCTGGTTGGAGGAGCTTCGGTTCTCCCTTGGTTTGTTCCCCCTTGCTGAATGGGTGAATTTTGTGAATTGGAATCCTGTACAGGCTGACTTTCTTCCTCTTCCAAGTCGGTTGGACTCCATATTAGTATTTCATCTCGAAACTGCGTGTTGGAGCCTGCTTGATCTTGATTTGCACCTGTACTTTCTTCAGGTTGAGTCTCCCTGTACTCACAGATAGATTCATCAAAAACAACATGTGGTGTTACTTCCATAATCTGAGTTTCCTTGTTAAAAACTTTGAAGGCTTTGCTGATCTCTGAATATCCTACAAATATTCCTGGATCTGCTTTGCTATCAAATATTTTTAACTATGATTTCCCATTATTATGAATGTAACACACGCAACCAAAAGATTTAAGATATTTGAATCGAGGTTTCTTATCTTTCCACAGCTCGTATGGAGTTTTTCCATGTCGTGCATGAATGATTGATCTGCTCTGAGTGTAGCAAGTTGTGTTGATAGCTTCTGCCCAGAACTTCTTTGGAAGATTGGTTTCATTCAGCATTGTGCGAGCTGCTTCCTTTAGAGACCTGTTGCGTCGTTCAACAACACCATTCTGTTGAGGTGTGCGAGCTGCTGAAGTTTGATGTGTGATTCCATTTCGGGTACAGTACGACTCGATCATATAATTAAGAAATTCTGTCCCACGATCAGATCTGATTGAGATCACGCTCTTGTTCTTCATGTTTGACAGTTTGGTGAGCAGCGCAGGTAGCTCCACTAGTGTCTCCTTCTTTTTGTGTAAGAAAATAACCCAAGTATATCGTGAGTAATCATCAACAATAACGAGAGTATACTTTTTACCATTAATACTTCTAGGAGTCACTGGACCGAATAGATCCAAGTGGAGTAATTCCAAGATTCTACTTGTGTTGTGAGCTGCAATGCTTGGGAATGACGATTTGGTCTGCTTTCCAGCTTGACAGGCTTTACAAACATGATCTTTGTAGTAGACTTGATCTGGAAGGTCATCTGCGAGCTTCTTGCGAGCAAGCTTGTTGATGGCTTTGAAGTTTAAGTGACACAGTCTCTTATGCCATAGCTAGCTAACTTCAGGTGCAGATTTGGTGACCAGATAGGTTCTTTCTCATCTGACCATTGTACTATGTACAAGTTATCCTGCAAAATACCGGTAAGAAGAATTTCTTCTCCTTCCTTGTTCTTTATAGCACATGTGTTAGCAGAAAATTCTACTCTTTTTACCAGTAGAGCAGAACTGGCTTACAGAAAAGAGATTGTGATTTAAACCTTCAATACATATATGTGTTACACTATTACAGACCTGTTCCTTAGTCCTCCAAAAGCAACTAGAGGTCCATCACATTCAGTGAAGTTTGTAAGCAAGCTTTTGTCGCAGGTCATATGCTTTGTGCATCCACTGTCAATGATCCAGATTGAGCCGCGAGCTGCTCGCTTTCTCCTTTGAGTTTTCCCATCCTGCAATTTAGACAGTTTTAGCAACCCACATGAATTTAGGTGCTTTGTTAGCAGGTTGAGTTTTAGCAGCTTGGTTTCCAAGCTTCTTCTTTTGGAAACTCCTTCTATTGACTCGTGGCTTGATCCATTTCTCGTTTATTGAGTGAAAGGTTACATGTGCAGACTTCTGTTGATAATGAGCAGGTTGATAATGATCATTTTGATAACATTGCTCCATTTATCCACATCTGCAGTAATCAATTCCAAATCCACTTCCATTTGGAAATTGATAGAGCCTACTTGACAGCTCAAGATATTGGTACCGATGATGATCATACCAGTAACCTTCATTGTCAATTGTTTGACGATTTGCTCGCTGCTCATAGTAATTGTTTCGTTGTGATTGAGCAGTTTGAATGGTTCTTGGATGAGAGACTGCTTTTCTTTTGCTAGCAGTTTGCACTTTTCTTGGAGCAGGTTGGCTTCCCTTTTGATAAGCAGGTTGACCATACAGTTTCCTAGGAAGCTCAACCTTTTTCTGTTCAACTGACGGCTTTTGCTGCTGCTTCTTGATAGCAGGCTCTCCATGCTCTTTCACCAAGATTGCTTGTGGTTGCCGAGCTGGATTTTTCAGTTTGAGCTACTTGTCTGGTAGAGTGTGATGAGCTCTGCTTTCAACCACTCTTTTTCTTTCTCGAACACGACCTTCTCTTTCTCTTTGGCTCCGCTGGTTTGACCATGGAATCCAATGCCAAGCTTTATGTGAGCAGGTCTCTGGGCAGCTTGCAAGGCTTCAAGCTTTTCACCATTTTTGTTCATTTTCATCAGGACTTGTTGAAGCTTGAGCTCTTTTTGCAACAACTTCTCATGCTCTTTTGAGAGATCTATCAGTTTGCCATTCAGGTTGTTGATTTCATTATCCCTTTGAGTGAGCATTTCTTTAAGGTTTTCTTCCCTTAAAGCTGATTGACCCATGTGAACTTTTAGGGTCTCTATTTCCTTTTCTTTTGCTTCATCATATGGAGTGAAGCTTTCATCTAAGGCAATTTTGAGTTTCAAGTTTTCATCTTCCAGCTTGGATCCTTCTATGACTACTTATTTAAACATTTTTGAGAGCTTCTTGTAGTCATCAAGCTGTTGTTGAAACTCTTCATACGTTGGCATTTCAGGTATCTCAATACTTGCATGTTCAGGGTTAGCTGAATATGAAAAAGAGGTTTTCGTATCAACCTTGTTTTGAACAAGATCAAGATCTTTTCCCATGAAGCATTCCTCATATTCAAGTTTCTCGTCAGCTAAGCGACATTCCTCCTCATCTAATTCATCATCATCTTCGTCGGAGGAGGTTGAGTCTGATAATGTGGTAATTGCCTTGGCCTCTTCCTCAGCTGCGATCATGGCGTTGCGCTGCTCCTTAAGCTTTTGATCTCTTTTTACGCGGAGCTCTTCGCGTTCGGCTTTTGATAAGTCTGGGCAGTCTGACTTATAATGATCTGGTCTGCCACATTCAAAACAGCCACCCGTGGGAGTGTTAGAAGAATTGAATTTAGAGGGTTTTGATATACCTTCACCTTTCTTGTTGGAAGAAGAGGTGGTTTGATTTCTCTTGAAATCCTTGTGATATTTACGGAATTTGTTGAAGCGTTTTTCAAGCTTCTCATTTCTCCTAGCCATGAGTGCATAATCTTTCAATAATTTCTCCATTTTGGAGCATAAATCCTTTGGGATTTCTCTTTCTTCTGTAATTGATGCAGCTTTGAATGCAGCATCCTTTTCTTTCTTTTCAGGTTCAGTCTTCTTGCTTTAAGATGCTTGTTCTGACCCATGAAGTCTGATCATTTCAAACTCATTTCTGATGAGTAGATCAAACAATTGCTCGGTTGACAGGTTGCTGATATCCGACCTGCCACGGTGCATGGCACTGTACACATGCCAGCTTGCTGGAAGAGATTGGATGACTTTGAGGTTGAGTTCGCGCTGTGTGTATTTATCTTTCTTGAGAGCTTGCGATCTCCAAAGTGATCATTGTGAATCTGTTCTTGAGCTGATCAATGGTCTCCATTGGCTGCATTTTGAATTCTTCAAATTTACTGCACGCCACTGACAACTTGTTTTCCAGCATTTATGTTGATCCAAGACTTATGGCTTTTAAGGTGTCCCACATTTCCTTTGCAGTTCCAAGATTCCTTATATTGGCCAGGTGGACTCCCTTAACTGTGCTAGAGATCAATCCTTTTGTGAAGCTGTCGAGTCCAGCTTCCTTTCTTTCTTCGGTTGTGTATTTTCTGGGATCTTTGATCTTTGGCACATACGTTGCTTCAGAACCTTTTTCTCCAGTAATATCAGTATCGTAGGGTTCGTAGATTGGTGTTAGGTCATTCTCGATGACATCCCACATCAACACATGATGAGCTTGGAGGCACATCTTTATTCGAAAGCTCCAGTCTTCATATCCCTGCACAGAGAAATCTTCGCAGACGCGGAGAAGTGAAGCTTCCATAATGACAGTTTATGTATATATGCACAAACACAAGTCTAGAGATCTAGTTCAATTTAACACTAAAGCACAGAGAGCTTCTAGTATGCAGAAGCAGTGGTCAAAAGAACCACCGCTCTGATACCACTTGTAAGTCCCGATAAATAGATATTGGTGTATGGGGGGGGGATACACCAATTAGCCAACAGTTTTGATTTTTCTAAACAGATTGATCTTACTGAGTCGTCAAAACAGATATATCAGAGCAATTTAGTTTTTCCAGCTCAATCAGTAAACTGCTGAGCTTGCAAAACTAACCTGCGTGCGGAAGTTTGGTGGAAAGGTTGGCTAACAGTTTTCAAGACAGTTTAAGTTTCAAAGGAAACTGTAGTTCAGATAAGTGATGCAAAACAGGTTACTGTGATGCAGGTTATGAATGTGCAAACTATGTAAATGAATAAGTAAATAATAAGAGAGACACTAGGAGTTTTTATCGTGGTTCGGAGTAAACAGCTCCTACGTCCACGCCAGATTCCGTCGAATTTGTAATCCCTTAACTTGAGATTTTTCGCTCCTTTTAACACTGGTGGAGGACCAGTCCAAATTCAAGTCTTTCTCTTAGACTGAATCTAGCACGATTCTTGAGTCGTGTCTCTTCTTACTTACATACAAACTTACTAACACTAAATGACTAGCGCTACTATCCAAACTCGAAAGCTGTGAATAGCTATCGTCATAAGGAATACAACTCAATCAACTACACTAGTTTTCCAACTTTGATGGTAGTGAGAGTGTGTGTGATGTGTTCTAGTAAGACAGATTCCAGAATGATTAGAAATCTACAATAATCAACACTTGGGAAAGCTCTAGTAATTTCGAGTGTTGATTGAATGAATTTCAGCTTGAGATTTCTGCAGAGTTTTGGCTTGTATATTGAGTTTCCCGTACTTCAATCTGGAATGTGTTGAGGTATTTATAGAGAAGCATTTGAAATAGAGCCGTTGGAAATGTGTCAGGATTTGCAGTACCGTACACTGACACAATTCTTGTCGTTGGATGAGAACAGGTTTCTCAACCACAACTCAGGTTGATCTTCACAGGTCGAGCTTCCTATACCTCGAACCATCTTCAGTCTTCTGTAACCTTCGTGTGAGATCTTCTGGCATGGTAAGAGCAGGTTACGTAGACAGTTTACTTAATGGAACAGTATGACAGATTGGGTTGTTTTAGGTACCAGGTTGCACTTGCAACCTTGACCTTTACATGAGCAATCTGTCCGAGTAAAGCTTGACTGATCCAAACACGGAGACCAGCCTGTTCCATTTAAAACCTATTATCTAAGTGTGGTTTCTAATAACATTATCAAAACTTAGTTTCAAAGGGTTCCCAACAATTTCCCCCTTTCTAAAAAATTTAGCCCGATTTGACTGGCACGAGTTTTAAGAAAAATGTAATGGACTTATAATATTATTTATTGATGTGAATATTGTGTCACACTTTTAATGTAGTCTGATAGTAAATATGATGTCCCATCTTTATTTGTATTAATTATATATATTGTTATGATGGGTTTATATCCAAAGTTAAAGGAAATTATGAATAAAGTTTTTGTAGACAGAAGAAATATTTTTTTCCCTCAATGAAGCATTGTCCGATCAACATGCACAGGGGTGGATTTACACTTGGGCCAAGGGGAGCATAGGCTCCCCCATTTGTTATTTTTTATTTGTAACTTGAAATATTTTTAATTTAACGAAAAATTTTGTTGTGACTAGCTCCCTCGTTGCGTAGTGATTTGAAGATAAGATGAGAGATAATGGAATAGAGGTATATTACAAAGGACAAATATAAGTTGTAAAATGAAAGAGAATGGACTAGATTATATACGGCCGCAAAATATCTACGAAAATAGAAAAGTATATCTGCACTTATATACAAATATAAATATATAAGTTATAAAACATATATAAATAATATTTATTTAGATATTTTATATTATTATTAATACAACTACTCAACATCAATAAAATTTAAATAACTGTGTAGCTCCCTCAAAAAATATTTTCTGGATCCCTGAACATGCGCCACCGTTTGTTGAAACAATTAATGTTAATTCTTTTTTATCAATGGAAATATATCGTTAACACGGAGTAGTATCCTCTAGTCCCATTTCAATGTACCAATTATGTACCAAAAATTAAAATTTATTAGCTTTATAATATTTTTTTATAAAAATAAAAATTATTATATTATAATAAATCATAATAAATATTTATAACTAAATATAATTTTTAAAAATAATATACCCTAATTTTGGATTTATCAACCCTATTTTAGCTAATAAAATTAAAATTAAATGCTAAAAAATAATTATAAACCCTAATTTGGATGGGTGAACCCTAGAAAATAATTATAAAATTAAACTAAATCATTATAAATTAAAATTATTGAATAAAAATATATAAAACTATTAAAAATTAAAATTTGGTACATAATTAGAACACCAAAATGGGTGTAGAGGATCCCAATTGCGTTAACACTGCGAAATTCAAAAACCATGCACAGCAATAAAGCGTGAACTCAGTTTTGGTCCAAATTAACAAATGAATAAAATGAGACTTTTAGAGATGGTCAATTGGGAACAAATAACTCGCAGAAAATTATTACTATTCTTAGAAGTATTTATTTTATGAGTTCAGAACTCAATATTGATCAGTAGTACGTGATCTATTATTATCTTAAAAAAAAAAAAAATGTAGTAGGTGCTTGATAGCAGCCTGTTGGGATTGAAGGTTTATTCTAGAAGAAAGAAGATTGGTGCGGGGCGTATGGAAGCGAGCGGAGCTGATCGTGGCTAGAAATGGAAAAGATTTACTTTCATTATTTATTATTTGTTATTATTTATTTATTTTCATATTAGTTTCCTTTTGGTATTAGTATTCTTGTGAAGCAAGACTCTAGTAGTATTTATATCCTTTTATGTCTAGGGTTTGGGTATCGAATAATATACATTTGATTTGCGGCTATTGCTGTGGCAGAAACTTTCGATTCTGAGGTGTGATTCTTTGTTCGAGTTCTTATTATTCTCTCTTCGTGCCCTTATTCTCTACCAATTTGGTCCGACCTGCCGGATGGCTACAAACAAAGAAAGAATCGAAGCGGTAGAGAAGGCCACACAGAATCTCAATTCCGCTTTTAGCGAAATTGCGAGGACCGTTGACGGGCTGGAGATTTCGTTGACGACGATGCAACAAACGATGGCTGCTCAATCCAATCAGTTCGCCGCCCTCATGGCGAGGCTGGATAAACTTGCCGGCGTAAGCAATCCCGTTGCAGCCACGGCGGAAGTCTCTGCAGCCACTGCAGCAGAATCGGTGTTCAGTAAAGGGGGACCCGATGTCTTGCCTGAAAATTCTACTCCAGCGGCAGTCCTTCCTCACATGGATCTTCCAAATTTTGATGGCTCCGATCCATTGGCTTGGCTTGCTCAGGCCGAGCAATATTTTTTGGTGCACAAGACGGTGACGGAGCAGAAGGTGCAGCTAGCCCTCATCGCCATGTCGGGCAACGCGATGTTTTGGGCACAGTGGGTTCTACGGCGTTCTGCTACTATCTCGTGGGCCGACTTTTTGAAAGAACTGGTGGCTCGTTTCGGGGACAGCTCGGCGGTGAATGCATATGAGGCACTGCAGCTCACGCGCCAAACGGGTTCCCTTGAAGATTACCTCTCCCTGTTCGAGGCACGGGTGGCTCAGCTTCCATCCTTGCCTTCGGAACACGAGCTGGGGGTGTTCCTCGGCGGCCTCCACCCCTCCATACGTGACAAGCTGCCCGATTTGGAACTACAAGATATGTTTGCGGCAATTAGGGCAGCCCGTCGTGTGGCCAGAGCCACGCGACCCCCAACCTCAAACCCTCGGCCGACGTATTCAGCATCCAACTTTCCACGTTCGACGCCAGCATTCCACAAACCAACGGCCTCGTCGGGAGCATCCTCCGCG
>CM038115.1:20968220-21207080 GCA_001642375.2 Mentha longifolia
GTTTGTTTTGGTACAAATAAAACCTTTATCTTTATTTTTGGGACAAATCAACCCATCAACTAACGGAACTCACGGCCGTCACTCAAATTTCATTTTCTTTTATTTTTTTTATTTTTTTTATTTCATGCTCTCTCAATCAAATATAAGCGGGAATATGAAACGATTTGCATTCACCCCTCACAGAAACCCTTCTTCAACACAGAAAGAAAAAAAAAAACCGTTCTTCTCACTGGAATAAATGGATGAAGATGCAGGAGGCAACAAAAGGTTAGTAAAAATTACTCAACTCCTAAAAATTTCATGGTTAGTCTAGATTTTTGATGATAAAAGTGGAGATAGAGTCCAATTTCATATTTTTTATTCTCGATTTTTTTTCAATGAATGAAACTTGATTATTGCTCTCTATACTTGTTTCAGCATGTCCAAAACGAAAGAGTTTCATTTTCATTTTGGTGGATGTTGGAAGAAAAAGGAAAGATGGTGTTATGAGGGATGGGATATGGATATTGTGAAAGATGATGTTAATAGAATTACTTATGAGCGTATTGTGAATTTTTTTTTCTGAGTTAGGGTTGTCAAAACCAAAAAATATATATGTTCGTGACCCTGACAAAATTCTTGAAGAGGGTTTGTGTCTTATTAAGGATGATGAGTCTTGTAGAAAGGTTCTTCATTATATGGATATACTTGAATATGAGCAGATTGAGCTTTTCATTGATGATGAGATTATGCCTATGCCTGATATTACACCATGTCAGTTGTTTGTTGAAAATAGCGAGATGGAAAATTCTAAGGTTGGAATGAGCACGGGGAGTAATGGTCTTGAAGGATTGATCTTCGAGAGTGGATATGATTATGACGTGGAAGATGATGAGGAATTGAACTTTGTAGGAGTTCTTACACAATGCAGTCGATCTAATATACAAGAGAATGTATATGTCGGCCCCATGGGTTATGAAAGTGAAGAAGAAGAAAATGAAGATAATGATGGTGAGCTTGATGAAGAGTATAATAATGCTAGTGAAACAGAGTCAGAAGGTACAGAGATAGACAAGTTTAATGCATACTTAGAGTCACCGCAAGGTTGTTTCACCACGAAGACATTATAAGGCTTCAAACCCAACTGTTGGAATAGGAGTTCATGTGAACTTAAGTAGTGGTCAAATTACTTTAAATGTAATGACATTTCACGTAGAATTATAATTTATTTTACTCTCGTATACTAATCATGTTTATTTTTGTACTTGCAGCCTGTAATGTCTTTTGCTTCTATTATCAAAGATGGTGAGCAATCATCTACTCACAATAGTGATCCTGTTGTTAGAGGTCCGATACCAAATGAGAGGGAGATCAGGCACCAGAAATTAGAAAGAAGAAAAATACATTTTTCTGGGGAAGGCTCGGAAGTGAGACAACCAAGTTCATTGCCATTTAAACCTCCAGGCTTGCAGTGGAATGGAGCCCCATCGATTACATCAAGACAGTTGTTGGAGCAGCGGAACACAAAGAAAACAAGAAAAGGGCAGAGTACAAGAGCAACAAGTGATTCTACTACTACCAATCTTGAAAATTAGATGTTAATAACCTTTGATGGCTTAACTTTTTGTTGGTTTTTAGAGCAAGTTGGAAATGATAGCTTGATTTGGATTGGTACTTTGTGATAGGAAGAATGAACTTCGTTTTTTGTGATTTCTATGGTTTCCAAAAGGAACATGGAAATTAGAAGTTAATATCCCTCAATGGCTTGACTTTTTGGTTTGTTTTCAGTGTAAGTTGGAAAATGACAGCTTGCCTTTGATTGGTATTTTGTAATAGGAAGAATGAATTCTAAATTTGGTGCTTATGAGTTGATCATGGAATATTTTAAATGACTATAAATTCTGTAGTTGGTGGTGGAATTTGATTTTTAGTTTAGGCTTTGCATTAGATTATAATACTACAATAAGCATATATCCATAGAGCAGCACTTGGTCAACCACAATAAGCATATATCCATAGGAAGTTAACAATAGAAACAGCCTGAAAACAGCTACAATAAGTGTGCCCACTAAGTGTTCGTCAAAAGTTCAAGGAGAGTCTGAAAATTGCATTAGAAACTTGAAGCCCGCCACTGCTCGATAGAAATCTTGACTTGAAAATAACCTCATTAACTCTCCAACACTTCATTAACTCCATTTTCACGACTTTCTTCTGCTGAATTCCACTTCATCTATGTCGCCCGATTCGCCGGAGAACAACTCAATCGGTCGGAGAAGCGCCAGCCTTTGGAATCAGACGCTAGCCTTTTTACTAACCTTTTGTTGCCTCCTGCGTCTTCAATTCTTCATCCATTGATATGAAGAACGATTTTTGTTTCTTTCTGTGTTGAAGAAGGGTTTTTGTGAGGGATGAATGCAAAGCGCTTTGTATTCCCGCTTATTTGATTGAGGGAGCACGAAATTAAAAAAAAAAAGAAAAAAAAAAGAAAAGAAAATGAAATTTGAGTGACGGCCGTCAGTTCCCGTTAGTTGATGGGTTGATTTGTTCCCAAACATAAAGATGAAGGTTTTATTTGTACCAAAACAAACTTGAGGGGGCAATATATTTTTTCATAAAAACGTTAGAGGGGCATTTGTACCTTATCCCTATAAAAATTTCGAAAAGATCAAAATTTTCAGTATGGATTTTCAGGACTGTTACATAGGGTTCCCACATGGTACTATTTTTTATAATTATTTTGAAAATATTCTCGTTCGCTGTGTTTGTCTGTTGGAAATTTCTTCCAGCAAAAAACCTCGCACTTCCTAGCAAGCTTTTGGAGGATAATACTGAAAAATATATGAATTCAATTTTAGTGAGTTTATTTTTATTTCTTTAATCTTGATCCATAATCGTATTCTCCTAGCCGTTCCAAAGTATCCAGGATTGCTTCAATGTTGTGTGGCTATTTGGGTCGAAGATTATCATCAATTGGTTAGGCTATCGGAAAAAAGTTAATTTCGGGTGGGTTAAATGGGTAATTTTAGATTTTGGTCATGTTATAATCTTGATTACCAAATACTTGCTTGCATTGTTAGTCTTTGATACCAAACACCCACATCAATATTTTACTCGTGGTCTAATTTCAAGCTTCAAGATATATATCTCCTCAAACATTTTTCTTATCATGGCTTATCACAACTAGCCTACCAAATAAGACCTAAGTAGGATTTAGAAAAGTTGGTTAGATATTTGAAGGATTTCTAGGTCAGTAGCATTTATTTAAGAATAATTTATGTTATTATTGTAAAAGAAGCTTAGAATATTATCAGGAGGAATTTCAAGGTAATCTAAAAGTTCGTATGATTACACAACAATCCTTGAGAAGAGAACTTGAAAATCTAAAGATGAGTGATTCCGAGGCTGCAAAAGATAATTTTCTCGATTTATAGAAAATAATCAATCAAATAGACCTTTTAGAGAAAATATCTCCGATGAGAGAATTATCTAAAAAGTCTTAATCAGCCTCACGGAGAAAAATAATCCGGTAGTGTCTATTCATTTTTGTACTTTTCATTATGTTTGTATGAGTATATTTATCTAAATTCGTAGATTTTAGTCATTGTTTTGCTCGTTTTCTCAATTTTAGCCATGTTTTATGTTTCTTTCTAGTTTTTATTCATTTGAGTAGAGATTTTGGCATGAAAATGCAAGGCTTCAAATGAAGAATGAAGTTGAGAGTCGAGAAAAACAACCATTTGATGTACTTCTTTAGGGCCTCTTTGGTAAGATGGTTAGAATAGACTTAGATAATTTAAAAGTAAGATAGTAGTGGGGAGTTGATAAGATAGTTGTGGAAAATGACTATTTGGTAGACATGTTTAGAAACCAACATAGTTCATTCGACTATTTGGTTGCAATGCTTATTCATTAGATTAAAATCATGAATTACAGTAAAACCTCTATATAGTCATATCATCGGAACCAAAACAAATTATTACTATAGGGAGGTTATTCTTATGTAGAGTTTTACATAAAACAATATTTTTTTAAGAAAAAAGTATTCAATTAAATACTACATCACATAGATATATTTAACATATTTATATACTTAATTAATATAGATTTGACTAAACTACACATTCACCTTGTTAAGTTGGAATCTTTTTGGCTTCAACAATAGGGTGTATATGCAGATGAGTTATTACGTACACACAAATTGAAGGATATAGTGGCAATTATAAAATTAAAATATTTTCACAATCAACCATAGATAAGTATTTTATGTCATCTTAAATTATGTGTAATGATATTATATACTCCCTCCGTCCCAAAGATAACGTCCTGTTTTTTTTGACAATAATTTCTAGCTTTTTCGTCCCATAAATTTGGGTACGAAAATTAAGGAAATGTGTAATCTTTTTTCAATTATGAACAGTATAAGTATAATATTATTCATAACTGAAAAAAAAATAGACATTCTAGTAATTCTATTACTTAAATAAATGGGACGAAAAAGCTTGAAATTATTGTCAAAAAAAACAGGACGTTATCTTTGGGACGGAGGGAGTATATTTTATCTATAATTGTAATTTATTCTTATATGGAGGCATAAATCCTTAAGATGGGATTGGAAAAAAATATGCTTTATTACAATATAGAGGTTATTCCTAAATATAACTAGTCCTGAGTCGGGACCATAATTTTTTATTACTATCAGGAGGTTATTCCTATATAGAATATCACTTTATGGAGGTTGTATTGTACCCTTTTGTCCTTAATAACATAACTAAATTACAAAAAAACAAGGATGGCTATTCTATAACCTATCCAAACGGAAACAACAATCCTCGGAGAGATTTGCAGAAAAGGCACAAGAGCATCAATTTTTTTAGATGGACGATGTTCGTTCTTGATTTTCTTGGGGAAATTAAAAAGCGTAACGAGAATGTAAAAGAACACCAAAAAATTACGTGGTTCGATCTTTAATGAGATCTAAGTCTACGGAGCAAGAGTACGAATTTTATTCGAATACTTTTTGTCCCTTTACAAGATTTCTTTCCCCTATTTATAGAGGATCTACACATAACCCTAGCCCTAATTTCTATTGGGCTTGATATTGGGCTTCACTTCTATTTCTTCTAGGCCACATCCTATCACGTCCCCCCCAAAAGACATAGAAGTGAGGGTGTGATTTGAGGTCGAGCTTGAATTGCCTTGCCCCATCGAAATTGGAATTTTGACGAAGTCGAAATGCTAGCTCGCACTTGTCTTAGACGAGTTTAGGCTTTTAAATAGCTCTACTCCGTCATAAGATGAAGTTTTGGCTTTAAGTTAACTACTTCGTCCGAAGACGAAGTTTTGGTTTTCAAATAGCCACTTCTTCTAAAGACGAAGTTTCGGCTTTCGTAGCCACTTCCGTCTAAAGAAGAAGTTTTAGCTTTCGAGTAGCCACTTCGTCTAAAGATGAAGTTTTGGCTTTCGTAGCCACTTCGTCTAAAGAAGAAGTTTCGGCTTTCGAGTAGCCACTTCGTCTAAAGAAGAAGTTTTGGCTTTCGAGTAGCCACTTCGTCTAAAGACAAAGTTTCGGCTTTCGTAGCCACTTCGTCTAAAGAAGAAATTTTGGCTTTCGAGTAGCCACTTCGTCTAAAGACGAAGTTTCGGCTTTCGTGTTCCTTGTTTGTCAAATTTATCGATAGGAGTGATCTCCCTACGCGCGTTTAAATTTTAGGTAGCTCTTCCTCGTCGTGAGACAAGGATTGGCTTTTAAGAGCACTTCCTCGTATGAAACGAGGATTGGCTTTAGGTAGCTCTTCCTCGTCCTAAGACGAGGATTGGCTTTTGAGAGCACTTCCTCGTACGAAACAAGGATTGACTTTAGTTAACATATATATATATATATATAACTAATAAAAGAAATTAGAATTAAGAATTGACCTTAGCGAGAAGACATTCTCGTGGCTTTTCTTGATGAGTCGGCGTTGAGAGGTCGGCACCATGCTTCGACGTAGAAGCTTCGTGGTAATGTCGGCTCGGGGCTCGGTGGTGCCTCGGCGACGCCAACTCGGATGCTCGGTTTTTAGGTGGTGCAATGGAGCAGCTCGGCAAGGTAGGTGCGGCAGCTCGGGGAAGTGCTGCAGCTCGTCGGGTGTTGCGGCGGTGCAACTCGTCAGCTTGGCCCACTGCTGCAGCTCGGCTAATCTTTGGCGGGGGCGAGCTCGACGGAGTGCTGCGGCGGTGCAGCTCGGTAGATCGGCCGACTGCTGCAGCTCGGCTGCTCTTCGGCGGGGGCGAGCTTGACGGGGTGCTGTGGCGGTGCAGCTCGGCAGCTCGGCCCACTGCTGCAGTTCGGCTGCTCTTCGGCGGGGGCGAGCTTGACGCTGCAGCTCGGAGGTGCTGCAGCGACGAGGCGGAGAGCTTCAGTTCGGCAGGCTGCTGCTGCGGCGACGTATGCCCACGCAGGTGCAGCTCGGTGGTGCTGCGGCGACGACGTCGGCATGACGCAGCTCGACGGAGGAGCTCGGAGGTGCTGCAGCTGTGGCGTCGTCTCGGGGGCTCGGTGGAGGCGCAGCTTGGCGGAGAGCTTGGCTGCAGCTCGTCGAGTGCAGCTCGGCAAGGGGCCCGAAGGAGGAGCTCGGCGGTGCAGCTCATCACCATGCTGTGGCGATGTCGGCTCGACGGAGGGCTGTAGCTTGGCTGCTATTCGTGGGAGTCGGCGGGGGCTGAAGCTCTGTGTGGAGGAGCTCGAAGGAGGAGCTCGGCGGTGCAGCTCGTCACCATGCTGTGGCGACGTCGGCTCAACGGAGGGCTGCAGCTCGGCTGCTCTTCGTGGGAGTCAGCGGGGGCTGCAGCTCGGCGTGGAGGAGCTCGGAGAAGGAGCTCGGCCGTGCTGCTGCTGGTGTACCAGGTCATCGTCACCGTCGCCATCGCCCTCAAGCTCGGCATTGACGGCGACTGAGGCAGCTGTCGTGGAGTTCCATCGAGCGGTGGGTATGGGAGGCGGACCCTCTTCGTGGAGGGGAGCATGGTGTTAGAACCGCTCCTGGAGAAAGCTTGATGAAGAATCTGCACTTGTAACTTCAGCGCCTACAACCTGCTCGACAGAATGCCAAGAATAGAAATTGAAAGTGAAAAGAGGAACAGCTGCGTCCCATGGCTTCCATGATCGCGCCGTTGCAGGCGTCGTGGCTGAACACTCTGTGAACGTTGGCGAAGACGTGGCTGATCCATTGCCGGACTCCGTTAGCTGGAGAACCAAAGGCGCGGTCGCTCTTCCTGACGGTCAGCCTGCGCTCAGCTCGCGGCCTCGTCGATGAGGCTGATGGGGCGATGGCGGTGCGGCCGCGATTCCATGGAGCGGCGGCATCGCCTTCTTCACGCGGGAGGTAGTCGCAGATCTGGGTCTTTCGACGGAGGAGCTTGACGGGGTGCTGTGGCGGTGCAGCTCGGAAGCTCAGCCGACTGCTGCAGCTCGGCTGCTCTTCGTGGGAGTCGGCGGGGGCTGCAGCTCGGCGTGGAGGAGTTCGGCGCGAGCTCGGTTGGAGCTGCTGCTAGTGCAGCTCGGCCCGCTACTGGTGCAGGTGCGGCGTTGTCGCCTTCGTCGTGGTGGAGCTGCAGCTCGGAGGAGAGCTCCAGCTTGGCTGCTCTTCGTTGGAGTTGGCGGGGGCGAGCTCGACGTCGGGGCACGCTCGGAGGTGCTGCGGCGACGTCGGTATGGCGCTGCTGCAGCTCGTCACGGTGGTAGCTTGGTGGAGAGCTGCAGCTCGGCTGCTCCTCGTTGGAGTCAGCAGGGACGAGCTCGACATCGCGGTACGCTCGGAGGTGCTGTGGCGATGTCGGCATGGCGCTGTTGCAGCTCGGCTTGCTGCTGCTGCGGGTGCGACATCGGCAGCTCGGCATGGAGGTGCGGCGTCGGCAGCTCGTCGTGGTCTTTTGACGTATCGAAAACTCGAGAACAAAACGCGACCAGAATCCTCCACCGTTGGCAGTTCGTAGCCCCCAACTCGGCGATGCGGAGAAGCTGTACTCCGTCATGGAGCAGTTCCCGGAGCTAGGGTTGAGAAGGGAAGACTGCAAAGACATGCCGTGGGTCGAATCGATCCTCTACTGGACGGATGGAGCGGCGGCGGTGACTCTTCTGGGCAGCTTTGCGGCCATCATGGTGGGCTGCTCGGTGGTGGAGTTGTGGCGGCGTCGCCTTCGCCGTGTGGGGGGGGGGGGATGGAGCTTCGCGGAGGATGGCAGTCGAACATCCCTTTTTTTTCTTTTTTCTTTCGCCCCCCACTCCCCTCTCTCTCCATAACTCCTCTCTCTCCCGAACGTGCATTGATAGGATGTGGCCCAGAGGCCCAAGATCAGCTCGACCCACCCAGATTGAAGCCAATAACGAGTCAACAAAATCAGCCAACTGCCCCACGATTTCTCAACCACCCGCGATGATCAGAGTACGGACGGACATGCGAGAGCAGCATCCATGAATCACCCGTGACCTCAATTCTCTATAAAGAGAGCTATTTTGTAAGATAAGAGGGAGGCCACTGTATTTTTACTAGCAAGAGAGACTTCAATATAAACATTCTCTTTTCCCTCCGTGGACGTAGATCTACCCATAGATCGAACCACGTAAATTCTTGTGTTCTTAGCTTTCTATAAATCTCACCATCACAAAAACACTCCAAAATCCACGATCGATCACTGGCGCCGTCTGTGGGAAACTGAAATTTTGTGAAACCGATCAGCGTATTTTGAGTAAAGATACGATGGTAAGACCAACCCGATCCGCCACCACTGCCGCCGCCGCCGCCAAAGCAAAACAGAAGCAAGCTGACCCCTTCACCAATCCGCCTTACACTCCAGTCAATGAGGAAGAGGGTGATGTTAGTCAAGCTCAAAAAACTGCTTCCCAAATCCGACGTGACCAACAGCCCATTCGCCGAACTCCTGAAGGCCACCTGGAAGATGTTCCGTCTGGAGATTCAGCTAGTAGCGATGGGCCCAACCAAGGTGGCAGCCGACGCGGCAACGCCGAACTCCAACCCGAGCTTGGAGATGCACTGAAGGCGTACCTGGACCTCCACAAGCAGGATTTTCGTAAGTTCGTCGATCAACATCGACAACAAAGTCAAAACAGAGAAGACGGAGTCGAACCGTCACAAAGGCGATCCCTAAGTCTCCAGATCGTTGGAGACAGGGAGGCTGAACTTCCCCGAAGGCGACAGGACAATCGCCGTGGGAACAACCGCGCTTCACCTAGGCGCGGATCAACGTCACCTCGTCAGAACGCCATTCCACCTCGGCGTGACGAAGGAAATGCCTACCGGGGAAGATTCACCGTGTACGGTCGAATCTCGACTCCCTTCACTAATAAGATACTCTATACTCCCCTCCCGTCGACGTATAGAGTGCCTCATATCCCGCCTTACAACGGGTCACAAGACCCCAGCAACTTCCTATCCCGGTTCCAATACAACATGATGAACCAGGGATTGGCCGAAGATATTTACATGTGTTAAGTCTTCCCCGAGCTGCTAGTGGACAACGCTAGGAGCTGGTTTGGTAGCCTCCCTAATTGCAGCATAGGGTCGTATGCCGACCTACTTGACGCTTTCGAACGCCGTTTTTTTCAAAAAGCCGAGGCAAAAATCAGCCCAGCCCAGCTCCTAACCTTAAGGCAGGGGCGGGGAGAAACGATCAGTGATTTTCTGGCCCGTTTTTATAACGAAAGCCTTAAAGTCGATCGTCTCTCCGATGACGTGCTCATCTCGGCATTCCAAAATGCCATTCAGTCCGGGACTCTCTTTAGAGAGCTTGTAAAGGCACGCCCAACGACCTCCAGGCAGCTATGGAGGATTGCCGATGCATTCGCGGAGGCGGATGAGGCCGATAGGAAAAAGCGGGCAGCAGACCGGCCCGAAAACAACGATAAGAGGAAAAAAGAGGAGCGCGCCGACCTTGGGCAAGGTCGCTGAAGTGCCCTCGAAAGGTTACAGCGAGGACCTCTCGAGTCCCGCTTAGGACCTCGGCCCCACCAAGACCGAAGTCAGTATACACCACTGACAAAGTCCAGGGCTGAAATATACGAGCTTCACTCAAACTTGTTCGAGAAGCCAATACTGCAAGCTCCATAATGACTACGGTCATGAAACCGAGGACTGCAGGGACCTTGCCTCGGACATAGAACACATGGTACGCGACGGTACCCTTAAACTGTACCAAAGTCGCAACCAGAAAGAGGCCCGACCTCAAGGGAAGGGCAAGAGAAAGAAAAACAGGAGATGCAACAACTGTACCCCCCAAAATGACAAAAGGCCAAAGCACGACAACGAGGATGAGGATGAAGATCAGCCTCAATATGATGCAGTCATCACGGCCATCACCGGACTGCCCGAAGGTACGACGAGGTCATCGTTGAAAGCCGAGGCCCGAAGTCAACAGCGGGAAGAACCCACCTAAAAAAGGTTCAAAAGGGACGAGGTCGTCACCTTTTCTAGCAACGACCCAGTTCCCCATGCGGTACCTCATCAAGATGCCACCATAATCGAGGCCGTAGTGGCCAACAAATTGGTCCACCGCATATTTATTGATAGCGGGGCCTCTGTGAGTGTTCTCTTTAAAGACTGCTTCGATAAGCTCGATATTGAAGAAGCACGTCTAAGGCCAGCACCCATGCCGCTAAAGAACTTCACGCAACGAGAGACGACGACAGAAGACATCATTTCACTGCCCGTGACAGTTGGAAAGAGCCCGTTGTCCACTACGAAGATAATCCACTTCTTCGTCGTAAAAGCCAGCTCCCCCTATAACATCATCTTAGGAAGGGATTGGCTAATAGCAACGAAGGCGATCTGCTCAGCCTACCACCTGACGATTAAAATTCCGTCTAGAAACGGAGTGATCACGCTTCGGGGAAACCAGCAACAGGCTAAGGAGTGCATGCATGTCGCACTCCGAGGTGTTAGGAATCAACACCCCCAAGCATAGCAACTACAGAAACCCCAAGAGGTAGAGCCGACGTCGCATCCATCCGTCGAGCCGGTAGAAGACGTCGCATTATATGAAGATGACCCTGCCAAGGTCGTCAAAGTAGGGTTCGTCGGCGAAAACAAGCTCTGAAGTCAACTTATCCGGCTACTTCGGGAGTATAGAGATGTCTTCGCTTGGTCGCCGCTAGACATGACCGGGGTGGCTCCAAGCGTCATCACTCATCACCTCAACATCAATCCTGAGGTGAAACCAGTTCGGCAGAAGCAGCGAGCCTTCGCAGCTGAAAGGAATCAAGTAATCCATGACGAGGTTCGCCAACTGCAGAAGGCCGATATTTTATTCGAAGTAAAATATCCGACCTGGTTGGCCAACCCCGTGATAGTAAAGAAGCAAGGAGGCGGGTGGCGGATGTGTATTGATTACACTGACCTCAATAAACACTGCCCGAAAGACTGCTATCCCCTTCCTAACATTGATAAGAAGGTCGAAGCTCTTGTTGGCCACAAGGCGTTCAGCTTCTTAGACCTGTACAAGGGGTACCACCAAGTCCTCATGAATGAAGAAGACGCTCCGAAGACCGCTTTCGTCACAGACTTTGGCGTCTACGCATACAAAAAGATGCCCTTCGGGCTGAAAAATGCTGGAGCTACATACCAAAGGATGGTCGACAAGATTTTTGAAGACCACATCGGTAGTATTGTCGAAGTGTATGTAGACGATATAGTCGTAAAAAGCAAGGAAATCGCCACTTGTGTAAATGACCTTAAAGTTGTTTTTAGCCTACTTCGTAAAGTGAACCTAAAATTAAACCCAGAAAAGTGTACTTTCATGGTCCGGTCTGGAAAATTTCTAGGGTGTGGGTTTCACGCGAAGGGTTAAAAGCTAACCCATCAAAAGTCCGAGCTATCCAAGAGATGCGAGCGCCGAAGTCAATTCATGACGTGCACAGACTGACGGGCTGCCTAGCCGCCCTAAGTCGTTTCCTATCCAAGGCCGCCGAAAAATAACTCCCATTCTTCAAAATACAAAAGAAGGCGCCGAACTTTGAATAGAACGACGAGCACATGGGAGCTTTTGATGGCTTAAAGACGTACCTCACAAATCTCCCCACATTATCTGTACCAAAAGAGGGCGAGGACCTCTCCCTATACTCGGACGAGGCAATCAGTGCAGTTCTGGTACGAGAAGAAAAACATCATCAGTTACCCGTCTATTTCATAAGCCGAGCCCTAAAAGGACCGGAGACGAGGTATCAACCTCTGGAAAAGGTCGCACTTGCATTGGTGAATGCGGCAAGGAAACTCCGACCGTACTTCCACGCACATCCGATACTAGTGCTGACCGACCTCCCACTTCGGCAAGTGCTTACAAAACCAGAAGCGTCCGGGCGAATCCCTAAATGGGCTGTAGAACTCGGCGAGCACACGATTTCCTTTGTACCTCGCCAAGCCATTAAAGGGCAATCTTTGGCTGATTTCTTAGTGGAAGCCAAGTTCACGGACGCACAACAATCCGTTGAACCCACTAAGGATAAATTAAAGGCTGAGGCGCCGAAGCCACCACCACAAGACTGTTGGAAGGACTACGTCGATGGGGCATCAGGTCACAAAGGAAGCGGAGCCGGAGTCTTACTCATCAGCCTTGAAGGAAAGGAGATCACCCACGCACTCCGGTTCAATTTCCCGACCACAAATAACGAAGTGGAGTACGAAGCTCTAATCGCTGGACTTCGTCTAGCCCAAGCTCTCCAAGTAAGGGCCATTCAAATTCACAGCGACTCCCAAGTCATAGTGAACCATATACTAGGCAAATACAAAGCCAAAGGAGAACGAATGAAGAAATACCTCCATAAGGCCAAGATCCTACAACAAAGCTTCTCGTATTTTGAGTTGGTACAAATCCCAAGAGGAGATAATGAGCGAGCTGACGCACTAAGCAAACTCGCATCATCATCAACTATCCCTCCAGTGGAAGAAGTACAACTCCGAAGCATTGATGACGCCGAAGTCAATGTAGTAAACGAAGATGGACCGAACTGGATGACTCCACTTCGTAATTACTTGTTAAATGGCGAACTCCCAACTGATAAGGCCGAGGCTAGGAAGCTCCTGGCCAAGTCCACAAAGTACGTCCTGGAGCAGGGAGTACTGTATAGAAAATCCTACCTCCAACCTCTCCTAAGATGTGTGGGGCCCAACCAAGCGAACTACGCACTGCGCGAAGTCCATGAAGGTTCCTGTGGCAGTCACATCGGAGCCCGCGCCCTGTCCAAAAAGGTCATGAGGTGGGGGTACTACTGCCCCACTATGTTCCAAGACGCTACCGACCTCGTCAAACAATGCCCGAAGTGCCAAATCCATGCGACGGTTCTGAGATTGCCACAGACCGAACTGGCCAGCATGCAAAGCCCTTGGCCGTTCATGCAGTGGGGAATTGACATCGTCGGCCCATTCGAAAAAGCTCCCGGCCAACTACAGTTCCTCATTGTAGCAATCGACTACTTTACAAAGTGGGTCGAAGCCGAACCATTGGCACGAATCACAAGTAAAAATGCCCTAAACTTCGTTTGGAAGAACATAGTTTGTCGCTTCGGCATACCTCACGTCCTCGTCTCAGATAACGGAACCCAGTTCACAGACAGGACATTCAGAGAATGGTGTGACGAACTCCACATCCAACAAAAGTTCACCTCGGTAGCCCATCCTCAAGCAAATGGCCAAACCGAGGTTACGAACCGAACGATAGTCAAGGGGTTAAAAACCCGGCTGGATAAGGCCAAAAGAGACTGGGCAGCGAACTTACCCCAAGTCCTATGGTCGTACCGAACCACCCCGCGGACATCACACGGTGAAACACCATACAGCTTGGTGTATGGAACCGAAGCGGTGATCCCGGTAGAGATCGGTTTGCCGAGCCCCCGAACACTTAACTTTGCGGCCCAAGACAACGAAGACGGACTTCGGACTAACTTGGATTTGCTAGAAGAAAAACGAGAACAAGCCTACATATAAGAAGCTCGATACAAACAACAAGTAGCTCGGTATTATAACAGCCGGGTGAAGCATCAGCAGCTCCAAGTAGGCGACTTCGTACTTCGGAATAACGAGGTCAGCAGGGCGGAGAAGCTCGGCAAATTAGAAACCACCTGGGAAGGACCGTACCGAGTTCAAGAAGTCCTCGGAAAAGGGTCGTACAAGCTCGCCCACCTATCTGGTGAGCCCATACCCCGTACATGGCATATTCCCCACTTGAAGAGGTACTTTGTATAAACAGAGGGTGATGTCCAAGTTCATTTAGGTCGTAGGAATCGAGTTGTCTTGGTAAATTTTGTCTTATTTTGACTTCGTAAAAATTTTGTCTTATTTTGACTTCGTAAAATTTTTTCGTTTAAATAATTTGCATGCATTTTGCACCTCTCTCTCTCGTTTATACTAAGTATCTCGATTTTAAAATCCTGACGAGGATACGCAAATAAACTCCGCCTCGGAGTAACACCTAAACACGCGTAAGGGGACCACCCCTATCGATAAATTCGACAAATAAGGAACCAAAAAGAAGTGGCTACCTAAAAGGCCTAAAATTCGTCTTTGGACGAAGTGGCTAACTGAAAGCCTAAACTTCGTCATTGGACGAAGTGGCTAACTGAAAGCCTAAACTTCGTCGTTAGACGAAGTGGCTACCTAAAAGGCCTAAACTTCGTCTTTGGACGACGTGGCTAACTGAAAGCCTTAACTTCGTCTTCGGACGAAGTGGCCAACTGTAAGCCTAAACTTCGTCATTAGACGAAGTGGCTACCTAAAAGGCCTAAACTTCGTCATTAGACGAAGTGACTACCTAAAAGGCCTAAACTTCGCCTTCGGACGAAGTGGCTAACTGAAAGCCTAAACTTCGTCATTAGACGAAGTGGCTACCTAAAAAGCCTAAACTTCGTCTTCGGACGAAGTGGCCAACTGAAAGCCAAAACTTCATCTCTGGACGAAGTGGTCGACCGAAAGCCCAAACTCCGTCACAAGATGAAGTGCCTATGAGAAAGCTGCCTTCGTTGAAAACAAGGGAACCTGCCTCGGTTAAAGACAAGGATAGATAGCTTAAACACGAATGCAAAAATTTCTGTTTTATAGAAATAAATGTACAATTGTTACATTAAGAAGACGAGGAACCCGGAGGCTTTGGCTTACTAAAGCTAAGCCAATCTCTAGCAAAATCCCTGCCGGAATTAAAGTTCAAAACATCGTCTATACTAAACCTGCCCCGACCTCGTCCAGAAGCCGAACTTCGGCCTCTACCTTGGACATTCTGGCTCGCCCGACCCCGACCCCGTCCAGACGCCGATCGCCGCTCTTGACTATAAATTTCTCGAGAATGACGTGTCACAATCTTCGGGTCCGGGTCAGCAGACCTCGAAGATTCACCTTCCAAAAATTCTCTAGAAGTACGGTCGAGCAACCTCGGATCCAGATCGGAGGAAATTGAAGTCACAGACCCAGCCTCTAAAGACAGACGCCGCTTCAACTTCGGAAAGCGATCAAGGACTGTCTCATAAATGCTCGCCACACGAATGAGCTCTTCAAACTCACCTCTAACCTGCCAGGATTCATTCCCATATTGCTCCCTGTAGCTTCAGCATCGGGCCTGGAGCTCCTTGACCTTATCGTAAGTCTCGGAAATCGTGGATCCCCCAGCTCGGTGAATTATGGTCTCGTACTCCATATGCTCCTCGACGATCTCTTTGCAAGTCTTGATGTCGTCCCGAGCTCGTTGGTACTGGTCTTCAAGCTCCATATATCTGGCATGCATCTCATCAAGTTTTTCCTGAGCGGCCTGAAGTTTCACCTCGGCCTCGATCTCGATGTTATCAGCTCGCTTCTTCCAGCCTGAAGCATCGAGCTCGGCTACTTCTACAGCTCGGCGAAGCTCGGATATTTCTCTAACAAGGTGGGAAGCATCGTAAAACTCAGGGGCAGGCTACAGAATAAATACAAGCAAGGTTTAACAGAAAGCCTTTTTTATTTATAGCCGAGCACGGCAAATGAAACGCCACCCTAATGGTGACGAAGTACAAGGCTACAAAAAAAAAAAAAAAAAAACAGAGGGGGAAAGAAGCCAAAAATCGTGAAAAGTGTCAATTGACTCCATCACGATTTTCTCCTTCTAGGCCGACCTCTGGTTCAACCTCGGGTTCGTCGGGGTCATCGCGAGCTGGCTCCTCGGTGGTCCCCCCCCCAACCGGCGTCTTCAGCAAATCGGCAATGACCGTCTCCAGGAGCTCGTACCTGTCAACGGGACACCGCCGAATGACATCTTCATTTAGCAGACTTCTCTGTGCGGAGAGCCGCTCGACAACCGGAATGGAAGAGGTATACTTCAGAAGCACCTCGGCGAAGTCTCGCAGTGTCTCCTCCTCCGTCATGGTAGCATACCCGTACTTGGTTTTGTCCAAGTCCGGGATGTCCTTGGCGATATCATCGATCACCGCTGAGACAACCGGGGTGCTCATGGCAGTCACCAGCTGAACAGCTATCCGGGAAAAGTGGGTAGACCGGACGAATCGTTCCACCAACGCGCGGAACACGCCTCCCTGGCCAGCTACCACCCCGGCTACTTGGGTCCTCAGCCGACCCACTTCCGCCTCAAGCTCGGCAACCTTCTTCTTCTCCTCTTCGGCGACAGCCAAAGCTGTCACCTCCCTGTTCGCTGCTGCCTGTGCCGTGGCTTCGGCGACAGAGATCTTAGCCATTAGCCGATCTTCCACCGCCGCAGCCTCGGCAGCCTTTGTCTGGAACTTCGCAACTCCACTTCTAATGAAGTTCGCCAAGCCCTGCAGCCCATCTAAAGCCGCCTCGGCCTCCTAAAACACAAAACCAAAGGACAAGATTTTAGTAGAAGGTACAAATCACCATATACAAATACTTCTAGTTTCACGCTTACCTCAGGAAATGACATCTCCCGTGCATGCATTTGGCCCGAGGTCGGGCCACTCTCGACGATCGTTACTTCGTCATCCAACGAGAGTAAAGTTCGTCGAGGTCGTTGGCCCACCAACTGCAGGGGAGAGGAGCTTTGGACTGGAGCGTCCAACTGCGAGCTCACGGATACCGACCTTCCAAGGTCGGTTGTCCTCTCCGACGACGTCACCGAAGTCGTCTTCTCCACCACCGAAGCAGAAGGCTTCTGTCTCTTCCTCTTGTTCTTGTTCTGAAGAGCAGCCTGGATAGCTTGAGCGTCCACTACAAAAAAAAAAAAAAAAAGATATACATCAGTAAAAATGAAAGAGATCACAGGACACAAATCAGTGAAGCAGAGCCTCACCCAAGTCCACATCGGACACGGAGTTATATGGGCTTAACCTGTGATTTGCGAGCTCGGCCTCAGCATAATCCCTCTCAATGAGGCCGAGGTTCACCAAGCTCGTTTCAAGCTCACCGGTTGGTTTCCCAGTGTCTCGAGGTACGAACTTGGCCGTGGTCTAGGGGTACAACGGCACGCCTTCACACCGGCAAAAGAAGAATTTCTTCTGCCAGTTCGTCACCTTAGTGGGAGTCCCTAACTTGAACCTACTAATAGGGGAAAGGTAAGCCCACCCCGTCGGACCAAGCTTAGGTCTAAAAAACCTAAGGAATGAATCCACAGTAGGCGTACCACCACGGCGGCTGACCTCGAAACAAAAACCAACGACCAGCTTGATGGAAGGAGGTTGCAACTGACCTAACGACAGTTGGAGTTCTTCTAAGAGCTCGGCAAAAAACGATTTAAAGGAAACCGAAGACCAAAATGAAGATAATCTTCATAAACGGTAAAAAAACCTACGGGAGGCGAACTACCCCTATCGACATCACGAGGCAGGAGCAGCTCGACTGACTCAGGAAACAAAAAATGACGAGCCAAATCCTGCATATGAGACACAGACATGGTTGAGGCACATGCCAGTGAGGCATTGGACCCGACCAGCGGTGGGAATTCAATTTCTCGAAACACCGGCATAACTAGCGTGCGTGTATGTACATTTAGCCAAACCCTCGCCGGAAAAACCCTAGACGGCGAGGGCGAAATCTGTGCGCTGGCCCTACCAGTATCTACTTGGGGAAAAGAAGAAGAAGGAAAAGTACTTACTTGTCAAAGTCTTTTTCCGATTGCAAATCACCGGGAAATTGAACTAAACGGCGGCGGTTGCAGAATTTTGGGTCTAGGGTTTTCTCTCTCGCTTGCAATTGGAAATCGATGGAGGGAGAAAAATATTTTTTAGCGTACACTGGAAGCTTTTATAAGCAAAGGCACGCCTTTTCAAATCCCGCCTCTCCGCCTACTCCAACAAAAGAGCGACACGTATCCTACCTACCCTGACACCAACAGTCGTGCCTTTTCATATCACGACTATTCAAGCTCGACCTCGTCAAAACAAGGCGGTATGCAGTTCGACTTCGTCAAAATCTTATTTTCGACGGGGCAATGCAATTCAAGCTCGACCTCGTCAAAACGAGGCGGTATGCAGTTCGACTTCGTCAAAATCTTAATTTCGATGGGGCAATGCAAATTCAAAGCTCGACCTCGTCAAAACGAGGCGGTGTGCAGTTTCAACTTCGTCGAAATCCCACGGGGCAATTTACACCTCTCTACAATGACCTCGCTTCTCCGACCTTTTGGGGGGGGATGTGATAGGATGTGGCCCAGAGGCCCAAGATCAGCTCGGCCCACCCAGATTGAAGCCCAATAACGAGTCAACAAAATCAGCCAACTGCCCCCCGATTTCTCAACCACCCGCGATGATCAGAGTACGGACGGACATGCGAGAGCAGCATCCATGAATCACCCGTGACCTCAATTCTCTATAAAGAGAGCTATTTTGTAAGATAAGAGGGAGGCCACTGTATTTTTACTAGCAAGAGAGACTTCAATATAAACATTCTCTTTTCCCTCCGTGGACGTAGATCTACCCATAGATCGAACCACGTAAATTCTTGTGTTCTTAGCTTTCTATAAATCTCACCATCACAAAAACACTCCAAAATCCACGATCGATCATGCATCATGCTTCAGCAATTTTATTTTTTTATTTTATCATTCTCTGCGCCTAAATCCCCAAAGAAAATTTTTGATCTGAAACACAAGTTGATCGATTCCCACAGACGGCGCCAGTGTTCGATCTTGATTTTCTTGGGGAAATTAAAAAGCGTAACGAGAATATAACAGAACACCAAAAAATTACGTGGTTCGATCTTTAATGAGGTCTACGTCCACGGAGCAAGAGTACGAATTTTATTCGAATACATTCTGTCCCTTTACAAGATTTCTTTCCCCTATTTATAGAGGATCTACATATAACCCTAGCCCTAATTTCTCTTGGGCTTGATATTAGGCTTCACTTCTATTTCTTCTAGGCCACATCCTATCAGACGACCATTAGGACAACGGAGTGCTTGAGCTTATAGAGCGGCTGCGAGACTGAAGAGGTTGAATCGAGGTGGAGCTGGGCAGTGGAGGGGGAGGGGGATGCGGAGAAGAAAAAGAAGGGGAATGCAGCGGCGGCAGACAAAGCGATGGCGGTGGAGATGACTAGGGAGATGAAGACGACAGTGGCAGTAGCAGTTTTTCTTGGGAGGAGTGAGGGTGGTGGGCGGCGGCGGAGGATCAACTTCGATTTTTCCTTTCTTCTGCGTGTGACCTTCGAATATTTAAAGAACTATGGGAAATCGATTTCACCAAATAAGGCGAGATCTATGAAATTCTACTCTCTCGAATTTGCCAAATTACACGATGCAACATGGTATTTTGGGATGAATCTTTTCCAATGGGTATACTGTTCATTTTAGCTTAAAATATCACAGGGTGAGGCCTGGTTCAATAAGCAGAACAAGAACAGTAGTTATAACTCGGGCCTTTCTAATTTCACAGGCCTGTTAGTTTATGAAACATGGATACCATTAAGGTACTTAACCCTAGATGAGTAAGCAAACTAGGCTTTAAATAACCTACCAAATGGGCCCTTAGTGTTTCATGTTTGTATATGGCTTAATTGGTTAATTGTTATAATTTTGTTAAATATTTCACAACTTGGTTACTATTGACTGATTTTATAGGAAAAGGAGAGAATATTTGATAATGAGAACAATCACATATCAAAGTTCAATTTGATAGGAGTACATAGTAAAACATGGAAGTCAATTCGGAGTTCGGAAGAAGTAGAGCGGGATAAAAAAAAAATTGATGTGCACAGACGGGCGCCCACAACGTGCAACCGTGCATCAAAGAGCATTTTCTTTGGGCCTGCACATGGTCTAGTGCGTGACCATGTACGTGCGCGGTCATTTTCAGAAGGATGGCGGGCGCACGAGAGCCTAGTTTTTTTGACCCGAGCTGCGTGCTCCCAAGCTTAGTGGACTGAGCCGAGAATTTTCGAATTCTTGCGATTTTGACTCCTTTTTCTCATACTTTCCTCCCCAAATTAGTTGCATTTGAGTCCACCATCAAATGCACAATATATACCTATTTGAGGAGGCTACGCATTCCACAAACTCTAGATCTCATTTTAGTTGTGTTTTCCTCTCATTTTGTAACTTGTAACTTCGCCATCTCTCCAACTTTTAAAAATTAAATTTTTTGTTTATACTGATTGTGGTTATATTTTCTTTTATTTTTTTCTTTTATTTTTTACGCTATCTAACCCCAAATGTATTAATATAATTCTAAATTAAAACACTTTCTAGGTTATAGGATTTTTTTGGACAGCCACATTACAATCACACAAACACACACTAGCCTTCAATTTACATCTAGATATTGATTTAGAGAGAAATATTTTGGATTGAGTTGGAGACAAATACACCAACGATTTCTAGATATTAGTTGGAGACTAAGACTGAGAATTTATGTATAGGTTTCGTTTTATCTTGTTTCTTCTATCATGTTTACCCTTAAAGTTGAGATTTCTGCTTTTATGGGCATGAATAACTAAATTTTTATCCGTAAAAATTTGACAATATGAATTTGTTATAAATTAGCTTTTATAATTATATGGTTCAATTGCTTTACCTACTTGTGTTCTTAGTATGTATGGATATTTAAAGGCTTGATTCTCATATATTCTTTGAGTATCGAGAGATGATGTTAGAATGAGAAAATTCTGCATAATTGTTCAATAAACCGAGATGGTGAGTTATTGTGAAAGTCTTTTAATCCTTGAGCAATTAGTAGTTAAAGACTAGATCATTATTAATTAGAGACGATATCTTAAGCTTGTAATCAATTGTTCGATGCGGCTTGAGAGCTGGCTAGAATGAACAAGATATCTTCTTGCATAGTAGGAATTAAACCCTAAATTAATTTAGTAGAGTAAGATCGAATCAGTTACAATCTTAATTAAATTTTACTATATTTCTTCATATTCATTCTCTCTTGTTTTCCCATTTATTTTCCTATGTTTAATTAAATACTCTAATTTTAGCTCATCACCCCCTTGATAATTTGAAGTCGAGTATATTGAAATAATATAGTAATGATACTCACAAGTACTTCGTACTCGTCCTCCTGAAATACAAACTTACCCGGATTCAGATATTTTATTCCAATTCTGTGTGTCATCTCCTATTGTATCAACAGATGATTGTTTCGAGTTTACAACATTTTCAAAAACCAACAATAATTAAAATTTTCCATATCATAAAATGATTGGTTTCATAAATATTTCAACACTCATTCTATGTAATCGTCTCTGGTTCACTTTTCTATAATTTCAGTCACGTTGCATATATATTTGCATGAATGAATATTAAATAGTAGATCTGCAATAATAACCTTTAATTTTGGTGTAGTTTTTCTTCGTATGCCTTGATAACTTGTAGTTCCATTGCTTTGGGTAGTCTCGTTGTATACTCCGATATTTCAATCTATTTCAATCAATGAGAACACATTAATTTTGAGCCTTGACCAATGAGAACACATTAACCAACATCTATTTCAATCAATCGCGAATTTCAATTCCGGAATACTAAAAAAACATACGCACAAACTTCAACTTGCCGAATTTTCGTATTACATTTTAAGCTTCTACTAAAATAATAATATGATAATAACCTATTCAACGAAATAATCCCAATTGATTTCATATTTGAAGTATTCAAGCATACGAATACTCAAAAGTCTATGGATCATGGGCTGACTAATTAGCAAACAATCGATCAATATAGATACATGTTCAAAGTTGCCTTTTTTTCTCTTGCATCGTATTATACAAGTGATCTCAATATTTCTTTGGATCATTGATTTTTTTTTATTTTTATTTTTTTGTTGAAAGAACGCTCATTTCATATGAGGATTAAGAAAATTCATAATAACAACACGAATTTGTAACACACAACATTTTGATTTATAACGATTATAACATTTTTATATTTACCGTACTTAAAGTGCACCGCCGAAACGATGTGCTTTCATCATCAAAACGACTTCGTTTGTTACAATTCTGACAGCAATTAAAGCGATTACTTTTGGCAAAAAATAATATAATTTTCTGGTCCTAATAAAGAAATGAGGTAATAGGGTCAAATGACCACTTTCATATAACAATATCAACTTCTACCCACCCCAATTATTTTACACACTTTCTACCCAAATTTTTAAATTGTGACAATTACCCAAACTAAATTCAAATTCTAATATTGAAATCCCCAATTTCTTATTCCCTCTTCTTCTTCATCCCCTCGCTCTCCTCTCTCTTCCTCTCTCCTCCCACTCCCAACATGGAAAGCTATGGCGACAGAGACAGGAAGAGAAAGCGTGATAGGGAACCAAACTCCGACCGGCGGAGGCAACAACTTCCACCCGTCGAGCGACGCTCAGATCTACGACCACTAGAATAGGATGAGGAAACAGAGGCGGAGATCTCTGTTCTGCTTCGCCGGCGCTCCGCGGCCTAACATGAAGCAGTCAATTAGAGATCCGATCATGGCGCAGTGCGCCGCCGCGAAGAAGAAGTGCAGGATGATGGAGTGCAAGGACGAGAAGCTCAACTGTTTAAAGCCTACAAACATGATGAAGATGTTCGAGAATTCGGTCTTCTGCCTTCAGCCGATCAGGTTTGTGTCAATTGTTTCCTTTCCAATTCATTTTTTTTTTTTGGACAAGGGGGCATGGACATCGTGAAAGGTGTAGCAGACCTCTTTTGGAGGACTTCTACTGGCCAAAGTGGAGAATTTACTTCACTCACGCGATCTGGGAGGTTTTCACCTCCAACTCCTAAGATTAGCTTTAGGTATCTGTTTTTTCATTATGTCTAAGTGATAATTTGTTTTACTACTGTGTTTTTTTTCTTTGTTTATCGTTGCAGGAATTTGTAATTTTTTTTTTTGAGATATGGTTGGTATTTTTTTGGTTTCGAGTGTAAAATAAGTTTGCAGAGAGAATATTTATGTGAGAGGATTTCTCTGGGTTGTTTAATTTTTTGTTCATTTTGCTCATTTGTTGTTTAAATTTTATGTTTGCAGTTGGGGGATGTTAGGATTGTTGGTAATAATGTTAGGTAATCGTACCAATAATCATAGGTAATCGGTACGAATTGAACAATATTCGTACCGATAGAATATAGAATTTTCTTGTTGTTGTGATATGTGAAGGGTTTTGCTGCTATATGTTTGTTTTCCACTTGCTCTTTAAACTACCTTTGTGTAGTTTGAGCTTCTTGTTCTCCCTATAGTGAATTTAATGTTATTGTTGTTCCTGAATTTGTATTACACTATAGGTAATCGGTACGATTGAATAATATTCGTACCAATAATCATAGGTAATCGGTACGAATTGAACAATATTCGTACCGATAAGATTTTAGAAATTTCTTGTTGTTTAGATATGTGAAGGTTTTTGCTACTATATATTTATTTTTCAGTTGCTCTTGAACTACCTTTGTGTATTCGTACCGATATATTTGTTCTCTCTAGAGTGGATTTATTGCTATTGTTGTTCCTGAATTCGTATTATATTATAGATAATCGGTACGAATTGACCGATATTCGTACCGATAATCATAGCTAATGGGGTACGAATTGAAATATTCGTACCGACAGAAATATAGAAGTTTCTTGTTGTTGAGATATGTGAAGGGTTTTGCTGTTGTATCTTTGTAAACAACTGTAATGCTCCTGCTAGGTACGAATATTCGTATTTGTACTTATTCGTACCACAATTAGTCTTGTGTCGGTATGAATTACACATGTCGTACCGTTCCATGTTCATACCTCGTATCACTTCCCTACTCTTACCTGATTTTTATTACGAATTTGTCATTTCGTATCTCGTCCCACTTTCATGTTCATATAAAAAAACTAAAAAAACTAAAAAAAAAAAAATTGGAAAAAATATTAAAAAAAAGAAAAATGAAAAGAAAAAAAAGGCTTAAAAGTCTAAAAATGACAAATTGGGGGTAATTTTGAAAAAAGAAAATGCCATGTGCAATAAAAGGCAAAAAAGTGGGTAACTTTTGTGTAAATTAGATGGAGTGGGTAGAACTTGGTTTTTTTAAATGAAAGTGGCATTTGCCATTTTGCCTCTAAAGAAATTGTGATAAGGACATTATCATTAGATGAAACTTTCACCTTAATAAAAGAAATTTCATAAGCACAACGATCAAGTGAAACAAAGCCAGGAAATTGCGAAGGTCAAGATATATCTATTTATATTTCTGATCTGTCGATCTTGACCTTCGTAATTTCCTGGCTTTAATATATATATATATAATCAAAATTATGACCTTTTACGAAAATATGGTGATTTAGCATAAACCTCAAAATTAGTTTAATTTACAAAGTAGCCATCTTAAATCAATTTCAAATTGATTGTTAATTGAAAACTCACCTTTTAATATATACGAGTAGGGGAAAATGGGGAACCATTATTGATCATCTGAAGAAAAAAAAAAACCAGTAATAGATAGATGTAATAGATTATACGTACAAAATATCACGGTGCATTAGTGCTCTGAAATTAAATACTCCTACGTTTTCCATATATGCGTAAAAATAAGCCTTTTGGAATGTCTTCCAAATGTACATGTTATTTTTTAACTAGAATATTAACCCGCACGATGTGCGGCATTTTCATTTAATAAAAAATGAATCCGAATATATATATATATATACATTTGCTATTGTCAAAAGTTTAGATACACATTGGTTTTATTCCATTAAAATTCACGAAGAAATCTTGGAATAGTATATAATTAGTTACATGCAGAGGATAGCCATGGAAGTGAGTCATATATGTCGGCAGCGTCATTCTTCTTCCCAACTTTTTCTCAATAATCCTCTCTGCCAATATGGCATGGCATTGGCAATGCTATCAGAAAGATAAGAACTACAACTACTAATTTTTGAAATTATTGTGCACAACCTTTTTCAAAATAGTGAAATAGATTTATAATGTGTGTATATTGGTAAAAGCACAACAACAATTACATCAATTATCGATTCACTTGAAAATGTCTCAAACTTCATATTATGAAAAGCAATATCATAGCTGTTGGTCCCGAAAGGCGCTTACACACGTAGAGGAGGGGGGGGGGTGAATACGTGTGTAGAGAAGTGTTTAACTTCTCTTGCGATTTTCAGCCTTTTAGACGAGTAGACGCTTTGAAGCTAAGTGAAGCGTTCAAAGCCTCTTGCTCGTGTGATACTGTGTGGAATGTGGTGAGTCTTTAAAGCTTATCTTGCAAATTAAAACCTTGTTAATATTAAAGAGGTGAGTGTGTGTATGCGAATAATCAAAGCAATAAATAACTTAAAATAAAGAGATGACCAATTTATAGTGGTTCGGAGCACCTCTCCTACGTCCACTCTATCCACGACGGGATGAATACCTTCACTCGGTACTCCTTGTTTTATACTTCCAAGGGGAAGTGATTCAAGGCAAATAACAAACTTGCACTTGAATCCTCAGAGATTTTACTGGCTCTCGAGAAACCTTACAACAACACACTCTTTCACAAAAGCTCGATAACCTTACAACTCAATTTATTCACTCTAGACTTGGGTTTTGGGGTTTTGGATATTTGTAAGTAAGAGAATCCTTTACAATGAAATCACAAGTAAGGGATAAAGATTCTCAAGAGTCTAGGCTATGGATATAAGAGATTGAGCCTAGAAAGTGAGGTAGTTGCAATACTTAAGAAACAAGTTCTTAAGGACACACTAAAGTGAAGCGCTTTGAAAGAACTAAGTACTAGAAAGAAATTTGCTTGAGTTCTTGCAAATGTGAATGCTTGAGTCGTTTGTACGTGCGTTTATTTAGTGTGTGTGTAACTCCTTTTATTTATAGTAAGGAACCCTACTTCCCGTTGAGAGAGAAGAGGTTGCGTGTTCCTTAATTTTCAGATAATTCGGCGTGTCAGTCTGTAAGAGTCAGGAAGGGATGTCCGCCTTTACCTAACTTTGACTTCTTGGACTGTAGCCGTTTCCGTTGTGCAATAGTGTGATGACACGTAGGCTTCATTCTGTGAGATGTTAGACATCCGAGAGTTTAAATTCAAACTTGGATTCTACGAGTCAAACTTGCAACACTTGTACTGATTGGCGCTTTGATTTTAGCTCTATATCAGAGATGCTTTGGGTGAGCTGACTTGAGAACGCTTTGCTTCTACTGAGGAAACTTCTCTCTTAGCATCTTTATCTGAAGCGTCTTCAAGACGCTTTGTCAATACTTCACTGCTGGAGCCGCTTCGCTTCCTAATGCTTTGCAAGCTCTGATTGCTCCATTCTCAACGCTTCTAGGCCAAAAATAAAGCTTCCTAACAAGTAAGCTTTGCCTTGTAAAAACTTGTCTAGTTCATCAAAAATAATAAGGGAAATATTCTAAAGAGGGTTTTGGAATCGAATCAAAACAAATTGTTTATTACTTGATTCAAGTTCCCCTTAACATAATATCCCAACAATTTCCCCATTTTTTATGATGCCAAAACCCGACGTCAAGTGCTTACACAAATCTAGAGACTTCTAGGTTAAGTATAAGAATCAGAGTGGGTTAGGCAAAAACGTAATATCAATGCAGTTATAGGCAGTTAACTGAAAGCGTATAAATAAATAAAGACAATGAGAAATTGTCTTAAAGCAGTAAAAGATATCATTGTATCAGTGAGATGATGAAGTGAATACAAATACAATGAACATCTATTTGAAGCGTTTTCGAGGGACTGGAGGGATCATGCCATAGGCATTGTAGACTCTATCCTTGATGGCAGCTAGAGAGCGGTTAGGGCGATCGTTTTGTTCAAGTCATTCTGCACATTCCTCGATCTCCTTTCTGATTGCTTCCTCATCAGGAATAGCGCCTCCAATGAGTGGAAGTTTGTAGCTCTCTTTCTTTGGCGGTTTGAGAGTTACTCTGTCTGCCAACTCCAAAATTTTGTTGAAGAGAGAAGCTTTGCAATGATCCATGTATGCAATGAAGCAATCCATGGCGTACTCAGTGCGAAAGGCTTGCCAGTAGTAGAAGCGTTTGACAAACTTCACTTTGACATCATTTCACTCTACCTTGAGGTCAGCTGGAATAATCTCATCAACAAATTTGGTATTAGGAGCCTCATCCCTCAGCCTCTTTCTATCGAGTTCTTCCTTGGCAAATAGTTGTTTCCTGTATTTTTCAAAATCGGCTGTTCGCAGGCTCTCGACGAAAATTCTCTTCTCTTCAAGTGCTTCCATCTTCAATAGATGAAGCGCTTTGTCCGAGTCAGTCACCACCTCTTCATTAAAAACTTTGTCCCTGCACTCTGACACCGCTTTATACTTTGCCATCACTTCCAGGCATTCCTTTTCAGCGGCGTTGGTCGGAGTGTACTTCAACAAATACCTTCGGAGGTGGAAATTCATTTTGTGCAGCAAAATCGCGTCCAACTCCTCTTGGAATTCGCATTGTGCTCCAGCCTCCTTGGTCATCATTGCGGGAGTCAGTTTTAGCTTTTTCTTGGGGTTGGTGTCAGCAGACCCTTTCTTCTTGCGCTTCTCCTTTTCTTTCTTTGGTGCTGCTGACACGGCTTGAAGGGGAGCGGCATCGATTGGCTCATCCAGGATGATCACCAGCTTCTCCGCTTCTCCCTCATGTGCTTCCACTTTCTTGGAAGCATCCTCTTTGGCCTTGGCTAATGTGGATTGACCACTTGGCGTCCCAGTCACTTCTCCCGTTTTTGGCAGTATAAAAAACGGACCTGGAGGGAGCGCACTATACATTGGCGCTTTGGCTGGCGGCTCCTGGCAGAGTGATGTTCGGCTGATTAGGCTTCAATAAACCTTGTGCCAGGAGAGCGCCTAGGACTTGTGCTGAAAGGATTGGAGCTGGAGAGCGCGCATTGGTTAGAATGACCGACCGTTCCAGGGTTGCGCGATACACACGGAACTCAAATTGGACGAAAGCTACTAGCGTCTCCATTTTGTTGGAGATGCCTTCCAGTGCAGTGGTTGGCATAACCTGACTCGATCCGCTTTGCGCTCCAGCCGCTGCTTGGCCCAGCATGGCCACTGCCTGCTTCCTCTCCATGGATTCTAGCTTTGCATTGAGCTGTTGGGTGACAGAGGCGGCTTCGAAATTTTCTGCCTTTGCCGCTTTAAGCTCTCTCTCCAGTTGAGCGACCTTGTCAGTGGTCGTGGAGAGTTCAGCTTCGACAACTTCGAGTTCTCTGTGGACACGCTCCCTGTCATTCAGCTCCGTAGACAGCTTCAGCACTTCCGAACGTAAGGCTAGAATTTCCAGAAGCTGTGCCTTAACGGTCGAAAGCTCATCATGAGCTAATTCTACGTGCTCTCTCTCCTCAGCCAACTGCAATTCCACAGCCGCTGATTTCACCTTCAACTCTTCCAATGCTTTGGTAGCAGTGGAGAGCTCTTCTTCTTTCTTTACCATCTCCTTCAGTGCTATCAACTCCGTGGTAGCAGTTGAAAGCTCGTCATCTACCTGCTTCTTCTCCTCCTCTGCTTTAGAAAGCTGGCTCTCTTTCTCCTTTAATTCACTCCTCAGCTGTGCGCACTCACGCTCCACTTCATCATGAGCGGTTTGAAGAACCGAGAGTCATTCTTCAAACACACTGACAGGTGCGCCGGCTGGTGTTAATGGAGTGGGTGTGTAGGAGGGAACAAGCTCCTGGACCTTCCTCTTGATGCGCCTCCACACTTTTGGCTCATCGAGCAGGTCATCAAAGCGTTCCAACTCAAAGTTGCTAAGAATCGAGGCCTCCTCCTCGACCAGCGCTTTAGGGTCGTTTGCCCGCACCAACTGGTAAATTTTGTACATGTTGGTACCGCGGCTTCGGACGTACTTCAAGAAGCATGAAGTAACCTCCAGCACGGATGGAGGTAGAGAGAATTCTCCAAAGAATTCCCTTATTTCCTCTTCAGCCCACTGGAGCTCTCTGTCAACAGTCCTCATTACTGGACTGGACATTTTGGGAGATTGAGGCGGGGGCGCGTCAGCTTGGAATTCCTCATCTGCTGATGAGTTGGACGCTTCGTCAGTGACGTGGAGAGTGCCGATGCGATCAGCATCCTCTCCTGGCGCTTCAACTTCCTCTCCTTCATCTTGTGCAGCTAGGGCACCGGCTTCCAGATCCTGACTTAAAGTCTTGTCAGAGTCTGAAGCGTTGTAGGAGGAAGTGGCGCTTTCCTCGTCTTCTTCATCTATCAGTCCACGCTTCCCTGCCGTGGAAGGGACTTATTTCTCTGACACACAACGGCGCTTTGGCTTCTTTGGGCCTTTTCGACCCTTCTTCCTTCTCTTCTCCTCCTCCTCCTCCTTCAATATCAGTGCTTCGGCACTGGTATATTCAATGTCTAAAGCGGGAGGGGCGACAACTCCAAATTTATCGCCTAGAAGCGCCTTCGTAAAAAGTACACGAGTGTACTTGCTTTCCACGAGCCATTCTTGAGCTGCCCATGACGCCTCCAAGAAATAGGATATCTTCATTCCATACTTGAGTTTGCCAAGAAACTCAAGTTGGCCTTTGTGTTCCCCGTCCGACACTTCTCGAACGGCTTTGCTGGCCTCAACCAACTGCTTCACAAACCACGCTCTCCAATTGTAAAGCGTACAATTGATCGCGGTATCACAGAGCGCCAACAGAAGACGAATCTTCTGTTCCGTGATGGTGGACTAGCTACCGGTGTGACAAAGTAGGCACTTTGTCACAATGTTAATCATGTTGTCGAAGGGCGGTCAAAACGATGTTGCCTTCGACTGCTTGCGGATGAAGATGGCACGTGGATCCGATGAGAAGCGCCTGAACTCCTTCTGGATATCCGGATCTCCAGCAGACTCCGGATCTTCCCCAGAGTTAGGAATGGGGACAGAATCCTCGAATAGAGCGTCGAGCTCTAGGGTTTCGGTTGCCACAGATCGAACCAAACCTTGTTCATCGAACTGTTACAGTGAGATTTTGATAGTTAGGGTTTCCGAGTTCAAGTTGGAGAGAAACTCGACGACCCCTACCGGATTAATGTACTTGGGATGCTGGAAAAGAAGATTTTCCAGGCCAGAATTGAGGATTGCTCTCTTGATGATTCCGCCATCGGTCAGTAAATCACGATCGACATGAGCCTCCGTAAATACAAATTCTCCGTAGCGGCTTCTAGGAGCAGGTTGCCATTTTGCATTAACCATTTTGAATTTTTATGGAAAAAGAAATAAGATATGCAGTAGAGAGAGAAGTTTTGTGAGTTGTAGAACTTGAAGAATTTGCAGAAATGGCGAAAATGATGTATAATGAAAGTGATGAGTGAAAAAGTCTAATATATGCATAGATAAGTATAACGAGTATTAAAAGGTTAGTGGGGCGACATGTCTTAGTGAGTGGCTAAGATCACGTTCCGGAAAACGAGTGAGTGACTTTGATCGTGTATAGATCATGCTTTACAGTTATTTGATCGTGCGGTTAGGGAAAAAGTAATTCGAAATGTCCAACGGCCAAGATTAAAGTTTTTGGCGGTTCGGTAGCGCGAGTGAGAAGCACGCGCGAGTGTGTCTCGAGTCCTGTAACTGTAGCAGTCTTTGCATTAAATGCAAAGATATCACACGCAAACTATACTTGAGTGATATCTTGCTTTATAGATATATATAGCATATAAGGAAATTAATGAGAGATTAATTTCTAGAAAGATTCGAAATTTGGCTGATAGCCACGCTTCGGAATTTAGATGAGAGCGTCTAGTTCGGAAATCATCTGGATCAGCACTTTAATATTTTCGGTAGGTCACGCACATGGTTCTTGAAGACGCTTTGCGTTGACTCACTTACTTAAATTGAAAAACGCGAAAGGGAGACCTTACCAGTCAAAATTATAAATGACTGATACCACGTTCTGAAGATCCACGTACTCAAATGTTAAAAGCTTCAGTTGAGAAACAAGAACGTTCACGCTTTGAAAGTGTGAGAGCGTCTGTTCTCATCTAGGCACTTTTTCTCTAAGATAAAGTATTTCCCCCTTAAACATAGCTTTGGGCTATCTTTAACGAGAGTGTGAACTCCGTAGGGGAGACGCTTTACTTATGTCGAGAGTTGAAATAATGTCAAGTCCTTTACTCTTACTAGGGTAGGTTTAACTCGTGAATTCGATATCATAGAAATGAGATGACAAAATCCACAAAGGACCCGGTTGGGGATGAGTGTCTTTATAGATTTCAATGAAGTGATGTGAGTTGCCTCATGCTTTACTAGGGATATACCGTTTGGGCACGAGGTTCATATCATCCATGAAAGAGCTATGAATTCACTTCCTTACTAGGGCAAACTATCTCATATTTCCATGAAGCGAGATTCTTAAGAGTAGACACTAACCTTTTTGGAGTTGGTGCTTCACATTACTCAAAACAAGTGAGGCTTTCACAATAAGCAGTGGTGAAGATCTTTAACATGCTTTGCGCTTCTGGCTCCATCTCCACCATGAAAGCTTGTGAGAAAATTGAGTGAAAATCATTCAAGCAACTCCATACAATACGTCCCAAAAATTACGTACGCGTATGTTAACTTGAAGAGAATTATCAACTCAATGCTTTCATGTTTCTTCAACAGAAAGGATTTTAAGAATTTTGGGAGTGAAACGTCAAGATTGTGCCAAGCTCTAAACGTAAAAGCTGGACTCTCAAGAGATCCACAAGGTACCACTTGTGCACCGCTCTGACAAGACGGCACAAGTTTTTACGAATACCGTGGTACGAGTAACAACCTTGATCAAGCATCCTTGATTAACTCATCAAGGAAGAGCACTCAACCGCGCTTTCACAAGAGCTGTGGAAGCGTGTAGAGGTCGATGCTCCTAAAGGGAACTCCATCCCTTCGGTTTAATTATCATCCCATGAAAAAGGGGAGATAAAGTCTTCTCTTTCACACTACCTGCAAAGACCGGTTCCCCCTTAACCAATGATCCCAACAATAGCCAATTTAAAAATAAAAAAAAAAAATAATCGTATTTTTATAATTTCATTTGGGAAAAAGCATGCACATAGACATTATACAATAGAAAAATTTAAAAGAATAATGATACAAAGAATTAAAAGAATAAAGATACAAAGAAAAATAATTTGAAGAGCCTAATAACAATATCACATAGTATAATTTATTGGCGCACAAAATTGAATTCGACCAATACATAATTAGCCTTGAACAAAAAACATACAGAGAAAGATAATTTGGCTTGTTCTGGATTAAAATTTGACCACACACAATTTTCTGAAACAAAAACCTCCTCCTCCTTCTTCTTCTTCTTCTTCTACCACTTTCGTATTCATCAGATTTTTTTTTTCTCCATCTGTGACTTTTTATCATCATTGATGCCGGATATCATATATCGAAATGAAGAATCAGAAATGATTCTACCAAAGAAATTGGAAATTAAGTGAATGAATTGGATTTGAATTTGTCATCTTTAATGGGAATCGGTATTGATAATCAGTTTGTTGATTGCGTCATTAAAAATAGACCAACATTTTATTTCACCATTACATTTTTTTATTCTATTATTTATTATTCACTAATGAATTTGAAATTGACAGTAACTAAAAATTAGCAACATTTTCAATGACTTTATTCTTGCCTTTACCTAAAATAAACTGTTGGGAACCCTTTAAAACTGAGTTTTGATAATTCTATTAGAAACCACACTTAGATAATAGGTTTTAATTGGAACAGGCTGGTCTCCGTGTTTGGATCAGTCAAGCTTTACTCGGACAGGTTGCTCATGTAAAGGTCAAGGTTGCAAGTGCAACCTGGTACCTAAAACAACCCAATCTGTCATACTGTTCCATTTAGTAAACTGTCTATGTAACCTGCTCTCACCATGCCAGAAGATTTCACACGAAGGTTATAGAAGACCGAAGACTGTTCGAGGTATACGAAGCTCAAACCTGTGAAGATCAACCTGAGCTGTGGTTGAGAAGCATGTTCTCACTCAACGATAAGAATTGTGTCAGTATACGGTACTGCAAATCCTGACACACTTCCAACGGCTCTATTTCAAATGCTTCTCTATAAATACCTCAACTCATTCCAGATTGAAGTACGGGAAACTTAATATACTCCCTCCATTTCATATATATTGACACCTTTCTTTTTGGCTTTTCTGGCACGCTTTTCCACGCTTCTCGATGATGGGTTTTAAAATTGATTTTTGAAGAATTCTTTACGGGAGTACGCTAGTATCCCGTAAAAGAAAGAATTCTTCAAAATTCAATTTTAAAACCCATCATCAAGAAGCGTGGAAATGCGTGCCAGAAAAGCAAAAAGAAAGGTGTCAATATATATGAAATGGAGGGAGTATAAGCCAAAACTCTGCAGAAATCTCAAGTTGAAATTCATTCAATCAACACTCGAAATTACTAGAGCTTTCCCAAGTGTTGATCATTGTAGATTTCTAATATTTCTGGAATCTGTCTTACTAGAACACATCACACACACTTTCACTACCATCAAAGTTGAAAAACTAGTGTAGTTGATTGAGTTGTATTCCTTACGACGATAGCTATTCACAGCTTTCAAGTTTGGATAGTAGCACTAGTCATTTAGTGTTAGTAAGATTGCATGATAGTTTGTATGTAAGTAAGAAAAGACACGACTCAAGAATCGTGCTAGATTCAGTCTAAGAGAAAGACTTAAATTTGGACTGGACCTCCACCAGTGTTAAAAGGAGCGAAAAATCTAAAGTTAAGGGATTATAGATTCGGCGGAATCTGGCGTGGACGTAGGAGCTGTTTACTCCGAACCACGATAAAAACTCCTAGTGTCTCAATATTTACTTCTTTATTTACACAGTTTGCACATTCACAACCTGCATCACAGTAACCTGTTTTGCATGAATACTTATCTGAACTACAGTTTCCTTTGAAACTGCTTGAAACTGTTAGCCAACCGTTCCACCAAACTTCCACACGCAGGTTAGTTTTGCAAGCTCAGCAGTTTCCTGTCTGAGCTGGAAAAACTAAACTGCTCTAATATACTGTAGTGACGACTTAGTAAGATCAAAATGTTTTTGAAAAATCAAAAACTGTTGGCTAATTGGTGTATTCCCCCCCCATACACCAATATCTATCTATCGGGACCTACAAGTGGTATCAGAGCGGTGGTTCTTTTGACCACTGCTTCTGCATACTAAAAGCTTTATATGCTTTAGTGTCAAATTGAACTAGATCTCTAGACTTGTGTTTGTGCATACATACATAAACTGTCATTATGGAAGCTTCACTTCTCCGCGTCTGTGAAGATTTCTCTGTGCAGGGATATGAAGACTGGAGCTTTCGAATAAAGATGTGCCACCAAGCTCATCATATGTTGATGTGGGATGTCATCGAGAATGGCCCAACACCAATCTACGAACCCTACGATACTGATATTACTGGAGAAAAAGGTTCTGAAGCAACATATGTACCAAAGATCAAAGATCCCAGAAAATACACAACTGAAGAAAGAAAGGAAGCTGGACTTGACAGCTTCGCAAAAGGATTGATCTCTAGCACAGTTAAGGGAGTCCACCTGGCCAAGATAAGGAATCTTGGAACTGCAAAGGAAATGTGGGACACCTTAAAAGCCATAAGTCTAGGATCAACAGAAATGCTGGAAAACAAGCTGTCAGTGGCGTGCAGTAAATTTGAAGAATTCAAAATGCAGCCAATGGAGACCATTGATCAGCTCAAGAACAGATTCACAATGATCACTTTGGAGATCGCAGCTCTCAAGAGAGATAAATACACACAGCGCGAACTCAACCTCAAAGTTATCCAATCTCTTCCAGCAAGCTGGCATGTGTACAGTGCCATGCACCGTGGCAGGTCAGACATCAGCAACCTGTCAACCGAGCAACTGTTTGATCTACTCATCAGAAATGAGTTTGAAATGATCAGACTTCACGGGTCAGAACAAGCATCTTCAAGCAAGAAGACCAAACCCGAAAAGAAAGAAAAGGATGCTGCATTCAAAGCTGCATCAATTACAGAAGAAAGAGAAATCCCAAAGGATTTATGCTCCAAAATGGAGAAATTATTGAAAGATTATGCACTCATGGCTAGGAGAAATGAGAAGATTGAAAAACGTTTCAACAAATTTCGTAAATATCACAAGGATTTCAAGAGAAATCAAACCACCTCTTCTTCCAACAAGAAAGGTGAAGGTATAACAAAACCCTCTAAATTCAATTCTTCTGACACTCCCACGGGTGGCTGTTTTGAATGTGACAGACCAGATCACTATAAGTCAGACTGCCTAGACTTATCAAAGGCTGAACGCGAAGAGCTCCGCGCAAAAAGAGATCAAAAGCTTAAGGAATGCCACATTATCAGACTCAACCTCCTCCGGCGAAGATGATGATGAATTGGATGAGGAGGAATGTCGCTTAGCTGATGAGGAACTTGAATATAAGGAATGCTTCATGGGAAAAGATCTCGATCTTGTTCAAAGCAAGGTTGATACTAAAACCTCTTTTTTCATATTCAGCTAACTCTGAACATGCAGGTATTGAAATACCTGAAATGCCAACGTATGAAGAGTTTCAACAATAGCTTGATGACTACAAGAAGCTCTCAGAAATGTTTAAGCAAGTAGTCATAGAAGGATGAAAACTTGAAACTTAAAAATGCCTTAGATGAAAGCTTCACTCCATATGATAAAGCAAAAGAAAAAGAAATAGAGACCCTAAAAGTTCACATGGGTTAATCAGCTTTAAGGGAAGAAAACCTGAAAGAAATGCTCACTGAAAGGGATAGTGAAATCAACAACCTGAATGGCAAACTGATGGATCTCTCAAAAGAGCATGAGAAGTTGTTGCAGAAAGAGCTCAAGCTTCAACAAGTCTTGATGAAAATGAACAAAAATGGTGAAAAGCTTGAAGCCTTGCAAGCTGCCCAGAGACCTGCTCATATAAAACTTGGCATTGGATTCCATGGTCAAACCAGCGGAGCCAAAGAGAAAGAGAAGGTCGTGTTCGAGAAAGAAAAATGAGTGGTTGAAAGCAGAGCTCATCACACTCTACCAGACAAGCAACTCAAACTGAAGAATCCAGCTCGGCAACCACAAGCAATCTTGGTGAAAGAGCATGGAAAGCCTGCTATCAAGAAGCAGCAGCAAAAGCCGTCAGTTGAACAGAAAAAGGTTGAGCTTCCTAGGAAACTGTATGATCAACCTGCTTATCAAAAGGGAAGCCAACCTGCTCCAAGAAAAATACAAACTGCCAGTAGAAGAAAAGCAGTCTCTCATCCAAGAACCATTCAAACTGCTCAATCACAACAAAACAATCACTATGAGCAGCGAGCAAATCGTCAAACACTTGACAATGAAGGTTACTGGTATGATCATCATTGGTACCAATATCCTGAGCTGTCAAGTAGGCTCTATCAATTTCCAAATGGAAGTGGATTTGGAACTGATTACTGCAGATGTGGATATATGGAGCAATGTTATCAAAATGAACATTATCAACCTGCTCATTATCAACAGAAGTCTGCATATGAAACTTTCCACTCAATAAACGAGCAATGGATCAAGCCACGAGTTAACAGAAGGAGTTTCCAAAAGAAAAAGCTTGGAAACCAAGCTGCTAAAACTCAACCTGCTAACAAAGCACCCAAACTCATGTGGGTTGCTAAATCTGTCTAATTGCAGGATGGGAAAACTCAAAGGAGGAAACGAGCAGCTCGCGGCGCGATCTGGATCGTTGACAGTGGATGCACAAAGCATATGACCTGCGACAAAAGCTTGCTTACAAACTTCATTGAATGTGATGGACCTCTAGTTGCTTTTGGAAGAGACTCTAAAGGGAAAACAAGAGGTTACGGTAATCTAGTTGTTGGTAAAACAACAATATCTAATGTCACATATGTTGAAGGTTTAAATCATAATTTCTTTTCTGTAAGCCAGTTCTGCTCTACTGGAAAAAGAGTAGAGTTTTCTGCTAACACATGTGCTATAAAGAACAAGGAAGGAGAAGAAATTCTTCTTACCGGCATTTTGCAAGATAACTTGTACATAGTACAATGGTCAGATGAAAAAGAAACTTGTCTGGTCACCAAATCTGCACCTGAAGTTAGCTGGCTATGGCACAAAAGACTGTGTCACTTAAACTTCAAAGCCATCAACAAGCTTGCTCGCAAGAAGCTCGCAGATGACCTTCCAGATCAAGTCTACTACAAAGATCATGTTTGTGAAGCCTGTCAAGCTGGAAAGCAGACCAAATCGTCATTCCCAAGCATTGCAGCTCACAACACAAGTAGAATCTTGGAATTACTCCACTTGGATCTATTCGGTCCAGTAACTCCTAGAAGCATTAATGGTAAAAAGTATACTCTCGTTATTGTTGATGATTACTCACGATATACTTGGGTTATTTTCTTACATAAAAGAAGGAGACACTAGTGGAGCTACCTGCGCTGCTCACCAAACTGTCAAACATGAAGAACAAGAGCGTGATCTCAATCAGATCTGATCGTGGAACATAATTTCTTAATCATATGATCGAGTCGTACTGTACCAGAAACGGAATCACACATCAAACTTCAGCAGCTCGTATACCTCAACAGAATGGTGTTGTTGAACGACGCAACAGGTCTCTAAAGGAAGCAGCTCGCACAATGCTGAATGAAACCAATCTTCCTAAAAAGTTCTGGGCGGAAGCTATCAACACAGCTTGCTACACTCAGAACAGATCAGTCATTCATGCACGGCATGGAAAAACTCCATACGAGCTGTGGAAAGATAAGAAACCTCGATTCAAATATCTTAAATCTTTTGGTTGCGTGTGTTACATTCATAATTATGGGAAATCACAGTTAAAAATATTTGATAGCAAAGCAGATCCAGGAATATTTGTAGGATATTCAGAGATCAGCAAAGCCTTCAAAGTTTTTAACAAGAAAACTCAGATTATGGAAGTAACACCACATGTTGTTTTTGATGAATCTATCTGTGAGTACAGGGAGACCCAACCTGAAGAAAGTACAGGTGCAAGTTAAGAAAAAGCAGGCTCCAACACGCAGTTTTGAGATGAAATACTTATATGGAGTCTAACCGACTTGGAAGAAGAAGAAAGTCAGCCTGTACAAAACTCAAATCCACACAATCCACCCATTCAGCAAGGGGGAACAAACCAAGGGGAACCGAAGCTTCTCCAACCAGCACCTCTTCAACTGATCCAGAAACTCCAAAAGAACCTGCAGTCAATGTAGAACTGTCAGTGGATCAGCTTGCTGAACAACTTCAACAACTTAACCCCTTCACTCCTCAACCTCCACCTGAGTTTGAAGATCCCTCACCAGACCCTGAACCTATTCTTACAGAAGAAGATATCTCTCGTCGAAGGAGATGGGTTGATGCTCATCCTGAAGATCTCATTGTCGGGAACCCAAATACGGGTGTGAAGACAAGAAGATAGATAGGAGAAAGCTGTCTATTAAGTTGTTACCTTTCCTACTCAGAACCCAAAATCGTTGAGGAAGCTCTCACTGACCACGACTGGGTTACAGCCATGCAAGAGGAACTCAACGAGTTTAAAAGAAACGAAGTATGGTCACTAGTTGATCGTCCTACACATCAAGGAGTGATTGATGTAAAATGGGTGTTTAGGAACAAGAAAGATGAAAATGCTGAAGTAATCAAAAATAAGGCAAGATTAGTTGCCAAAGGTTACTGTCAACAAGAAGGGATAGACTATGATGAAACCTACGCACCAGTGGCAAGACTAGAAGCAATTAGGTTGTTACTAGCATATGCAGCTCATCAGAGGTTCAAAGTCTACCAAATGGACGTAAAGAGTGCTTTCCTCAATGGAATTCTTGGAGAAGAAGTGTACGTTGAACAGCCTCCAGGTTTCGAGGAAGCATGTCCAGAGAAAGTTTACAAACTGCACAAAGCAGTATATGGTTTAAAACAAGCTCCCAGAGCTTGGTATGAAACCTTGTCTACATTCCTACTGCATTATGGTTATAAAAGAGGATCGGTCGACAGAACTTTATTTACTTTTAAGTACAAGGATGATATTCTTCTTGTGCAAATTTATGTTGATGACATTATCTTTGGATCTAGGTCAAAGTTTCTATGTGACAGGTTTGGAGAACTCATGAAGAATGAGTACAAAATGTCCATGATGGGGGAAATGAACTTCTTCCTCGGCCTGCAGGTCAAGCAATCTGCGGATGGTATCTTCATTTGTCAATCCAAATATGGTAACGAGCTAGCAACCAAATTCGGTGTCCATGATAGCAGATCACTGAAGATTCCAATGATTGCAAATGGAAATCTGAATCCAGATTCTGAAGGGAAACCTGCCAGCATGACTCTGTACATGGGAATCATTGGCTCTTTACTTTATCTTACTGCAAGTCGACCTGATATTTCTTTTGCAGTTGGAATATGCGTTCGATATCATGCTAATCCAAAGAATCTCATCTAGAAGCAGCCAAGAAAATTCTTAGATATGTCAAGGGAACTGCAAACTTCGGTTTATGGTAACCTTGTGATGATAATTTTGAACTAACTGGCTATGCAGATGCAGATTATGGAGGATGCAAACTGGATAGAAATCCACATCAGGAACCTGTCAGTTTCTTGGAAGCAAATTGATCTCTTAGTTTTCAAAGAAGCAAACTTCAGTTGCTACTTCTACAACAGAAGCTGAGTATACGGTGACAGGAAGCTGTTGTGCATAGATTCTTTGGTTGAAACAACAACTCAAAGATTATGGAGTCACAGTTCGCAAAGTTCCTATCTTTTGTGACAACACAAGCGCTATAGCACTCACTGTGAATCCTGTCTACCACACCAGATGCAAGCATATTGATATAAGGCATCACTTCATTAGAGATCATGTGGAAAAACAAGATATAACAGTTGAGAAAATCCATACTGACATCCAAAGAGCTGATATTCTAACGAAACCTCTCATGGAAGAGAGATTCAACATGCTGTGTGGAAAGCTTGGAATGCTCAGAATGGATACACAGCCTAAGTCAGAAAGCAAAAGCAGTTCGCTAGTACAGGTCAGCCCAGAGCAGACTGACTTGGAAACTGCATGCTAACAAAAGCAGTTCGCTAGAGCAGGTCAGCCAAGAGAAGACAGACTTGGAAACTGCAGCTCAAAAGAAGCAGTTCGGTGACACGCAGCTTGAGGCCACAAACTGCGTTGAAAGTCAAAATTACTAGCCAACCTTTTGAGGGAGAACTGGAGATATCGTATCAATCTTCATTTAATTCTTTGCAGAATGTATTATTTCCTCTCCTTTCCTATCCTGTCAAAAATAAAAAAAATAAAAAAAAAATCCTTTTCAAATCTTTTTACTGTTAAGTGTTTGAAAAGTTTTACACGAAAATCGAGGGATTTATGTTAATCTAAGAAAGAAAAAGAAGAGAAAAGAAGCGCGTGAAATCCACCTTCTTTATCACCTTTTTCACGCGCCTCCCTAGCCGTTGAGATTTATCAATGAAATCTTAACCGTTGGAGAAAACTCTATAAATAGAGAGAATTTCTTGAACTCTTTACGCGTTTCTTGAAATCCTCTGAAATCAAATTTTAAAATTTCTTTCGCTTCTCTTCAAAAATCACAAATTCACAATAATTCCTTACTCTCTGCAAAAATGTCTACAGATTCACTAAGTGCTCAAGTGAAGAAAGCAACCCCTCTCATCTTCTTTGAGAAAGTTAATGTGCTAAACAAGTATGGATACAGAGGCCTGGATCCGATGATTGAAGCTATCACCCAATGTGATGGTTTCTTCAATATCATCACTCAACATCCACGAATGACGCTACCAATGAATGTTGCGTACTTGCTGTGTTCTTTGGAATCAACGGCCGGAGATTCCGCAATGGCGACTTTTCTAGTCAACGATGAGGAAGAATGGCGTCATCTTCTTCCACTCGTCTCACTGCGGTGCAAGAAGATTTAAAGAACTTCATCATTGAGGAGGTTGCCAAGGTGAAGGCAACAGAGGTAGAAGAGCACCAGAAAATTACCAATCAGATTGAAGCAATGGACAAAGTTGCATCTGCCATGCTGGCAAATATCAAGGAGGAAATGCCAAAAATCATTAAGGAAACTGTGGTAAGCCAGTTCGAAACCTTCATCTCCACTCGACTCAAAGCTGCAACGGACGAGCTGCTTCCCACCCAGCTGTCTGAATTGAAGGTTGCTTCCAAAACCTCCATTTCGGACCTGCAATACGAGTTTGAGCAACTCAACACTCTTGTCCACGAGTTTACTGCGAAGCTTACTCAGACAACTTCCAGCTCCCTAAAGAAAGAAGAGGAGATGCAGGGGAACATCAGCTCCCTACTGCAGTTCAAAGAAAAGCTCAAAACAGAACTGCCCTTGATCTCTCAAGAACAATCCTCTCTGAACACCCTTCTTCAAAATCTCATCGATGATAATGCCGAAAAGGGGGAAGGAAAAGGAAAGAAGTCACAGGTTACAGGAAGAATTAAGAAGGCACAGGTTGCTCAACCTTCCCAACCTGTGATGCCAACTGTTACTGCTCAACTAATATCAGCTGTCCCGCATCCTGCTACTGCCACGCAGCTGTCTGCACAAGAGAAAGCTTCGGCTGAATCCAACCTCATCCGGCTCATGGCAGAAGCTGGATACACTGCTGAAGAATGCGCAGATGAAGGTAAGCAGAAACTGTTTCTGGCTGATCTGAAGAAACAAAGGGCAAAAGATAAAGCTCGCGTCGCAAGCTTCAAAGGTCTTGAAAGCTGCAAGGAACAAGCTGACAAAAGAGAGTCAACTGTCTGGCTACCAGTGGAAGATCAACCTCTAAGGGACGAGTTTCTTAACCAGTTCATATTGCACCACTATTGGTTGAAAATCGATCCCCGCTACACTGGTAACACCAAGACAGCTTTCCAAAACTGGCTGCAAGCTTTCCCAGACCGTGAATTCATCAAAAGAGTCAGGGTGAAAGCTGCAAAGGAGAAGGTCGCGCTTAATCCGCCTAAGATAGAGACCTTCCAACCTCCCACTGTCTGCGGCACTGACACTCCAGACATCAACCGAATCAATACATTCATTAGGAGTGTCACAGCTCAGTATGGCTGCAAAATCACAAGCTGTGACGAGTACAGGTCAATTCGAGACAGCATATATGCAGCCATGGGAACTGTAAGCAAGGAAAAGATAGCTGAAGAAAGGTTCAAGACTGTGAGGAAGTAACCTGATCGTTTTCATTTACTTCATGTATCAACTCTGTAATCTGTGAATATCAATTCAGTTGATACCATAAATGAAAAATGATCATCTTTTGATTCCTGATGACAATCTCTCTTTGTCCAGGCATTTGCATGTTATGCTTTAAATTTTCTAACATTTTCTGCTATGCAGTTGGCTAGACATCAAACCTTTCAACTCTTCTAAACCAAAATGTAAAGTGTGGGTTTCGGCATTATCAAAAAGGGGGAAATTGTTGGGAACCCTTTAAAACTGAGTTTAGATAATGCTATTAGAAACCACACTTAGATAATAGGTTTTAATTGGAACAGGCTGGTCTCCGTGTTTGGATCAGTCAAGCTTTACTCGGACAGGTTGCTCATGTAAAGGTCAAGGTTGCAAGTGCAACCTGGTACCTAAAACAACCCAATCTGTCATACTGTTCCATTTAGTAAACTGTCTATGTAACCTGCTCTCACCATGCCAGAAGATTTCACACGAAGGTTACAGAAGACCGAAGACTGTTCGAGGTATAGGAAGCTCAAACCTGTGAAGATCAACATGAGCTGTGGTTGAGAAACTTGTTCTCACTCAACGACAAGAATTGTGTCAGTATACGGTACTGTAAATCCTGACACACTTCCAACGGCTCTATTTCAAATGCTTCTCTATAAATACCTCAACTCATTCCAGATTGAAGTATGGGAAACTCAATATATAAGCCAAAACTCTGTAGAAATCTCAAGCTGAAATTCATTCAATCAACACTCGAAATTACTAGAGCTTTCCCAAGTGTTGATCATTGTAGATTTCTAATCTTTCTGGAATCTGTCTTACTAGAACACATCACACACACTTTCACTACCATCAAAGTTGAAAAACTAGTGTAGTTGATTGAGTTGTATTCCTTACGACGATAGCTATTCACAGCTTTCAAGTTTGGATAGTAGCACTAGTCATTTAGTGTTAGTAAGATTGCATGATAGTTTGTATGTAAGTAAGAAGAGACACGACTCAAGAATCGTGCTAGATTCGGTCTAAGAGAAAGACTTGAATTTGGACTGGACCTCCACCAGTGTTAAAAGGAGCGAAAAATCTCAAGTTAAGGGATTACAGATTCGACGGAATCTAGCGTGGACGTAGGAGCTGTTTACTCCAAACCACGATAAAAACTCCTAGTTCTCTCAATATTTACTTCTTTATTTACACAGTTTGCACATTCACAACCTGCATCACAGTAACCTGTTTTGCATGAATACTTATCTGAACTACAGTTTCCTTTGAAAACTGCTTTAAAACTGTTTGAAAACTGTTAGCCAACCGTTCCACCAAACTTCCGCACGCAGGTTAGTTTTGCAAGCTCAGCAGTTTCTTGTCTGAGCTGGAAAAACTAAACTGCTCTGATATACTGTAGTGACGACTCAGTAAGATCAAACTGTTTTTGAAAAATCAAAAATTGTTGGCTAATTAGTGTATTCCCCCCCCATACACCAATATTTATCTATCAGGACCTACATAAACCAACCTGAGTAAAACATACAAACACAGTATCAATAATATTAATTATTAAATATAATATTTACACTTGAACATATTTGAAGGACGTAAAAAATCCCATGCATACCCGATTGTCATTCTACAGTTCGCTAATTGATTTTATATTGTTGACATCCTTCTTCCTCTGGTTGAAAACATCGTGCGTGGGTTCACTAATTTGAAGTAGAGGTAGACTGCAATAAAAGGTTGTACACAATCAAAATGATTGATTATTTCTATAAACACATGTATATATAGTGGATAACAGATAAACTTCTCATTTCGAAAAGTTGTGTTTGTTCAAAATTATAATATAAATAAATTAATGTATATAAAGAATAAGAGAGAATTTCGAAAAGTTGTGTTTGTTCAAAATTGTGATATAGATAAATTAATATTTGATTTTTTTTAATTTTAATATTTGTTAACAAATAATTTAAATTTACAAAACAAAATAAGTTATAAAAACACTTCTGGAGAAATTCTATTTGAAGAGTGTTAAAAAAGTCGGGAATTTTTGTATTTAAAAATTATTTTAAAAAATCAAATTTTTTTAGGGAAATAAAAATATCAATTTTAAGTCAGCAACAGATGCGTCTATTTCAATATAATCAGTTATTAAAAAAATGCTAAATAAATTATTTAAAAGTTAAGTAGTTAATAATTTACTTAAATCGACCAAACTGTCCTCCCTACTTTAATCAAATTGACGGAAATGTCCTTCGTACTTTGCTTTTATATAGTACGGAGTATATGGATATAAAAATTAGTCTCTTATCCCCTCTTATTTTTAAACCTAAAATTATAATTTATTTACAAAAAAACCAGCTTGGGCCCACTACTTTATCCCTTATGTTAACAATTTTATCTCAATAATTTTACTATTTATCAATTTATCAATTTCCAACAACTTTATCATTCAATACTAACTATTTTAACAATTATTTTTTAAATATATACACACGTCGGTGGAAACTTGACATATATATTGGGAGCCAAGGGAGTATATAAAGAAATAAAATGAAAAGGAAAAATAGAATCCTAGGTAAATTAAGGTTTAGTATAATTTTATGATAGGGTATGACTCAACTACTAGGCCCAAGCATTAAGCCCAATATAAATGGGCCCTGATATTAAGCTCGGCCCATGCAAGTAAGAGACTTCTTCATCAGGCAATGAGGACTTCTTGATCGACTACAATTCGAACTCCAATACAGATGTAGAAGACTCGGATGTCTATCATAAAGATCGAGATAGGCTCTAAGAGTCCTTATAGGAGTAAACTTTGTATTAGAATCAAACTCCATATGATCATCTATAAATAGGGACTTAGAATATAATGAGGGGGAGAACAATCTTGTAATCAATACTCATATTACTCAATAAAGATCCATACTCTTGCTCCGTGGATGTAGATCTATTCTAATAGATCGAACCACATTATTTCTTTGTGTCCTTTTACAATCTCGTTACGCTCATTAAATACCCTATGAAAACTAGATCGATCACTGGCGCCGTCTATAGGGAAGGTTTTAGTTATGTTTATGATCAACGTTTTCTGGGGAAATTAACAGCCATGACGAGACCCACGCGATCAACTGCCTCCAAGGCGGTGGATGGTAACAACAATAACAAGGGCGCAGGAGGCCGGCGACCTGGAAAAGAATCGGCAAGAGATCCGACTCCCGAAGGAGTCCTTCAAGATCTGGATGAGCACGACAACCCAATTATCCCTGAAAAAGAGAAAGATCACAACGGCAAAGAGGACCAAAACAGCGGAGGAGGGGAAGAGCCCCAATTCACGCAACAAAACCTTGACGAGGCCGTCAAAGGGTTCCTTAAGGAAAACCAGGAGAGTTTTCTCCGATTCCTCAACCGAAAATAAGGTCGGCCTCAACTCAACGATGAGGAATATGAGGCCTCGTCTAGATCACAGCAACCTAAAACCCCCAGTGTTCCGCTGCTGGGCACACATAACGTGAAAAATACCTCTACACGAGCTGGTTTCCAAACCAATCGTGCAAGGGAGGATCATCGCGAGGGACCGACAAGGGTTGGTCCACATCAACATTGTTCTCTGTCGGATGATGAGCAGGACTTTGGAGGAGGAGGGTTTGACGGATATGGGAGGATCATTACCCTTTTTTCTGATAAAATACTTTACACTCCCCTCCCGGACAGGTACAAGGTACCAAACATCACTCCGTACGATGGCTTGCGCGACCAGCACAATTTCCTCTCCCAGTACCAGTATAACATGATCAATCAACAACTCAATGAAATCCACATGTGCAAGTTATTTCCGGAGTTGCTGATCGACAACGCTCGCGGGTAGTTTTGACAGCTTACCACCTGACTGTATCGGATCGTATCGAGAGTTGATGAAGGCCTTTCACCGAAGATTCTTTCAAAAGGCCGAGTCGAAGACCACATCAGCTCATCTTCTCACTGTGCAGCAAGGACGAGGCGAATCCATCAACGATTTCATGACCAGGTTCAACAAGGAGAGCCTAAAGGTCGAGGATGTGAACGACCTACTCATCATCTCGGCTTTTCAAAACAGCATCCTACCTGGTGCCTTATACAAGGAGATCATCAAGTGCCTTATAGTTGATCGGTTCGCGAAGGCCGACGAAGCTGAAAGGAGAAAGCGCGAAACTGACAAGGCCGAACCTTCCGATAAAAAGAAAAGAAAAGAGGATCGAGGGGACCAAGGCCGAGGCCGACGTAGCGCACTCGAAAGGCTACAACGTGGACCTTTAGAGTCCAGGCTCGGGCCACGTCAAGATCCAGAGCAAACTCAGTAAACTCCATTGACGAAGTCAAGGGCCCAGATCTACGAGCTCCATTCTGACATGTTCGAGAAACCAAGCCCCATGTCAGGAGGAGCGAAGCGCCGATCTAAAGACAAGTACTGCTCCTTCCATGAGGATCATGGACATGATACGAAAGAGTGCATGAATCTTATGGCGGACATCAAAAGGCTAGTACGTGATGGGGTTCTCAAAAAGTACCAAGATCGTATGGCCAGTATGAAGCTCTTCGCCAAAATAAGGGCAAGCGAAGGCAGGAAAGGGGGAGAGAAAGTTGTGGCCCTTATGCCGACAAAAAAGCAAAGCGGGACCACAATGAAGAGGATGACGAGCCTCAATTTGATGGAGTCATATCTGCTATCATGGGGCTCCCTCTCGGCGCCACAAAGTCCTCCCTAAAAGCCGAGGTCCGAAGTCCCCAAGCACGCGAACCTGCACACAAGAGGTTCAAAAAGGACGAGGCCGTCGTCTTTTTAGATGAAGACCCGGTACCAGCCATAGTACCTTACCAAGATGCAATTGTAATTCAAGCAGGGGTTGCTAACAAATTGGTTCATCGCATGTACATTGACAGGGGTGCATCGGTAAGCATCCTCTTCAAAGATTTCTTTGATAAATTGGGGATCGAAGAGGCACGTCTTACACCGGCACCACGTCCAGTGCGAAGCTTTGTACAAGAAAAAATGCGCCCTGAAGGAATCATTGGACTCCCTGTCACAGTGGGGAAGGCGCCGACGAGCTCCACTAAGGTGGTACAATTCTTCGTAGTGAAGGTCTCCTTGCCGTACAACATCATTTACATCTTCTCAAGGATTTTGGGATTGCTCATCCTCGGCCAGTTCGTCTATTATGTGATAATCAGTTGGCCGTGTATCTTACCTCTAACTTGACATTTCATGAACGTACAAAACACATCAAAATCGACTGTCACACGATTCGAGAAAATTATGTAAAGGGTGTTGTGAAGCCATTGCAGATTAAGGGGGAGTCTCAACTCGCCGATATTTTCACTAAACCCTTACCTTCGACAGCATTCTATCAAATTCTCGGCAAGATGGGGTTCCACTCAATCTTCCACCCTCATCTTGAGGGGGAGTAATGTGAATATGCATGTGGGAAGCAAGCAGCAGCAAGAAATGAAGAAGAAGAGATGAAGAAGGAGAATATGTGCATGGGAGAATAGTGCGTGATAAAATTATGTTTTCAATCTTTACGTTTTTATTAGTTTATGCTTCTTTCTTGGTTGACATGTGTACCAGTAGATAGGAGACACGTGGGCAGGTAGTTAGTGTATAAATAGAAACTTCCTCTTGTAAGTTTTGGACTTGAGATTGAAGAAATACATTCAGTTTTTCAGCTAGCTTTCGTTTTCCTTTCCCGATCTCCATTTTTTGATTATGTTGTCCTCCTCGTTGAACTCTGTGTTCCAGCCGGTGACAAATTTGACGGCGAGCAGCGGCGCTACTGGGCGCGGCGCTGAGGAGAAGAGGCCGAAGTACTGGCCGGCGATGGTGCCCGGTAGGTTAGTGGTGTTGGTGGACATTGTGCCCTTTAAATTATTGCAGGTAATTGCCGGAGGCAGAGGCTATAGCGGTAGCGGTAGCGGTAGCGACGGGCGTTAGTGTGTGGTGTGTTGGATATAGCTTCGACGGGCACAGAGAAATCGGGGGAGAGGGTAAGGGAGGAGTGTAATGATTTTTTTTAAATATTTAAAAGGACCTGGGTCGGGTCAGGTCGGGCTAAGATCTGGGCGCACAGACAGCTGGCAGACAATAGTTTTTGTCATTAAATTATGACCTTACGACTAAAATTTTGCCCCTGGTAAACCAATATTTTGTTACAAAAATATAAAAAAAAAAAATTGTCCCAATAATTTGTAATTATATTGTATTCTAAAAAAAAGAGTCCGTAATATCTATATATTTATAATAACAAAATAAAGGTCAATCAATCTTGAATTTTTTTTATTATTTTGCTAAATTCTCACAATTTTCAATACTTTATATATATATATAGGTAATAGATCATATGAAAACTAAATATTACGTGAAACCTGCAACTTATCATAAAATATTGCATTTTATGCATAAAATATTGCATAATAAAATATATTATTTTATATTATTTTTGTGCATATAATGCATCATTATGAGAATGTAACATTTTATGCATATTATATTATATTATTTTGTATTATTTTTGTGCATATAATGCATCATTATGAGAATGCAACATTTTATGCATAAAAATGCAACACTTTTGGCATAAAATGCAATATTTTATGATGGGTTGCAGTTTTCACGTAATAATTAGTTTTCACCATAACGCATCCATATATATATATATATATGTGTGTGTGTGTGTGTGTGTGTGTGTTGGTCCCAAAAAGCATATAATTGGTGTATGGGAGGGGGGAATTCACCAATTTCTAACAATTTTGCGAAAATACAGCTTTGAACTAACAGTAGGCTTTATGAAACGGAGCAGGCTCAGAGATCAGATCGAACTCCTTCTTTTTCAGCAGACTTCTTGTTGATGAAGAAGAGGAGCGAGCTGGATGCGAAAGTTGGTGGTTTTGTTGAAGTACTCTTTTAAATAAAAATCCTTTATGATATCAATTAGAAGAATGTATGATGCAAGATAGTTAGTAGTAGTAGGATTGAATCAACTGGAAAGTTAAAGAGAGAGAGAGAGAGCGAGACAGTCAATTTTATCGTGGTTCGGAGAAACTCTCCTACATCCACGTCAAGTTCCGTCGAACTTGATAATCCCTTTAACTTTTGGATCCTACTCCTCTCTTATTTTTACTGGCTGAGGACCAGTCCTAGAGCTCGACTCACTTGTCGAGATCTATGCACGATTCCTGGGTCCTCCTCACAACTTTACAACAGCTAGACTAAAGACTACTAGACTAGCAAGCTTCCTGATTTCCAAAGCTTGATCTTCTCTGAAAATGGTTAAATAGCAGAATTACTTCTTTCTTCACGAATCAGCTTCTTTACTTGAAGGAGTAGCTTCTGACGAGCTCTTGAACTGCAGAGAATGCTCAAGAACTCAGATTGAGTAACAATTGTGAAATCTCAAGAGGTCTCAACACTTAGGAATTCTCTAGGTATTTCGAGTGTTGAGTTTGCTTTGATGATAGAGATTTCTGCAGAGTTTCGGCTTGTTAATTGAAATTCCCGTTAGAAATCCTTTGAAGATGAAGATATATATAGGCATAGAATTTGAATTCTAGCCGTTGGAACTCTGACCAGTGGCAGGGAACCGTTGGTGCTGAGTCATCTTCATGAGTTAGGATTGGTCCACGTTGGCAGCCGATGTGGCACCAGTGGACTGAGAGACTAGCTGATTCTTGAGGCAGGCGGCTACCAGCTGGATAAGATATACAATAGGCCAGCAGGCCTTTTCCAGCTGGTGAGGCAGGAGCTGGATGCTAGATCGATCACTTATAGGAGAGCTCATCAAAACAATCTCCTCTTTTACAAGCTGGATCGATCAACTTAATCTTAACTACATCTGTCCTAACAAATATAGATGGCTCCTATCACCTATACTCTAATAGCTAGATCTAAGTGGGGTTTCGAAGAACATCATCAAAACAACTGTAGTGGGTTCCCAACAATTTTCCCCTTTTTGATGATGTCGAAACCAACATTGAACTAAGGCATATTTAAAGAAGTTATCAGCTTGGACAAAGAGAGATTGTCATCAAGGCTTTAATAAGAATTTCATTCTGCAACTCAATTTACAAAACCAGGTAAAAGAGCAGTTTGCGAGCAAACTGGATTACAAGGATTCTAACTTCTACTGCTGAGTTCTAATCTAATCTAACAGTCTTCCTCCATCTTCAACCTGCTTGCTTTCAAGGAGAGAACATGTTAGTTCTCCCTTTTTAAGCAAACTTCTTCATCCTCAATCATAGGCATCAGTGTCTTGCTTCCTACTTCATTTCTTGCAGAGATAAAGTAGAAGCATTTCATAGAGTAGTAGCAAATCCAAATGCTATCTACTTATTACAAGAGGCGTCGATATCTTCCTTCATGTAACAAGTTACTCCATGAACCTGAAGTGCCTCTTGAGAAACTTCCCACTTGTGGCACCGATCTTGAGATTGACTGACCAAGATTGTGCCTTTCTCGTTTCGAATTTCACGGACTCTTTATGATGCAGCCCGGAGATCGTGGATTTCACTTCACGGGCCAAGAATTAAAGATGATATAGGCTGAAGAGTGAAGATAATATCTAATTGTATATTTAGTTGATTATTCTTATAATTTTTGGTTTTTTTTAGTACTATAGTTGGTAGGTTTATTTTCAGCTATATTTTGGTGAAGTTATTCCTTTTTAGACTATGATTTGGTTTGGTATATTTTAGGATAGATTTTTAACTAGTTTCCTTGTTGGATTAGGGCTTTATGAAGCCTATAAATATGGCTCTCATAAGGGTGACGAAAATTGAACCTTCATGAATAAAAATTAAGTATATTTCTCTCTTAAGAATTTTCTTTGAATTTCTTTTGGTGTGACCAAGAAATTATTTTATCCGGCAAATCTACGAGTCAATCATCCCTCGTATGTGTGTCATTCATCGCCTCTGTGTGACTTCGGCAATCGTATCTTTAGGGGGAATGGGAGTCAATCTCGCTCATATCATTTAGGGAGTTCGCCTGTCGGTATATTGAGGTATCCATCTTTATCTATCGAGTTATCTATCGAAAACTAGATCGATCACTGGCGCCGTCTGTAGGGAAGGTTTTAGTTGTGTTTATGATCAATGTTATCTGGGGAAATTAACAGCCATGACGAGACCCACGCGATCAACTGCCTCCAAGGCGGTAGATGGTAACAACAATAACAAGGGCACAGGAGGCCGGCGACCTGGAAAAGAACCGGCAAGAGATCCGACTCCCGAAGGAGTCCTTCAAGATCTGGATGAGCACGACAACCTAATTATCCCTGAAAAAGAGAAAGATCACAACGACAAAGATGACCAAAACAGCGGAGGAGGGGAGGAGCCCCAATTCACGCAACAAAATCTTGACGAGGCCGTCAAAGGGTTCCTTGAGGAAAACCTAGGAGAGTTTCTCTCCGATTCCTCAACCGAAAACAAGGTCGGCCTCAACCCAACGATGAGGAATACGAGGCCTCATCTAGATCACAGCAACCTAAAACCCCCAGTGTTCAGCTGCTGGGCACAGATAATGCGAAAAATACCTCTACATGAGCTGGTTTCCAAACCAATCGTGCAAGGGATGATCATCGCGAGGGACCGACAAGGGTCGGTCCACATCAGCATTGTTCTCTATCAAATGACAAGCAGGACTTTGGAGGAGGGTTCGAAGGATATGGGAGGATCATTACCCCTTTTTCTGATAAAATACTTTACACTCCCCTCCCGGACAGGTACAAGGTACCAAACATCGCTCCGTACGATGGCTTGCACGACCCGCACAACTTTCTCTCCCAGTACCAGTATAACATGATCAATCAACAACTCAATGAAATCCACATGTGCAAGTTGTTTCCGGAGTTGCTGATCGACAACACTCGCAGGTGGTTTTGATAGCTTTCCACCTGGCAGTATCGGATCGTATCGAATCAGCTTCTTCACTTGAAGGATTAGCTTCTGACGAGCTCTTGAATGGCAGAGAACGCTCATGAACTCAAATTAAGTAACAATTGTGAAATCTCGAGAGGTCTCAACACTTGGGAATTCTCTAGGTATTTCGAGTGTTGAGTTTGCTTTGATGATAGAGATTTATGTAGAGTTTCGGCTTGTTAATTGAAATTCCTATTAGAAACTCCTTTCAAGATGAAGATATATATAGGCATAGAATTTGAATTCTAGCCGTTGGAACTCTGACCAAGGGCAGGGAGCCGTTGGTGCTGAGTCATCTTCATGAGTTGGGATTGGTCCACATTGGTAGCCAATGTGGCACCAGTGGACTGAGAGACCAGCTGATTCTTGAGGCAGGCGGCTACCAGCTGGATAAGATATACAATAGGCTAGCAGGCCTTTTCCAGCTGGTGAGGCAGGAGCTGGATGCTAGATCGATCACCTATATGAGAGCTCGTCAAAACGATCTCCTCCTTTACAAGCTGGATCGATCAACTTAATCTTAACTACATATGTCCTAACAAATACAGATGGCTCCTATCACCTATACTCTAATAGCTAGATCTAAGTGTGTTTTCGGAGAACATCATCAAAACAACTGCAGTAGGTTCCCAACAAGGTATATATATATATATATATATATATATATATATATCGGAGAGATCACGTACAAAAGACATGTTCTGCAAGAAATGTATTATGATGACCGATGCATTATGATTGTATAGACAATGCATTATGATGCACGATGCATTATAATTATACATATCGTGCATTACACTTGTGCATAAGATGCATTATTTTTTATTTTTTTATGGGAAATCTCATTTGTACGGGATCTCATACTAACACTATTGATCTGGGTAGTTGCTCCGTTAATCTATTGGTAGCAGTTGTATTGATAAGGAGATTGGAACTGCCATCGCTGATGAAGATAAGGTTCATTATTCCTCTGCCTATGGAGGCTATAATCATGTTGACTTGACCATTGCTTATGTTGATTCTGCCTTTGAAAAGCATAATTTTTCCTCTTTGATCTTCGAGCAACTTGCTTTTTCTTTTTTCCTGTCTGAGCAGATTTGCCTACGGATGGCTTAGTTTGATCTGCCTTTATCTAGGCAGGTGGCTTGGGCTGACTTTTGAAGGTTGTAGATTTTTGCCTTTTGATTAAGATGGTCCGGGGCTGTAGAACTAGATTCTTTCGTTTGATCCTTTTGTTTGGCAGACTCTGATGACTTGGATTTGTGGTCAGCTTGTTTTTCTTGGATTTGGAGGAGCCTTGACATGCTATGGCGAGCTTGTAGAGTAGTGCTAGCTTTTCATTTGTTTCATAAGATGTATAAAGAAATTAAATCATGTAGTTAATTTGAGTATGAGATCTTCAAAGTATGATATCATAAGATGATTCCCTATTCGATCGTCCCAATACTTTATAAACTTTTTTTTTTTAATCTTTGTGCTTACTACTACAAGAGAATTATCATTAAGGCTTCAACAACACTAAAGAAGAGGTTTTAGCATAATTTGCTTTATATCCACCAACTACACCAATATGTTACTTCTTTATTATTGCATATGTATATAAATTTAAACGACAAGTAATTATGCTATAGAGTATGACATATATTATTATCCATATTTTAAATACTCTTAATTTAATAAAAAAATTCTTAATATAACTAAAGAATAATGCCACAATGCCCACCGTGTGCATACTTAATGTGCACATGGATGACGTGACAATGTTATAAATTAAGAAACTAATTTAAATATATATACTATAAATAGTAAATCCTACCAAAATAACTAAACCTACTAAAAAAAACTCAACCCTAAATAGAAAAAATTACATACATGACATTGCCACGTCAGCGATGGGCACTTTAAAGGTGCCCACCGTAGGTAGGAAAGCGTTTGATTTTTTTTAATAATACGTATAATTAGAGTACAACTACTCAATAATGGAGTACACCGAATTAAACTATTTTTCTAATAAAATTTAACGCGCCTTTGTAAAACATATTCTCTAACAAATTATCATAATACTATTTTTCAGTTTAAGTTGATCAGGCTAGACTGATTTTTAGTAAAAAATATTTTTGCCCTAATACTATTTCGGTATTGAGGTGGTCCGTTGGCCAAGAAGTTTTTGAATATGACAAAAACATTGGGTGAGGTCGGCCACATAGTGTGGCCGGGTCAAAGTGTCAATCTTTATACAGAAAAGTGTTAATCTATACGAATAAAAGTGTCAATCTTTAACATAATTATTTTATGAATAAAATGTCAATTTTTAAAAGTGTCAATCTTTATACAGAAAAGTGCTAATCTACACGAATAAAAGTGTCAGTGTTTTAGCCGTCCGCACGGTGCCTCTGGCTGACCCAAGTGTGTCCCTTTGAATATTTACAAGATATAGGTTCTTGATGATAATGGGAATTTTTAATCCAGATTTTATTTCTTAAAACTAATAAGGGGGATATGAAACTGGTATTGTATAAAGCTTAAAGTGAGTTTTTGGAATATTTTTGGAGTTGCCTTATGACAAAAACAAAAATGACAGGTTGAAGAAGTTGAAGTTTTTAAATCTTTAAAAGTTATATGTTCATATTGAAGCTTGGAAAATATTCCCTAATCTACTTTAAGCTTATTTGAATTTATTGGAACTAGCATGGGAAAGTTTGTAACTTTTCTATTTTTCTACTATTTTCAGAGGTTGATCATAGTTGAGTTAGAATGATCAAATATGAGAAGTGAGCATGTTAATGAGCTCAACTAACAGATATAAGTTATAGGAATTTTTCCTAAGTTCTGAACTTTATAATTGAGAGTTAAACGAACTTGATGAGTGATAAGAATATATATACATGTAAGTTAAGTGAGGATATATTCCTATTCGATTATGATGAGTTAAGTCTATAACCTTATATCACTTGAATTAAGATGAAAGCTGGAAGAGATGAGTTAAACTCTCTTATAAGATGAATATTTCTAGATAAGGATTAATGTTCAGATTATTGGGAAAAGTTTAGAGAATAAGATAAGGATATACACCAAGCATATAAAGTTATTTCCAATTACTTCTCTGTTTCTTAGTGCTTATAGTTATATATTATTTCAATGAAGGAACGAGCAGTAATCCGAGGCCTGGGAATTAAGGAAGAGAAAGTAATAAGTGGAAGCTAGGAGTCAGGTGGGCTTTCTAACTAAATGATGATGCGATATGCATACATATATGAAGCATGATATTTTAAGAAAATGATTAACTTGCCAATATTTGAGTTTTGTATGATCATCTACTTGATGGAAGACAAATTCGGTCATGTGATTTGCATGATATGTGTACACTGAGGTGATTGTGAGCCCCGCCTTTCGGTCGGCCAGTCAATGTGTCTGAGCAGGAGGCCTACTTCTCAACACGCTATATGATGTTGTAGATGTTATTCATCCATAATAATTGACTACAATCCTTAATGTTTGATGATGAGGAAACTAAAAAGTATTTTAGCATGCCTTGTGTTATTTAAAGTAAATCACACGTGACATGCTTATCGAGGCAAGTTTAATCTATAGCTCTAAGAAGTAACTTTCACTATTTTAGGATGTATTCATTGAGTACTTAGTATGTACTCAGCCCTGCATGTTATTTTTAAAATATGCAGGCAAAGTTAGGATGAAGACGGAATGTGTGAGCGGAGCTTTTTGTTGTGATGTGAAATAATACTCTCTTGTACATATAATAATGTAAATAGTTCGAGTTCTAGGATTATATGTCTGCATACATGTAATCCCTATAGATAGTCTATTTCACTGCTACATTCTGATGTTACTATTGAGGTTTTAAAGTTTGTATCCAGCTGTTATGTTCACCTGAACTCTGAGAACTTTACTTCTGACATTATAAATTATCTAATATTGTTAATGTACAAAAGGTTGCTAGTTCCTGATGACTTTTAGTTATTGCTTAAAAGTTGTCTCTACCTTTTACTATCTCGATTCAGGTTGCCGAGCCTTGGAATTCTTGTATACGAAGTACTTAATTATTTTCAGATAATTGAGGATATGCAATATCTTATTGTCAGGATTAAATGATTAATTATGGATAGGTTATTGAGGATATTATTTTATTTTGTTTATAGTTTCTTTAGTCATGGTTTCTCTGGCTTAATCATTTTTATTCTAAGTCGGGCCGTGACACATCTCCTTCCGAAAGTTTTCAAGTTGCTCCAATGTAGCATTATGGTGAGCAGTCATGCTAGTCATGCACACCAAATGGTTCTCGTTCATCTGAGCAGTCAAACACTCCTCCATAGCAGCAAAGTTGAAGGACTGAGTGGAACTAGAGCCTACTCCAGTGGTATGTCCTCCTGCATTAGCCATCTCCTCATCGGCCTCCTCATCACCATCCACATCCTCATCATCAGTCAACTGAACTCTGCTCTTCGTGGGCTTCGAACAATGGTACTAAGGGACATATGAGTAGGCGAATCCATCAACCAATTAGCCCGGTTCACATGATTTGTCACATAAGTCAATGCCAGGTTGGGCAGGGGAAAGAGACGATCAGGCTTCAATTTCCAAGATAGTGGGTTGCCTGGTCGAAACATCTTATTTTTCTCCAATAATACCAAATCGACCAACATTGATCCCTTAACCAAAAAATTATCTGTTGGTATTGGCACATGAAACTCAACAGCTATAGGCCTGACTAGGCCTCAAATACAAATAGGTCCACTCAACATCTCGGCCTGTCTCATGAACTAATCGGAGAGATAGCAAGCTACATCTATATGCTTGCCAGTGAGCAAGCTGTATAAAGCTAGAAGCTCATCCTCTCTCACATTGCCCATATTGCCTCTCCTAAAAGGTTGTAGAAGAGGACTCGCTGCAAGTATCGGAAGACTGGATTGTAGATGGTGGTAGTCTTTGACATACCACTCTCATAGTGTGTCATTGACTCATAAAAGTGGGGAGCTCCATCAGTGAAGCATCCAAAAATCTTGTTCAAGTCCTCCATAAATGATCCCCCTTCCCCAATCAAAAGTTGATTTGATTTATCACATTATTTTCCTTCTCAAACGCCAACGTGCTCAAGAACTCCAATGTGAGACTTGAATACGTAGGCCACTTCCCTTTGAATATTTGAAGCATGCATCCTCAAGTGGCTAGGTTCTCCACATCTTCTTTGATCCCCAAACTCTACATAGTATCATCACAAATGTAGCGAGTAGGGCTTAGCTTCAGACGGCATAAGCAATCTCATCGCTTCTTGACAGTAGCCTTGTTAGGAAGAATGATCTCATAATGATGGGGATCGGTGTCTGGATAGGTATCGGCTGCCCGTGGAGCTCTAGATGATGAAGCTTGAGATTTGGGAGCCATGAGTACCTAAAAAAAATGAAACAAATTAATCCCCCATTCATCACTTAAGAATAACGAGAGTAGAAATATTATGAAGCATACTAATGGAAAATAAAAATATAATCCCACAACTTCATACATGCTCAATAGTTGTCCCTAAGTTAATAATATGTCACAATGAACTAACAATAAGTAGTGCATCACAAATGTCGTCACTAAGGCATTTATACAAACATGTGATGGGCATAAGTTAAAGCAATCAAATTCATGGCATAAGTTCAACTCAATTCATAGCCCAAATCACAAGACTCATGATAATACAAGCATAAAACATCAACAATTAAGAATTTGTTCATGAATTTCGTCTACAATTGAGGAAGTAAATTAGCATAAATCTACACTTAGATTCTAGAACAATGGATGTCCCCGAGGCACACGAATGAATATGCAATGAATACTTCCATTAAAATCTCCAATGTAAACTAAAATTAGAAGAAGAGATGTGAATCATACCTTGATATAGAAGATGGGAAAAGGAGAATTTTGCAAAAACTTGAAAAGAATAGGATAAGAGAAGAAGAAAGGGCGAGGGACGGCGTGCGTGTGTGTGTTTGAAGAAGAGGGACGAAAATTTCAAAAATAAAAGGGTCGGGTCACTTACCTGGCGGGTTGTGAACTGGGTCAGGCTGGGCGCAGGTCAACACGGGAGTGCCTAGGAGTGCCCCGGTAGTGCCCGACTCGCTAAAAATTGCCTTGTTCTATGCTGGCTGCATCCAGGTAGTGCCCGGCCCAGTAGGGCCCGACTCTCTGAAAATTAGCCTCGTTCTATGTTGGTTGCATCTAGATAGTGCCCGGGTGGCATCCCGGTAGCGTCTACTGCTTTGGTGCACGATGCGACTTGGACTTGTGGTGCCTGGGTGGCACCCTGTTGGCGCGCTACTCTGCAAAAAAAATTCATTTATTTTAAATTACAAAGATCTAGAAATCTTTTTTGAAAAATTATGATGTGTTGCATCCCACCAAGTGCTTCATTTAACATCTAGAGCTAGACGGGATTCACTCTCCTTCATGGATATGCGAATGTAACCACACTCGTCTCTTCTTTCTTGTCTGAATGGAAATACGTCTTGATGAGATGACCATTCACCTTGAACAAGGATCCGTCCTTAGCTTGCAACTCTACCATACCACTTGGAAAAACTTGATTGATAGAAAACAGGCCTGACCAATTAAACTTCAGTTATCTCAGAAAAAAGAGATAACCAAGAATTGAATAAAAGCATTTCATCTCCGGGAGCAAAATCACGCTTTTGAATTCTCTTGTCATGAAATCTCTTGGTGCGTTCTTAGTAGAGCCTTGAATTCTCAAATGCTTGCATCCAAAATTCATTCAACTCGTTAAGAGCTAGAACTCGAGTTTGGCCCGCCGTCTTAGAGTTAAAATTTAACTTTTTTAACGAAACAAAATACTTTATGCTCCAATTCTGCCAGAAGATGGCACGACTTCAAAACACCAACTGATATGGAGACATCCCAAGTGGTGTTTTGTATGCCATTCTATACGCCCAAAGTGCGTCATCCAACAACGTAGCCCAATCCTTTCTACTACCATTAAAAGTTTTCTTCAAGACTTGCTTAATCTCACGATTAGCAAATTATGTTGGCTTGGGGATGATACGGAGTAGTCACACGATGCTTCACTCCCATTCTCTTCAACAATGCATCTACCCACTTATTGCAAAAGTGGGTACCACCATCACTGATCAACGCGTGAGCAGTCCCATATCGACTGATGATATGCTTTTGTAGAAATTTCAGCACCACCTTGGAATCATAAGTGACTGTAGGAATTGCCTCAACCTAACGAGAGACGTACTTCACAGCTAGAAGAATGTACTGAAATCCAAAAGACTTAGGGAAAGGACCCATGAAGTCTATCTCCCAAACATAAAGAGGTCAAATTCGATAATGCTGGTGAATGGCATCTCAGGTCTCTTCGATATTCTCCGAGTTCGTTGGCATCTGTCGCATTGACGAGTGAACTCATAACAGTCCTTGCAAATGGTCGGCCAGTAGAATCCGCATTACAACACTTTCATTGCAGTTCTATTCGCCCCAAAATGTTATCCACTAAGTGAAGAATGACATTGGCGAATAATTAGCTCTCACTTCTCTTCTGGCACGCATCGTCGAGTAACCAAATGTGCACATCTCCAGTACAAGAAAGTTCTTCCCAATAATAGAATTTGACATCGTGGAAGAACTTATTGCGCATGTGATTGCTCACTTCCAGAGGCAGTTTAGTGTCAGAAACTAGATAGTTCACTATGTCGACATACCACAGCACATGTGCTTTTGCTACAAACAACTGCTCATCAGAAAACGTCTCCTTGATCAGGACAATAATCTCTTTACCTTCCACTAGTTGCTCCAACCGAGACAGGCAATCAGCCACGACTAGGGATGGCAATGGCTCGGGTTTTTGTGGGTACCCGTCCCACCCAGACCCTAATAGGATGGGTTTGGGTAAAACTAAATGGGTTTGGGATGGGTCTGGGTAATAAAATTGATACCCGCAACGGGTTTGGATTGGGTATGGGTAGATAGTTACGGGTACCCACTACCCAAACTCATATATAAGTATGTATATGTGTGTGAATTTAAATATTAATAACTATTCTTAATTCTAGGTTTCATTTTCTTATGTATCAAAATTAATATCTTATTGGTTTTTATTTTGAGATTTATTTTATACTTTTGTAATTTCACATTTATAATGAGATTTGCATGTTTAAATGATAGTTTCGACTTTTGATTGATATATATATATTTAGTTATAATTTTTATTACATAAAATTTTAAAGAACCATTTATATTAATATTGTAGAGTTCGGGTTTTATCGGGTAATTAATGGGTATTTTCCGATAGGTTTGGGATGGGTATGGGTACCAAAATTAATTTTTAAACCGGTTTGGGACGGGTATGGGTATCAAAAAAATTTACGGGTCTGGGTTTGGAAAATACTAAATGGGTTGGTACCCGACCCATTGCCATCCCTAGCCATGACGATTTCACATCTCTTTTGATCTCTTATCTCGACGTCAAACTCTTAAAGCAGAAGAATCCATCAAATAAGCCTCGGTTTTGCATCTTTCGTCTCGAACAAGTAGCCAATAGCTGCATGATCAATATAAACAATTGTTTAGTACCAATTAAATAAGCACGAAACTTATCAAAAGCAAAAACAACAGCTAAAAGCTCATTTTCAGTGGTGGTGTAATTTGCTTGAGCTTTGTAAGTGTTCTACTAGTGTAGTAGATCACTTAAAACATCTTCTCTAAAACATCAACTCAAATGGCTCCGCCCAATCCAGTTTGATCAAAACGGGAGCACTAACCAATGCCTTTTTAAGAATTTCAAAAGCTTGTAAACAAGCTTCATCAAACTTAAAAGGCAATTCCTTCTCAAGAAGTCTGCTCAACGGCTTTGCAATTTTGGAGAGTCTAATGCCGATAGAATCCTGCATGGCCTAAGAAATTGCAAATGCACTTCTCGTTGGATGGTGATGGGAGCTTCTCAATTACCACAATCTTCGCTCTATCAACTTCCAAACCTATAGCAGAGACCTTATGGCCAAAACAATACCATCTCGTACCATAAAATGACACTTTTCCCAATTCAAGACCAAGTTAGTATCTTCACATCTTTGCAAAACAAGAGCAAGATTATTCAAGCAATGATCAAAGAAGAACCAAATATAGAAAAATCGTCCATAAATACTTCCATCACATTCTCAATCAAGTCATGAAAAATGGTCTTTATATACCTTTGAAAATTCTCAGGTGCATTACATAAACCAAAGGGCATGCAACGGCAAGCAAAAATTCCATATGGACAAGTAAATGCAGTCTTCTCCTGATCCTCAGTGGCAATGAGGTTTTTGATTATAACTAGAATAACCATCTAAAAAGTAATAATACTCATATTCTGCCAATCTATCAAGCATCTAATCGATAAAGGGAAGAGAAAAATGGTATTTACGAGTAGCAGCATTTAATAGACAATAATCAAAGCAAACACGCTAACCCGTAACTAACCTAGTAGCAATTGCCTCACCATTATCTCCCTTCACCATAGTCATACCCCCTTTTCTTGGCTACTACTTGTGTAGGACTCACCCACTTACTATCAGAAATAGCATAAATGATCCTTGCATCAAGTAGTTTTAAGACTTCATTCCTAACCACATCTTGCATAATAAGATTAAGCCTACGCTGATTTTGCAGTCTATGTTTAACATTTTCTTCAAGTAAAATCTTGTGCATGCATAGGGATGGGCTAATCCCCTTCAAATCAGAAATAGACCAGCCTATAACACTCAAAACTACAACACTCAAACAAGCTTACATCAAAAATGTTAGAATCACGATTCAAACCAAAAGATGAAGAAAATATAGAGTTAGAAATATAATACTCTAATAGATCACCAGCTTCATCCAAGTAATTCACCACCTCAAGCACCTTGCACTCTTCCATGCCGTTGGAATCGACCTCCTCAAAGAATTTCAAAGCTTTGTAGATAGAGAACATATGACTTTTATCGTTCACCTCAATGTAAGCTCTCCATTGGCTACACAGCTATTCCCGTTGCAAGAAATGGTCTTCCAAGGATAAATGGAACATCCTTGTCTTCCTCCATGTCAAGTACAACAAAGTCCGCTGGAAACACGAACTCGTTCACCTTCAAGAGCATATCTTCAACTACCCATCTAGGGTATGTAACAGAACAATCAGCCATTTATAGAGAAATGGTAGTGGGTCAAATTTCTCCAATTTCTAGCTTGTTAAAGATAGAAAGTGGCATAAGATTGATACTGGCCCCTAGATCACATAGTGCTCTTCCAAAATGTTTTCCTCCTATGATACATGAAATGGTGAAATTGCTTGGATCCTTGAGCTTTGCTGGAAGCTTCCTCTGCAAGATGGCACTACATTCTTCATTCAGATTCACTGTCTCAAAATCGCCCAATTTCTTCTTCCTTGACACTACATCTTTTAAAAACTTCGCATACTTGGCATATGTTCGAGAGCTTCCACCAATGGGATGTTTATGTGGACTTTCCTAAAGATGTCCAATATATGTGCATGACTCCTCATCTCTCTTTTTTTTGGTGCTTTTGAGGAAATAGCATAGCTGGCTTAGTAGGAACAAGTGCAGATTCTTTAGCTTGAACTGGGATTGAATCTTTCTTCATTCCCATTTTCGCTGCACTTTCTTCTCGAGACACTTCATCTTCTACCTCAACTTCAACGACATGTGGCTCCTTAACATGCATTTTCGGACCTTCATAACTCAAACCACTTCTCATTTTGATTGCTTTGATGTGCTCCCTAGGATTAACAGTGGTGATGCTTGGAAAGTGTCACAGCAGATGCTCTTGTTAATTGTTTCAGCCATCTGTCTCAACTGCTTCTCGAACATCTTCATCTGAGGCTCTATCCGATCAAGGCGATTGTTGTTTCTTGATAGCCACCTTGTTGTTTATGTAGTTAACATCTTCAACAATAGGCTTTTCCAAAGTAGACTGCGCCTGTGGTATAGTCAGAGCATCTATTTTGCTGGTAAGTTGAGACATCTAAGCTGCCAACTTGGAAATTGGATCATCATTAGTCAACACAACCAGCCTCTTGGTAGATGATGGCTCATTGGGCCATTGGTGATTGTTAACTGTTATCTTCTTGATTATAGCCAATGCAGAGGTGTGATCACAGTCCAAAATGTCTACTCTTCCTGCTGCATCCAAAAGGTTTTTGATGGTAATGTTCCAACCATTATAGAACCACCAAACTTTCTGCTTAGGATCAACTCCGTGGTTGGGACACTTTCGTAGCATCTCCTTGTACCTTTCCCAAGCTTAGTAGAAGGATTCTTGATTGAACTGCTGAAACTGCTTGATTATTGCTCTCAACTTCATGATCTTGCTTGGAGGAAAGTAGTTTGGTAAGGAATAGTTGCACCATATCTTTCTAAGATCCCACATCTTCGGCTTCTAAAGAATGATGCCATGATCTAGCATCATCTCTCAAGGAAAAAAAGGAATAACCGAAGTCTGATTGCATCATTTGTCACCACCATTCATCTTGATAGTATTTCATATCTCTTCAAAATACGCCAGATGAGCGTGAGGATCTTCAGCTTATCTTCCTGCAAACTGGTTCTGCTGCACCATAGAATCAGCACTGGCTTCAGTTCAAAGTTGTTAGCCTGAATTACTGGTCCAAAAGCTCCCCTTTCAAGAACCACAAACTGAAAGGTGTCCTTGATCAATTTCTCCTGACAATTCATCTCTGCTCTAATCTCTTCCATCTGAGCTTGCAACTGCTGTAGATTTTGAACATTCACTTCGTTTGTGCCTATTTCTTCTAAAGGTAATCTTCTCTTTGCATTGTTGCCCTAACAAGTAGCTTTAATTTAAGGATCAAATGGTAAAAATTCTCCACGCGTTTGTCTCCTGGTCATACACTACCTGTTAACACAACTTTAAGTTAGATCATAGTAAACAAAAAATAACAAAAATTAAAAGTGTCTAAACTAATATCAAATAAATAGTTCAAATAACACCATAAATACAACTCAGCACCTGACAAAAGCGCCAAAAACTTGTTCGCTATTTTTTTCACGTTGCAAGTGCATAGGTGTAATAGTATAGAAACAAGGTCGAATCCATAGAGACTGAATTTTTCTAGTGATTATTCAACCCACAACTTCGATTCTATTTAGACTAATGAATTTTGGAATGATTTACTAGCTCTAATGAAAGCAATTGGAATAAATACGTAAATAAACTCAACGCCAAAGCACACAAATTCAAACTCCAATAAACACAAATATTCTAGAGTTCGATTTCAATGAATAGTTTAAACACTCAACTCATATTTATCCAATTACTTTTTATTCTCTCCTGAAGCAATCACTCAATTAGCCTAATCAACCTTTTAGGTGCAACTAAACCATAAGCTAACATGCAATCAATATTATCTCTAAGTATCGAAAAATATGCAACTTGCAACAGAACCAAAGATCAAATTCTCCCACGTCAAGTTCAAACCTTTTCGGTGTTGATTCCTAATGTGTCCTATGTTCTTTATTCTAATTCAATTCTCCCTTCTAGGATCTTGAATTAAAACCAAAGAATAATAAACAGGTGATCAATCAATTCATTATCAATAAGCAGAACATAAGAAGATGAATAAAGATGCAATTAAATAAATAAGAATCAAGTTCACAAATTGTTCATCTACTTTCTACCCTAGAATAAGAAAATTAGCAACACATAATCATGGCATCAAAGTATGAAAAAGAAAACATAAAACCATAAAAACCGTCGGAAGTTCGATGTTGCTATCTCTTCAAATTCTTGCTCTTGTTCTCAGCCAAAAAGTGATAATCATTCATTCTAAGGGTTTTAATATATATAGGGGAAGAAATGTTGGTGTTAGAATGGGCTTAGAAATCTCGAAACCCGTAAAAACCTAAAAACCAGCGAGTTAAGATGCGCCAGGGATGCGGTCGCACCCGGGTCGCATCGATCGCCGAGTGTTGAGGCGCGCTCAAGGAGCAGTGGCACTCAGGTAGTCCCCAGGTGGCGCCTGGTGGTGTCCCACTGTTGCATATTTTCTTATTTTTAAAATCAAGTAGAACGCGACTTCAACTCGGTCTCATCCTTTCCCCATCCTATTTTTGCATCTTTTTCTTCATTCTTCTTCCAATCGGATGCACTTCTCAATCTAAGTCTCAATCCACGAATTTTGCCCATTCTACCTTTAAAAACACCGACTTATAATAAGTTTCCAACTTATCAAAAATATCTCAAAATCAATAGTAATCATATTCTTTAAACACGTTTTTCACCCAATAGTTTTATAAAATCATAGAAAAATCATATACTCGGATCACAAAATCATAGAAAAATCATATTTATCAGGCACTGCACACTAGTTACCTAAATACCAAATATTTCTTATTCTTTTTTCTTTTCTTTTTTTCTTTTTTTTTCCTATACTAACCTGGCAAAGCATAAAATGGATATGCATGCCTTTCAATAATTATGTTGATGACAAAAAAAATCAGTCCTCTACAAACTAGACCGGGTCCAAGATCTACTGTAATTTGTGAAATGAATAGTTATTTAAAGTCGAAACATATAGCTTCGTTGTTTATTTAAGTTTGATTTTCATTTGCATTTCGTTGTAAATATCATTGAAATGATGAATAGTAGTCTGAGATATTAATTAAGGGATAGATTATCCTAATTGATGAAAGAGACCATTGATAATAACTTTCTAGCTAAACCATTGAAAACAATATTCTGAGCGTTGACCAATGGGAACACATTAATTTTATATACTGACATCTATTTCAACCAATCGTGAATTTCAACTACGGAAAACTAAAGAAACACGCACAAACTTCAACTTGGCGAATTTTCGAATTATTTTTTCAGCTTCACTAAAATAATGATATGATAATAACCAATTCAACGAAATGCCAATTGATTCCATATTTGACGCATTCAAGCATACGAAAGTAGACTTGTAGAGTACTCAAAAATACTATATGGATCATGGACTGACTAATTAATTAACAATCACTTGATATATCTACATGTTCAAAGTGGCATCACGTTCAAAGTTGCCATTATTGTCTTGCATCGCATACAATTGAAAGAAACTTCACATGTGAGGTTAGGAAAATTGACAATAACATACTTCCTCCTTTTTTCTTTTTTAAGATGTCCTAGCCTCAAGTATTAGGATTAAGACAAGTTAATAACCTTTGTCTATTCATTTAAATATATAATTTATCAATATATATATATATATATATATATATATAGGACAAGGTTCACATGCAAATAAATCCTAGTGTGAGAAGTGCGAATTATGCTTAAAACTATACAAAATCATGCTTACAGCTATACAGAATCATGCTTATGGTGCATGTTGTGCAAGCATAAAGCATGATTCTGTATAGCTGTCAATATGAATTTGTATAGTTTTAAGCATAATTCGCACTTCTCACACTAGAACTTAAATCTATATGAACCAAACTCTATATATATATATATATTTTATATATATATATATATATATAATTTATCTATTCATTCACTTTGAAAATATAATTTATCTATCTATTTAGCTTTGAAGATGGAGAGTGAAAAGAAAATTGAAAAGTTCATTTTTGAAATGTGAAAACATCTTATAAAAAAAACATAAGAACATATGCTCAGGACATGTGATAAAAATTAGAGTAATAGAATTTCATTTCATCTAAAAGCTCAAATTTATAGAGATGTGTTTAATCTATTCTTTTATTTATAATTTTCAATACCCTTCACTTGTGGTCTCGATTTTCAACTCTATCATTTGGGTAGGAGGCCCAATGAATACACACTTTCAATATAGGTGGAGTTGCTTTAAATGAAATTTGAACACACGACATTGGCATTAGCCAAAGAAAAGATCTGATACCATGATAGAATTTATAATGTGTGAAATCTATTATTTTATATTAATAAAGGGAATGCTAATTTGTAATTTCTATGTTGTTTAAAAACGTGACAATTACACACAGCCATTTAATTTAGTTTAATTTAGAGAGAGTGACCAAAATAGCCATTTTAATAAGTAAAATGATTAAAATAGTCACTGATAAATAAAAGGTATAATAATAGCCATATTTTGCATTTAGTATCAGATTTGTCCTTATATTAGTGTATTCAATAATTAATAATTAATAATATTAACGGATAATTTGATTTCTACAGACTATTAGTTTTAATTATATTATTATTTATAAAGTTAAAAAATATTATGCTATAATTTTGAATTTTTATATATAACTAACAAAAGTTCAAAAGTTCAATTAAATGCTAAAAATAATTATAAAAACCCTATTGGATAAGTGAACCCTAAAAATAATTATTAAATTAAATTAAATTATTATAAATTATAATTATCGACATACATTTATAAATATATTTCCAATTTTTTATTTGAATTCTAATTATATATCAATTCTAATTAATTAATAGAATATAAGGGCAAATCTGGTACTAATTACAAAATATAGCTTTTATTATACATTTTATTTATCAGTGACTATTTTAATCATTTTATTTATTAAAATAGCTATTTTGGGGATTAACACTTTAAGAATTTATACCGATTACATTTATTTTTTATTTTTTTTTTATTTTTTTTTAGAGAAAACTTCTTTACGGGCACTGCCCAAACGATGCGCTTTCATCATCTAAACGACTTAAAAAAAAATACACACAAATCATCTAAACGACTTCGTTTGTAATAAATCTGACAGTGTTGTAATTCGTACGGCAGTTAACCGTTTACTTTTGGCAAAAAATAATGCAATGCCGGTCTTAATAAAGATATTGTGACCACGAAATTATAATTAAGACCTTTTAGATGTGAAACTGTAACCTTGGAGAAATTTCACAACGGTCAATTGGAAAACAAAGCGACAAATTTATGAAGGTCAAGATCGACAGGTCAGAATAATATAATCTAAATTAAGCCTTTACGCTATAAAAAGAGCCCCAGGTACTCCATATGTTTCATAACAAAGAAGAAGATTATAGCAGAAAACATTAAAGCTAATTAATCTTTCACGATGGAATCTCTTAGTCTTCTTACCATCGCACTCACAGCCCTTTGTGCCTCGTTTCTGTTTATCATATATTACAAAAAATCACTTAACGATAGTCCACCTGGAAAGAAGCCGCTTCCCAGAGCAGGCGGCGCTCTGCCGATCATCGGGCACCTCCACCACTTCAGCGGGAAAGAGTTGGCCCACAAAACACTGGGCAATTTGGCCGACAAGTATGGCCCCGCCTTCACGATCAGGTTCGGTTCACAGACGAATCTTGTGATCAGCACCATGGAAATGGCGAAAGAGATCTTCACCACTCTCGACAGAGTTCTCGCCGACCGCCCCCAGATCGCCGCCGCAAGGATCCTCAGCTACAACTCCACCATGCTGGGGCTCTCCCCCTACGGCCCTTACTGGCGCCAGATGCGCAAGATAGCAACCCTTGAGCTCCTCTCCCACAAGCGCATCGACATCCTCACTAACATGCGCACCGTCGAGATGCGCACCTCCATGAAGGAGCTCTACGATCTGACTGCCAAGCAACGCAGCCTCGGTGAGACCGTTGACATCAAGCAGTGGTTCGATGACGTCATGCTCAACACCTCCATCCAGATGGTCGGCGGGAAGAGATTCGTTGCCGCCGGCGGGGAGAGTGACTACAGAGTCCACCAGAGGAAAGTGATGAAGGAGCTTTTCTACTATTTTGGTGTATTCAACCTGTCCGATGCGATACCGTCTTTGGCATGGCTTGATCTGCAGGGGCATGAGAAAGTGATGAGAAGGATTGCTAAGGAACTTGATGAACTCATGGAGGAATGGCTTCAGGAGCACAAGGAGAGGAGGAAGATGAAGAAGGCTGATCAAGATTTCATGGATGTTTTGCTCACCAGTTTGGAAGCTTCAGACATCCCCCAGAAAGAGGCAGACACCATCACCAAATCCAATTGCCTCAACATGATCTTGGCAGGTAGTGATGCTCTCATGGTTACCCTAACATGGGCTCTCTCTCTTCTCCTCAACAACCCCTCTACTCTCAAGAAAGCTCAGGAAGAGATCGATGCACTCGTGGGCAAAGACCGACGAGTGACCGAAGCCGACACCAACGACCTGCCCTACATTCAATCGGTCATCAAGGAGACCCTGAGGTTGTACCCTGCCGCTCCCTTGATCGCCCTCCATTGTGCATCAGAGGATTGTACCTTGGCCCCCGATAACTATCACATACCTAAAGGTACGCGTTTGATGGTAAATCTGTGGAAGATACACCGTGATGAGAGGACGTGGCCCCAGGCTACTCAATTTAAGCCAGAGAGATTCCTAACCACCCACAAGGACGTTGATACGAAAGGTTATAACTTTGAATACCTTCCTTTCGGTTCGGGAAGGAGATCTTGCCCCGGAACTGCTCTAGCTCTTCGGATGGGCCACTTCACTCTGGCTACACTTCTTCATTGCTTTGATGTTACCAAAGCTTCTGATGCGCCTATAGATATGACGGAGAGCCCTGGCCTAACCAATTTGAAGGCAACTCCTCTTCAAGTTTATCTTGCTCCCCGCCTCCGTCCTGAGATCTACGGCGCTTGAATATTCTTTGCTAGCTTTTTGAACCAACCTATACTAGCTAGGTTTATTCTACGGCTGAAATAATTAGTGCATCAAGCTATATATTGTTGCAAAAGCAAACATATATAGCTACGTTGCGCTTTCAATTCCTTTTTTTTTTTTTTTCTTTTTTTTTTTTTTTAAATTTTCATGTTTAGTTCTATTTAATTTGTATTCAGTTCCTCTATTCTTTTACCAATCAATTCTTGCTTTCAATTTTTAGCTAGTGCTTGTTTGAATTAGCTCTTCTTTTTTATCAAGAGTAATATATCGTTAACGCAAAAAATCCAGTGAGGCCGATTGACGAGCCCGTTTTTCGTGCTCTTTTCAAGTCTGTTTGCTTCTCTATCTAGTCAAGTTGTGTGTCTGGGAGGACACTTGTAGGGGTTTTAAAGGTATCTTGAGCAAGGCAGATCTCATTCCGTGGAAGAAGCAAGATACACATCCTTGAAGCTAGTCAAGATGCAGTTCATGACAATGTACCGCACGGGATCAGAATCTGGCCAGACCACACGGAGTTGGTCAAGGAAGGAAGAAAAGGGCATCATGGTCAAAACAAAGAAAGAGAAAGGCAAACAAGACAAGGAAGTATTTGGAGCTCAAGGCTAGGAAGTGCTTGTTGCTGTGATATACATTGGATCCAGATCTTGGGATGACGCTACACCAAGCCACAGCACAAGTCAAGGCAGGGAACTTACTGGTCAAGGTAAACCCGATCTCATCCAAAGTTTAATTATGAAAAGCAATCCAGGAAATCTCGCCATCAACTTTTGGATGGATTCGATAGCGGAGGGTGATTGAAGCCAAAAATGGGAAGTCTCCGAGCTAACCCTAGACGCGTGAGAAGCCGCCGCCAAGCCTAAGCCCACTTACATTGCTTATACATTCAATGTTTGGCCGAAGGCCGGGGCATCTTCGATCTCACGAAAGCTGCCACTCTTTACTTCATTCATTTTTATGTTTATGAGTGTTGGGGAGGAAACAAACAAGTCATACAGGCATCTTTCAATTCTGTAATGTTGTTGGCCTTGATTTGGGTTGGTCCGATCAAGAGGATCTTTTGAATTTCGTATTTTCAATCCAAGTATATTTTCTTCTTATATTATTACATCTTTTAATTTCAGCATGAGTAACTACGTTTTTATACTTGGTTTGGGTGAGATGAATTAGATCTAAATAGTGTATGCCTTGGGAGGTCGAAACGTTTTTCATAATTATTTATACTTATTCCTGAAAGACTAGGTCAAGGGATCCTAAAATTGGATAAGCCTTGGGTGTTATTCGGCCGGTAACATTTGAGTCTTGTTTAATTTACAAACAATAACCGGATCAAGGTGTTGATTCTTTATTCACCTCGGATAGTGTGCGTAGTGTGGGTGTTTGTGGTCGTGTGCCTTGAGCATGCTGTGGGCCAGTTGGGCTGCCTAGAGCTTTATGCTGTCAAGACAGGATCTTCGCATCCGAGGAAATTGCCTTTGTCAAGTCGGGATTGGTAGGGGGTAACTCTATCTCAATTTCCATATTCTGTATGGGCATGCCGGGCAAGGTAGGGTGTGTGCATGACACATGACAATTGGGGGCACACCCTATTGATTAAATTGCCTTTAACCAACGACATGTATGAATAATGAAATATTATTGAACCAATGACCAAGGCACTATCGTAGATCTAAGAATTCAAACTCAAGCCAAGTTATTTTTATCACTAATGATTTTTTTGTTTTATTTCAGTCATTGTTACTTTCAGTTTGCAGTTTATTTCCACACTGGCCACTTCTCTTGCCCAAGGCAAAACCCAGAAAAACAATTGTGACAAGGCAGAAGTTCACCAACTCCCTACGGATCGACCATGTACTTGCCACTAGTGGAACCTAGCTAGTGCAAGGGATAGGACTACAAATTTATCTTGACAAAGTCACCAGGACTCAGCTCCGTCACCGGCCACACCATGCGGTCGAGTTCTCATTTGGGTCTCCCCAACTTGATCCAAACTCATATTTTTGAAGAAAAAAAATCTTCATCAAAAGTGGCAATTGTCGTTAATAAAAGTGCTATTTGTTGTGAATAAAAGTGCCAATATAATGTGATAATCAATTTTTTTTCATTTTTTTAACAACTTATTATATAGATTTGATATTATGGCTTATTTATATAAATATTAGTTATTTATACATCTCTTGAGTGATTAGACCATATTCTATTTTTCAGGATTTAAAATATTCGTTATTCTCATATTTTCTTTAAAAGTGTCATTTATCATGAATAAAAGTGACAATCTTGTTATGATCGAAATATTCAATTTCATCAACTTGAGATTGTATTGAATTAAAAATCGCCATTTGCTCACTTGAGCATTATTTTATTCGATTTTTTCAATTGTTTTATATTCTAGTACCTTATAAATTAATATAGGAATCATAAAATTTTAAAAATCAATGCTCGATTTATTATTTTTTATTTTAACTTAAAAAATAAGTAATAAAATAAATCGAGCTTTGATTTTTATTTATTTTGTAAAATTAATAATTTCTATATTAATTTATAAGGTATTAAAATATAAAATAATTGAAAAAATCGAACAAAATAATGCTCAAGTGAGCAAATAATGATGGTGCCCACGAAGGTGCCCACCGGGAGGTAAGTAGCATATCATTTCTCTCTCTCTCTCTCTCTCTCTCACTATATATATATAGGGTATAGATCAAGTGAAAACTATTTATTTGGTGCAATCTAAAAACTTTTTTAGATAGTAGATCTAAGTAGATCAATGGTTACAATCAATTATGAGTTTTTATATATTTATTCAATTATGCATATTTAATGAGGGTGCTAATGTAATTAACCCATTCAGTAACGGTTTCTTTCCTTAATTCTAGGGATTCCTAATCATGTGCATATATTTTAACTAATCTTTTATTAATCAATCGAAAGTTTTGTTATTTTCTCTTTAATTCATTTGCATTACGTAAAGTTTTTTTTTTATTTTTATTTTTTATCTTCATTGCTTTTATTCTATTTTCATTTATTTTTTTTACTATTAATAAAATATTAAAACAAAATAAATATATGGTTTCAACACCATAATATGCATAATAATTTCAATTTAGAGGCATAATCTTATTTGTGTAAATGCATAATTATTTACACTCATATGCATAAACACGTTAAATATAACTACATGTTCAAGAAACAAATACAATATTGCAAAAAAAAAATGCATAATCAAAACACTATATATGCAATATGGATTGTAAAAAAATGCATAATCAAATATATTTTGAATAAATAATTATGCAATGATTATACTAAAATATGCAACAACTTAAATTAAAATATGCATAAAAAAATAGCAATAAATGCAATATATTTTTTTACTAATGGTTTGGTTTTTTCGGCTACTGTTTGGATTCTCAACAAGGGTTTACTTTTCACAGCCTAAGGTTTAGTTTTTCCAAATAAGGTTTAGGGTTTATTGTTAATATAACTAATATTCTAACCTGTAGAGAAAAAAGTAATTATGTATTATTTTAAAACCTAAACCCTAAACACTAAGTGCTCGTTTGGTTCAAGTTGGGTAACGAAAACGGAATAGAATCAAGTCAAGTAAGGGAATGGTAATGATAATGGTTACTTTTATTGAGTGTTTGGTTCAATATTAGAAAGGGAGTCACTTGTGAGGGGGGTTCCCTTTCTCCTTGTTTCCTCTCCTTCTTGAGGGGTAACAATGTAATGGATTGGGTTACCCCCAAGTAAGGGAAATGGATAACATATTACTCAATCAAACAATATGTAATAGAATCAATTACTTGATTCTCATTCCATACCCAAAAAAACTTGAACCAAACATGGGCTAAAACTTTATTTGGGAAAATTAAACCTTAGGTTGTAAAAAGTAACCCTTTTTGGGAACGAAACAATAGCCGAAAAAACAAAATCCTTAGTAAATAAAATTGTTGCATTTATTGTATTGGTTATGCATATTTCAATTTAAGTTGTTGCATATTTTAGTATAAGTTATTACATAATTATTTATTGCAAAAATACATAATCAAAACATCATATAGTAACATGGGTTGTAAACAAAATATTATATATAAAACACCGATCGAGAAAAATGTATAACCAAAATATCATAGGAGTATATGCAACATCGATCGTAAAAAAATGCATAATCAGAACAACATATATACAACGCCAATTGAAAAAAAAATGCATAACCATAATTTCATATATGCTAAATTAAAAATTAAAAATAAATATTTCTACAAAATGCATTATTGTAGTAAAAGTAATGCATTATCTGCTAACTAATGCATATATAATTCAGAAATGCATTAGGACTATAATGTGATTATCAAATCAATGTATATATGTTGCTGTAAATAAATGTGCATTATCTTCTTGAGTAGATTTAGTGATAAAATAAATGATATTGATACATTGAAGATTGCACAAAAATTTATTGGAGTATAAAAAATGCATAAAAATTTAATGAAACATGCATGAAGAAATGTATTATATGCATAAAAGTACTTTTCACACAAGATTAGTTGTGCAATCGATAGTAAAAGCATAAATTGTTTTCTCTTTGTATAGATTAGTCGTGCAGTTAGAAAATAGATTTAATTCAATGAATTCCATTAAAATACATTATGATTAAACATTAAATGACTATCAAATAATGCATAATTTTTAATTTTTTATAAATGAAATGCATTAACACCTCTCATTTTTTATTTCATAATAATATATAAGCAAGCCTTTTAAATACGATATGCATCACGGTTCTAATCAAAATGCATTGTTATAGTAAAGAAATGTATTTTTTTTATAAATTAAAGCACATGTTTCTATCAAAATAATGCACGATAACTATCAAAATAATGCACGATAGACATATATACATTACCATATAAGGTAATGCATAATAAAAGGTCGCATAATGTATAATTAAAGATAATGTATTTTTTTTGACAAGCAAAGATGCATAATAATAAGTGAAAAGTGCATAGAAACCTAATGAAAAATGCATTGGATTTATAAACATATATTGCCATATAAAAAAATGAAATATAAATAGTTAGAATATGATTGTTTATTTGTTATGTGGAATTAGATATTTAGATCCCATTATAGATGGCCGTAATTTAGGAATGTAATTTCTTACTAAAATAAATGGACATCATTACCCTTAAGTGCATTAAATATGCAGGAAAATTAGCAATAAAAATGAAATTCAACTCCGCATGTCATGATCTTGGCCACAAAATACACTTAGATCTATGGACTAAAAAAGTTTTTAGTTTCTACACTATTAATAGTTTTCACCAGAATCAAACTCTATATATATATATATATATATATATATATATATATATATATAGATGATGGATCATATGTAAATAAATTCTGATGTGAGAAATAGGAACAGATCTGAACCATTGATCTTAGTTAGATCTATGGTTGATATTGATTTAAGCATGATTACAAGGTACAATAAGCATAATTATATTTAAGCATCAATTTGTATATTAAAAATCACAATTATATATTAAGCATAACTATATGCAGATTTAAGCATGAATTTGTTACCTTTAAGTATTATTCTCATTTCCTCACGCCATAATTTATTTACACACGAACCCTTCCCTATATATATATATATATATGAGTAATAAAAATATATTATACCCTTCATAAGATAAAATATTCACTATTCTTGTATTTTTCGTAAAAGTGACAATTATCGTGATTAAAAGTGTTAATAGTTCTGAATAAAAGTGACAATCTCTGTGATGTTTTAAAAGTATCAATGGTTATGAATAAAAGTGTCAATTAGATCCAGTGTCAATACTAGATATTTCCTAAGGATCCGTTTGGTAGTCTAGATATCATGGGGTAGATAGACTTATCTCACAATATACGAGTGTTTGGTATCATTGATTAGCTTATTCGGAAGGCCCGTGTTTTACAGTGAGTTGGGGTACAACAGTCAACCATTGTTCCCCTTTTGTATTGTGGTCAGACCGCCCTACGATAGCTAAATCCCTTTTGAACTGTGCTTTATTGAAAGTCGCTTGAATCCCATTTTACCATTCCTGATTCTCAAATCCTCAAAGCTTAATTTTTATTTTTTTTCAACCTAGATTTTTGCAACAATGAAGTCGACTTTGATATTTGAACTAAGATAAGCCGGTGAGAATTAATGAAAGCGACTATGATATTCTACTGAGTAATCGGCTAGCATCCTGAATGCTCCCTCATCCAGACCTACTTTTCAATTTGGGGTCAATTTTCAAAATCAATTCAAAAGGTTCTTACTACTAGGGTGTAACACCCTGCCCCCCAGGACATGTAAAAATGTTCATCCGGGACATGTGCGCTACGGGTGGAACGTTAAAGGGTTGATGAATAATTGTTGAACTTACTTCTTACTTTTGATTGAGGAATGAATTAGGTAACTGAAGACGGAAGATGTATTATCGAATGAGGAATTCAAGGGCTAAGTGCAAAAGGATCAAGGAAGAAATGCAGACTAACTATTTAATTACATCTCGACACTCTGAATATGCTATTATACTTTAAGGAATAATGGATCTAAAAGAAATGAAATCAAGAATGATCATGATTACAAATTACTCTTGCTTTACATTCTCTAATTATCTTACTTAGTTACATTAACAATATCATCTCTTCTACTTATCTTACTTATTAACTCATGGCATAAGTCTATTGCAAAAGCATAGGTGTGACACGTGTATGAAGACACATGTCACGGAGCTATAACCAAAATATCCCAAATTCTCGGCTCGCCTCGCTTTCAACCCATCGCTTCCAGTTAACCTGCACGTTTAGAAATACATATAAGGTGTAAGTACATTGATTGTACTTAGTGAGCTTGTAGCCCAAAAATAATGCCACTTAAGGCTATAAGAATAGACTTGCCAAATTTTTAGCAAACTCATGGGTTTTAGAAGAGAACCTAAGTTGCAAGTTTGGAAATACTTTTGCATGCTCTTAATAGTTCTATATGATCATGCTTTAACATATGTGCGCATAAATAATTAAATATGATGTAAACCAATTCTACAGAGAAGAGTTGTGCCGAGAGGTTGGCCGGCTACTCGAGCACCTTCCCGTTCTTGTGTACACACATCCTTCTGACCTCTTGATTCAGAATGGCCGATATCATTTGACTGGTTGTAGACTGGCTGTGCATGCCGGAGAAAATATGGCAAGTCTAGATTCATAACAATAAGCTTATGCATAACATGCAAAATCATATCATAAAACTTTGGCAAAACTTTTTTATATATAGGAAAGTAAAGCTCACATTTTGATAAGCACCAGCAAGCAAGCAATCAATTAGTCTTCAGCTCTCCTTTGTCGCCTTGTCTCCGAAGCTAGCAATCTATTCACACATAATATATTAATACTAGTTCCTAACATTTAGCTTATATATTGGACCCCTTAGTGTATAGCTATACTTGTGCTTTTCCTCTATCCTAATTTAATTCATTACCCTCATATACTTATACCTTATTAGGTTAAAGATGTAAAAGGGATGATAAGAAGCTAATGAATATTGGGTATGAAGGTTCATATTCAATCAATGAATTAGGAAATCAAGTTCCTATACTTAGCCATTTGAAAACTTGACTTGCTACTTAAGGATTGGTCTTAGAGGCTTCACTTGGTAATTAAGAAATGATCTTTGAATGAGAGCTAAGACTTATATCTTTGACATGAAAATGATTCAATGAGACTGGACATGTCAATTGATCACAATGATTTAGTTTTTAGAAGTCACTTGCTTATCAGGAATGAAGCTTGGTAATGATATGGAGTGAATTGGCCTCGATGAAATAATATTCAAGGCTTAAATGAAATAACATAAGTTACATGAAGAATCTAACTTAGAATTCATGAAACTAATCTTTGGTAGATTTGCCATACTTCAAATAATAGACTATACCTGAGCATGTGACCTTTGATTGAGGAATATGACATATTGATGGAAAGCTAAGACACATAGCTTTCTGAGAATGTTGGTTTGAGGTTTTGGAGTTGAGTGGTTCATGAGCTATAAGCCAAACCTCACCACTGTTCATGCAAGAAACACTGCAATAGTTCGATAAATTATTTATTTCTCTCTTGGTATAACTTGAATTAAGGCATGGCTTATCAATATGGAAAGCTAAGACATGAGGCTTTAACATAGTTTAATTTTAGATTTTTATCTCAAAGGGTTGGAATTTATACACTCATCAATTGAGAGGTTGAGCTCTAGAAATAGAAGCAGTGCAGATTCAATACTCCGACTTTGAAAGGCCGTAACTCATTCAATACGTAACATATAGAGATTCACAAGCTAGAAAACTAAAATTTGGGATGTGTAGAATGAGTTCATGTTTCACACTTGTACTGAGATAAGCAATGGATCATGGTAAAAAATGTAGGTCAAAATCCAAGACGCAGCTAATTTTTGGAATTCGGTAGATTTGACATGTTAACTTCAAAACATCACTGCCAACTCATAAGAGCTTGGTTTTGAGCGTGTGACATATGTAAAGCTGAGCTCATGAACTTCAATATGAAAAAAGAATCAAGTTAAAAAGATTAATGGTTTTCAAAAGAATCAAGTTCGCTAGTTGGCTGAAAATTCTTGAAAACATATTTATCGATTTCTGGTGAATCAGTCACCAAGATCATTATCCTATGAACTCTAAATTAAGGAATCGAAGCTCAAAATATCAAGATCGACACAAGGACTTCATTATACAGAGGCTATAAAATTCGGACTTGAGGTAAATAATGAGAGATGACAACAATTATACATCAAATTTCATCAAGTTTACTTTAGATCAAGAATATGATGAAAGATCTAACATGCATGACCATAGCTCTTAGGATCCGAATTTGAAGCATGATTTATTAGACTCATATCATCATCTACAACATGAATCTAAGCTTATATGATCAAGGGAGAAGTTTTTACCGATTGATCTTGAAGAATATTGCCTTGATGAGAAATTCGACTCTTGCATGTCCTAGTTGCAATCGTTTGCTCAATGATCTATATCCATATTCATATTCTCCATGCTTAATAATAGGGGAGTGCAATGTTTGAATGTTATCGGAGATGGTTGGAGGTTTTCCGGTCGCCGGTAAGTGCAAGGGGACGGCGGCGATCGGAGGAGAGAGGGGAGGCCGGAAATTCTATAGAGAAGGACTATCTCTCTCTCTCTCTCTAAAACTTGTTATGAGATTTTGAAATGAATAAAATAAAGAAAAATGGTTGAAAAATATATTTATACTCACTCCTCATCACCTCCATGATCGACACTTGTACACATTATTGAGTGATGGTATTTTCTCCCACTTATTCTCTTACTTGGTGATCATCACTCATGTCTCCTATGACACTTTTATGTATCTAAATTTAATTCTATTAATGTATAAGAATATATATGGTGTACAATTAATTATACACCATAGATTTATTGTGATTTTAATCACTTCAAGCAAAAATCTATGCACACATTTAATCATACAAGCAATTGTTCATGTAATCACATACAGTAATCATGTAACCAAGCATTCAAGCACATAAAATCATTGTAGCTAATATGTTCTCACGCTCATATACTCATGTTTGTAGAATAGCATATATTGATATTCACAAAATTTCGTTTAATTACTACTGTTGCCTGAATAATTTATCAATTATCGCTAGACCTTTATGTGCTTGCTTATTCTTATATACTAGCGCGAAATGGCATAAGATTGCTAAAATAGTTATCGATCCTAGAATCTAATTTTCATCATGCTATTCGGCTATTTAATTAATAAATCGTTGCTCAAAATATCATGAGATTGCTAATATAATTATCGAGCTAAATTCTTTAAATAGCCACGATAGCTACTTCGTAAATCATCGAGCTAATAGTTCATAAATAATTATTTGCAACTAAAAATAAAATAAAATAAGGCTCGACGCTTTATTAATATAAAAATTTTGAAAAGATCAAAATTTTCCGGTATGGATTTTCAGGACTGTTACATAGGGTTCCCATACAGTAGTATTCCAGCAAAATACCTCACACTTCCTCGCAAAAATTCTCGTTCGCGGTGTTTGTGTGTTGGAAATTTCTTCCAGCAAAATACCTCGCACTTCCTTGCAAGCTTTTGGGGGATAATACTAAAAATTATATGAATTCAATTTCAGTGAGTTTATTTTTATTTCTTTAATCTTGATCCACAATCGTATTCGCTCGCTAGCTCCGTTCCAAAGTATCCAGGGTTGCTTCAATGTTTGTGTGGCTAGATTTTTGGGTTCGAAGATTATCATAAAATCGTTTGGGCTATCAGAAAAAAAAAAAAGTTAATTTGGGGTGGGTTAAATGAGTAATTTTAGTTTTTAGTCATGTTATAATCTTGATTACCAAACACGTGCTTACATTGTTAGTCTTTGATACCAAACACCCACATCAATATTTTACTTGTGATCTAATAGCAAGCATCAATAAATATATCTCCTCAAACTTTTTTCTTGTCATGGCTTATCACAACTAGCCTACCAGACAAGGCCTAAGTAGGATTTAGAAAAGTTGGTTAGATATTTGAAAGGATTTCTAGGTGTAGCATTTATTTCAAGAATAATTCGTGTTATTATTGCAAAAGAAGCTTAGAATATTATCAAGGAGGAATTTCAAGGTAATGTAAAAGTTCGTATGATTACACAACAATCCTTGAGAAGAGAACTTGAAAATCTAAAGATGAGTGATTCCGAGGCTGCAAAAGATAATTTCTCTCGATTTATGGAAATAATCAATTAAATGAGACCTTTTAGAGAAAATATCTCTGATGAGAGAATTATCTAAAAAGTCTTAATCAGCCTCACGGGGAAAAATGATCCGGTAGTGTCTATTCATTTTTGTACTTTTTATTATGTTTGTATGTGTATATTTATCTAAGTCGTAGATTTTAGTCATTGTTTTGCTCGTTTTCTCAATTTTCGTCGTGTATTATGTTTCTTTGTAGTTTTTATTCATTTGAGTAGAGGTTTTGGCATGAAAATGCAAGGCTTCAAATGAAGAATGAAGTTGAGAGTCAAGAAAAACAAGCATTTGATGCACTTCTTTAGTGTTTCATGTTTGTATATGGCTTAATTGGTTAATTGTTATAATTTTATTAAATATTTCACTACTTGGTTACTATTGACTGATTTTATAGGAAAAGGAGAGAATATTTGATAATGAGAACAATCACATATTGAAGTTCGATTTGATAGGAGTCCATAGCAAAATATGGAAGTCAATTCGGAGTTCGGAAGAAGTAGAGCTGGATAAAAAAAAAATTGATGTGCACAGCCGAGCGCCCACAACATGCAACCGTGCATCAAAGAGCATTTTCTTTGGGCCCGCACACGGTCTAGTGCGCGACCACGTACATGCGCGGTCATTTTTAGAAGGATGGCAGGTGCTCGAGAGCCTAGTTTTTTTGACCCGAGCTGCGTGCTCCCAAGCTTAGTGGTCTGAGCCGAGGATTTTTGAATTCTTGCGATTTTGACTCCTTTTTCTCATACTTTCCTCCCCAAATTATTTGCATTTGAGTCCACCACCAAATACACAATACATACCTATTTGAGCTCTATATGAAGGAGGCTACGCACTCCACAAACTCTAGATCTCATTTTAGTTGTGTTTTCCTCTCATTTTGTAACTTGTAACTTCGCCATCTCTCCAACTTTCGAAAATTAAATTTTTTGTTTATGCTGATTGTGGTTATATATTCTTTTATTTTTTCTTTTATTTTTTACGCTATCTAACCCCAAATGTATAAATATAATTCTAAATTAAAACACTCTTCTAGGTTATAGGATTCTTTTGGACAACCACATTCCAATCACACAAACACACACTGGCCTTGAATTTACATCTTGATATTGATTTAGAGAGAAATATTTTGGATTGAGTTGGAGACAAAGACACCAACGATTTCTAGATATTAATTGGAGATTAAGACTGAGAATTTATGTATAGGTTTCTTGTTATCTTGTTTCTTCTATCATGTTTACCCTTAAAGTTGAGATTTCTGCTTCTACGGGCATGAATAACTAAATTTTTATCCGTAAAAATTTGTTATAAATTAGCTTTTATAATATGAATTATATGGTTTGATTGCTTTACCTACTTGTGTTCTTAGTTTGTATGGATATTTTGAAGGCTTTATTCTCATATATTCTTTGAGTATCGAGAGATGATGGTCGATACAAGAATGAGAAAATTCTGCATAATTGTTCAATAAACCGAGATGGTGAGTTATTGTGAAAGTCTTTTGATCCTTGAGCATTTAGTAGTTATGGACTAGATAATTATTAATTAGAGACGATATTTTTAGCTTGTAATCAAATGTTCGATGCGGCTTGAGAGCTGGCTAGAATGAACAAGATATCTTCTTGCATAATAGGAATTAAACCCTAAATTAATTTAGTAGAGTAAGATCGAATCAGTTACAATCTTAATTAAATTTCACTGTATTTCTTCATATTCATTCTCTCCTTTGTTTTCCCATTTATTTTCCTATATTTAATTAAATACTCTAATTTTAGCTCATCGCCCCCTTGATAATTTGAAGTCGAGTATATAGAAATAACATAGTAATTGATCGATCTTACTTTTCAAGGGTGATTTAGGCACGGAAACAGAGAATTAAAGAACACAAAAGTAAAGGACACAAGGGATTTACGTGGTTCGATCGAGAGATCTACGTCTACGGGGCGAAAAGTATGTATGCTTTATTAGCTTTATGCGTGAGGCTTACAAAAGATTGTTCTTCCCTCTTCATCTATTCTAAACCCCTATTTATAGATATTTTTACATAGAGTTCTACTAGGATAATAATTCTTCTCCAACTTGGACTCTTGAGCTTTATCTCCTCCTTTCGTGGATAAACACCGAACTTCTAGATCTCCTTTGGGATTAGAGTTGTAGTTGGTGTAGGACTCGAAGTTACCTTGTTGGAGTGTTGGGCCGAGGTGGGCTGAGCAGTGTCTTTAAAGGAGCCGAGCTTACTGGGCCGAGCTGAACCATTCGAGTGCAATTATATTGGGCTTGATGCTTGGGCCTAGTAGCTAGGCCATATCCTATCACACATCCCCCCCCCCCCCCCGAAAAAGATATAGAAGTGAGGTGTGATGTGGGGCAGAACAGTGAAGTGGGTGAGTGTAAAATGGCAATTCCCCGTCGAATGTGAGAAGTCCACGAAGTCGAACTAACTTCCTCCTCGTGAAGACGAGGTTGGTCTTGAAATTACATTGCCCCGTCGAAATTGAGATTTCGATGAAGTCGGAATGCATGCCGCCTCGTTAAGATGAGGTCGGTCTTAAAATTACATTGCTCCGTTGAAATTGAGATTTCGACGAAGTCGGAATGCATGCCGCCTCGTTAAGACGAGGTCGGTCTTAAAATTACATTGCCCCATCGAAATTGAAATTTTGACAAAGTCGAAATGCATTTGGCAACAAGCCGGATGAGGCAATCTTGGTTGGAAGAGCGAAGCCGAACACGGAGCGATGATTGGAGTCCCGAGTTAGTGGGACACGTGTCGCGCTGTGGTGGTGGGAGTGGAAAAGGGCGGAAGTTTTTGAATAAAACTTCCGTTGTACGCCATTTTCCCTTACTTTGCCCTAATTTCTGAAATTGAGAGTGAGAGAAACTTGTCGCTGTTCTTCTGCATTATCGCAGTTCTGCCACTCGATTTTGCACGGTTTTCAACCGGACGTTCCTCTATTTGCCGCCATCATTTGTTGTCGACAAGTAAGTTATTCGACTATGTCTGTGAATTCGTCTCCTAGTTCGAGTGAAAATAGGCTTTTAGGGTTTTCCGACTCGCCGCCGGCGACTTCCAGTCGGGGCGGGGAGGTGGAAGTAGATATTTTTTCTGTAAAGTCTTCTTGTCCGGTTAGGCATAGGGTAGTTTTTCCGCCGCCGTTGAAGTCGGAAGATAGGGCTTTCATATTTCCGTCGGTCCTTAAGGGCCCAGAGATTCTTAGTTTAGCCCAAAATTATTTATTTCCTGATTATGTGGAATGGATGGTTCCTCAGCCTGATGATAGGGCTTCGGAGCCCCCTCATGACTTTGTCACTATTTACGAGGACTGTTTGCACCACGGTCTTCGTCTTCTGTTGCCTTCTGTATTTGCCGGACTGCTAAGAAAGTTCGAGCTCCCTTTAGGTCAACTTTTTCCGAACTCTTTTTGTCAATTGTGCGCTCTCGGTGTGATGGCGAAGCGACACGGGTATGACCTTAGTGTAGATGTGATTCTTAGGTTCTTTCAGCTGAGGCCGTGCGGTGGTTGGTTTTATCTTTCACCTCGTCTCGGTTTTAAGGTTGAGACGAAGTTAAAAATTACGAACTGGCAGTCGAAGTTTTTCTTCTGCCGGTTCGGTGAAGTTCCCGAGTTTGTGTGGAAGGTGGAGAAGTTAGGGAAACAAAAGACGGAGTTGTCTTTTAGTAAGCTGGAAGGGAAACTCAATGCCCACATCGAGGAAGTGTTTTCCGAGGCTGACCTGGCTCTTGCGGGGCTGAGCCCGTATGATCCCGCTTCGATGGAAGAGCCGGTGAAGGGTGAGGCTGCATTTCCCTATTTATTGTGTAGTTGATACGCACATCGTTTGACTAGTCTTATTTCTTTTGCAGTGAAGCTAGTGAAAGACAGGAAGAGGCCGAGGTCCGAGGATCCTATAGTGTTGGAGAAGGGGGGTTCCGAGGCGTCCTCGGAATGAACTGTGAGTGTACTGGGGTCATCTCCACTGAGGTCGCCCTCTCCTGAATCGTTAGTTCATCGGGCTAAGGTGCCAAAGCTGAATAAGAAAGCTTCGGCAACTGGCGACAAGACTCTAACCATAGGCCAGTCCCTGGTGAGTGCGGCTTTCCCGGTGGTGGACCTAGAAGAACAACGCCGGGTTTATCCCGAGGTAAGTAGTTCAACCCTCTCTGTGTTGGGTTTATGTTATTCGTGCGCTGATGTTTTTTGCCATCTGCAGGATGTCGACCTAGTGACGGTGAGCTTCCACAACTGGGTGGACGGGCTGGTGAAAGGCGCGTCCACCCTCACTGGCTTCCTGAATGATAGGGTCTCGAAGTATAACGAGATTAACCGTGTCAGGCATCAGCTGGAAGAGGAGAAGGTCGGCTTAACTAGCGACCTTGACGCTGCCGTGCTGGAGGCCAAGGAGGCCAAAAGGAAGGAGGACGACGCTATTGCCGCAGCTGATGCGGCTTGGACTGAGGTAGCCTTGCTGAAGGCTAAATTGGAATCGGCTGAGGCCGACGCTGTGGCTCGTCAAGGGCCAGTTCTCCGAGCCTATACTGAAAGGCTCTTTCTATCCGAGTTCTTCTCGGGTTTATGCGGCGATGTGGCTGAGGTGATGACGGCTCGGAGTGTCTCCGAGACTTTGGAGGCTATTGCCGAGGACATTCTAGACCTCGATATAGCGAAGTACGAGCACAAGGAGGTGTCCGTGGAGGAACTGAATCGAGCCTTGCAGAAATTGTGCTGAAAAATCTGAAGGCGGTTCCTCTTCTTGAGAGCCTGTTGTCTTCTACCAACCTGTTCACCGCCGAACTGATTCGGGAAAGTCCAGTGGATCGTGATCCTGACATGGATGCAATCGTTGCCGAGCTGAATGTCGCTCCGAGAAGAACCGAGGCTGAGAACGGAGCTGGTGGCGATGCCGGAGGGGAGGCCAAAGTGCTAAAAAATGTACCTCAAAATGAGGAGGAGGTCAGTTGATCGCCTCCTCGTCTTTTTTTCTTTTTCTTTTTTATTTCTTTTTGTAGCATGTACTTCGTCATCAATAGGATGATGCGTTTTGCTGAAGTAATGAAAACTTTATTTCAATTCGTATGAGACTGTAAAAGCTTGTCGGCCTAAGTTATTGCAATATCTGACCCCAGAGATGAACTCATCGAGCTTGCCGAATTCCGGTCCGAGTTTGGGAGTGTTGGATGCGGTCTCCATGGCTTATTTGGAGGGTCCAAGTGAATCACCTCATCTGGGAGGGGTGTCGAGAGCTTCTGGCGGGCGAGGTCGAGCTCGTGGTTCCAGTTCTGCTAACCAAGGTAGGGCTCCCACTGCTCGCCTGTCCGTAGAGGTCGGGGCATGCAAGCTGTAGATTACATTATGGGTTTGCCCGATCCTCCAGCCAGGCCTAGTTTTGTTGATAGGTGGCTCAATTTTAGTAGGTCGTCTAGCTCGGGAGCACCTCCTTAATGTAAATACCAATATAATTGTACGCATTCTTTTCTTATACGAAATAAGATAGATTTTTTTTTGTACTCTTACTTATGCATTCATTATAAGTGTTGCACTTATTGGTTTGTCTTTCATAGCATTTTTTATCAAAGAATGAAGTTCGGCCTTATACGGCTTACTTCGCGGAAGTGTGGTTTATTTATGGCTCACTTCGTCTAAGGACGAAGTTTGGCCTTCTATGGCTCACCTCGTCAGATGACGAGGTTTGGCCTTTGTCGGCTCACCTCGTCGACGAGGTGTGGTCTTTTTCGGCTCACCTCATCAGATGACGAGGTTTTGGCCTTGTTCGGCTCACCTTGTCAGATGACGAGGTTTGGCTTTTGTTCAGCTCACCTCGTCAGATGACGAGGTTTGGCCTTTGTTTGGCTCACCTCGTCAGATAACGAGGTTTTTGGTCTTGTATGCGCGTTTATAGTATATACTCCATGGTTGGGGATATTAAATACCCTCGTCAGGGTTTAAAAATACTTGAACGAAATAATTTGCACAAGTGGAAAGAAAAATGTTTAAAATAAAATATGCAAGACCAACAGGAAAAAATACGAACTTTATTGATAAAAAATTAAAGTCAAAATTTGAACAGGATGACCTGACTCATTACCTAACCAACCTAAGATGAAATGACCTTTACTCATTTCCACCTATGCGAAGTATTTCTTTAGATGAGAAACATGCCAAGTTCGGGGTATTAGCTCACCAGATAGATAGGCGAGCTTATATGACCCTTTGCCGAGGACTTCTTCAACTCGGTAATGTCCTTCCCATGTGGCTTGTAGTTTGCCGAGCTTTTCTGCCTTGATGACTTCGTTATTCCGAAGTACGAGATCGCCTACTTGGAATTGTTGGAATTTCACTCTTTGGTTATAGTACCGAGCTACTTGCTGCTTGTACTTAGCTTCCTTGATGTAAGCCAAATCCCGCTTCTCTTCCAGTAGGTCCAAATCAGCTCGTACTGCTTCTTCATTGGCTTCGGCTGAAAATTTTAGCGTGCGGTGGCTCGGCAATCCGATCTTAACCGGGATGACAGCTTCGGTTCCGTACACCAAACTGTAAGGTATTTCTCCGTTTGAAGTCCGGGGAGTTGTTCGGTATGACCATAGGACTTGGGGTAGATTTGCTGCCCAATCTCTTTTAGCTTCGTCAAGTCGGGTCTTGAGTCCCTTGACAATTGTTCTGTTCATAACTTCGGTTTGGCCGTTTGCTTGAGGGTGGGCTACCGAAGTGAACTTTTGCTGAATGTGTAGACCTTCGCACCATTCTCTGAATGTTCTATCCGTGAACTGCGTTCCGTTATCTGAGATGAGGACACGAGGTACGCCGAAGCGGTAGACAATGTTCTTCCAGACGAAGTTAAGAGCATTCTTGCTTGTGATCTTAGCCAAAGGTTCGGCTTCAACCCACTTAGTGAAGTAGTCAATGGCTACGATGAGAAACTGTAGTTGTCAGGGAGCTCGGTCAAACGGTCCGACTATGTCGATCCCCTATTATACAAACGGCCACGGGCTTTGTATGCTGACGAGGTCGCTCTGGAGTACCCTTGGTACTGTCCCGTGGATCTGACATTTCGGGCATTTCTTGATGAGCTCGACTGCATCGTGGAATATCGTAGGCCAATAGTATCCCCACCTCATCACCTTTTTTGATAGTGCTCGAGCTCCGATGTGACTCCCACACGCTCCTTCATGCACTTTTCTTAGTGCGTAATTTGCTTCATTCGGCCCGGCGCATCTTAAGAGAGGTTGGAGATACGACCTTCGATAAAACACTCCTTGCTCCAGGGTGTACTTCGGAACTTTGCTTAGGAGTTTCCTAGCTTCGAGCTTGTCGTGGGGCAGTTCTCCCTTCTCTAAGTAAATTCGGTAGGGAGTCATCCAGTTCGGTTCGTCCTCCTCTACTAGGTTCAGTTCGGCTTCTTCAATGCTTCAAAGCTTGACTTCTTCTACAGGCGAGTTTGTTGAGGACGATGCCAGTTTGCTTAAGGCATCAGCTCGGTTATTTTCTCCTCTAGGAATCCGCCGCAGCCCGAAGTATTCAAAGCCTTCTTGCAGACTCTTTGCCTTTTGTAGATACTTAGTCATCCTTTCTTCCTTTGCCTCGTATCTGCCTAGCATGTGGCTCACTATGACTTGGGAGTCACTATGAACTTGAACGGCTCGGATATGCAAGGAAGGAGCTAAGCGGAGTCCGGCAATTAACGCTTCGTACTCAACTTCATTATTCGTCGTTGGGAAACTAAACCGAAGTGCATACGCTGTCTCAATTCCTTCCGGACTAAGTAATATCACGCCTACTCCGCTGCCTGTGCGGCCTGAAGCGCCATCTACATAGACTTTCCAGCAGTCTTTTGGAGGTTCCTTAAGCTGTTCGGCTTCGGCTTTGCTTCGGGGGAGTTCGTCCTGTTTTGGTGTTTCGGAGAACTTAGCCTCTACTTGGAAGTCTGCTAGGGCTTGTCCCTTTATAGCTTGCCGAGGACAGAAATTTATGTCATGTTCACCGAGTTCAACTACCCACTTAGCAATTCTACCCGATGCTTCAGGCTTGGTCAGTACTTGGCGAAGTGGCAGGTCGGTTAGAACTTGTATGGTGTGTGCGTGGAAATACGGTCTCAACCTTCTAGCGGCATTCACTAGTGTAAGGGTGACGTTTTCCAATGGCTGGTACCTCATCTCCGGTCCTTTCAGAGCTCGGCTAATGAAATAAACAGGAAGTTGCCGACGTCCTTCATCCCGAACTAGTACAGCACTTATAGCTTCATCCGAGGCTGCGAGGTATAGGGAGAGGACTTCTCCATCTTTTGGAACAGACAAAGTTAGGAGCTTGGCCAGGTGCTTCTTCAGCTCTTCGAACGCCGATCTGTGCTCGTCCTTCCATTCAAAGTCGGGTACCTTCTTGAGAATCTTGAAAAATGGGAGCTGTTTTTCGGCGGCCTTAGATAAGAAACGACTTAGCGCTGCCAAATAGCCCGTCAGTTGATGCACATCGTGAATGGTTTTTGGGACCTTCATTTCCTGGACATCTCGGACTTTCGAGGGGTTGGCCTTCAAACCTTCTTGCGAAACCCAGCACCCCAAGAATTTTCCTGATCGGACCATAAAGGTACATTTCTCCGGGTTTAGCTTCAGATTCACTTTCCGAAGCAGGCCAAGACGATCTTGAGGTCGTCATCGCAGGTCGCTGGTTCTCTACTTTTGACGGCGATGTCATCAACGTAAACTTCAATAATCTTTCCAATGTGTTGTTCGAATATCTTGTCGACCATCCTTTGATAGGTTGCTCCCGCATTTTTAAGCCCGAATGACATCTTCTTGTAGGCAAAGACGCCGAAGTCCATGATGAAAGCTGTCTTCGGCGCATCTTCATCACTCATTAGGACTTGGTGATACCCTTTGTATAGATCTAGAAAGCTAAAGACCTTGTGACCGACCAGGGCTTCTACTTTCTTATCAATATTGGGCAAGGGGGTAGCAGTCCTTTGGGCAGTGTTTGTTGAGGTCGGTATAGTCAATGCACATCCGCCAACCTCCTTGTTGTTTTTTGACCATGACCGGGCTAGCTATCCACGTCGGATATTTGACCTCGAGCAAAATGTCGGCTTTTCGAAGCTGTTGCACCTCGTCATAAATGACTTGACTTCGTTCTGCAGCGAAGACTCGTTGTTTCTGCTTGACTGACTTTACTCTGGGGTCGATATTCAGTCGATGAGTGATGATGCTAGGTGCTACTCCGGTCATGTCGAGGGGTGTCCAGGCAAAAACATCTCTCTATTCCCTAAGAAGTTGGACGATCTGCCTGTGGAGTTCGTCTCATCCCACGAAGCCTACTTTGACGACCTTAGATGGGTCGTCTTCGTAGAGTACTATGTTTTCCACCAGCTCGTCTGATGCAGATTCTTGTTTTTGCTCCAACTCTTCGGGCAGCTGTAATTGCTATGCTTGGGAATGCTGAGGTGCCCCAGCACCTCGTAGTGCGATCTGCATGCACTCATTTGCTCGCTTTTGGTCACCTCGAACTACGATCACCCCATTTTTTGATGGGATTTTGATCGCTAAGTGGTATGGCGAACAGATCGCCTTAACCGCCACCAGCCAATCCCTTCCGAGTATAACATTGTATGGAGAATCCGCTTTAACGACGAAGAAGTTGATGACCTTAGTGGTTGATAACGGGTGAATCCCCACTGTTACGGGCAGTTATACAACCCCCTCCGTTTGCGTCTCCTGTTGGACGAAGCTCTTTAGAGGGACTGGTGCTGGTGCAACCTGCGCCTTCTCCACTCCTAGCTGGTCGAAGCAGTTCTTAAAGAGGACACTAACCGAGGCTCCAGTATCAACGAAAACCCGTCGTACGAGCTTATTAGCCACCCCGGCTTCGATCACAATCGCATCCTGGTGAGGCATGGTAGGTGGTATTGGGTCTTGGTCCGAGAAAGTAATGACCTCGTCCTTTTTGAACCTTTTTTGTTGTCATGTTGCGGACTTCGGGCTTCGGCTTTTAATGACGACTTCGTAGCTCCCTGCGGGAGCCCAGTAATAGCTTGTATGACTCCATCATACTGAGGCTGATCCTCATCTTCGCCGTCTTCTCGCTTCGGCTTCTTGTCGGCCTGGATGCCGCAGTTATTCCCCCCTCTATTTTGTCTTCGTCTTTTGTTGTTCTGGGGTCAGCCTTCATTCTGGTTGCGACTTTGGTATCTCCCCAGAGTACCATTGCGTACCAAGTAATCGATTTCCGAAGCGAGATTTCTGCAATCCTCCGTGTCATGGCCGTAATCTTCATGAAACTTGCAATACTTATCTTTGGATCGGCGCTTCGCTCCTCCTCGTGACATCGGTTGGGGCTTCTCGAACAAATTCTGGTAAAGCTCGTAAATCTCAGTCCTTGGCTTCGTCAGCTGCGTGAACTGGTTTTTCTCTTGGTTGGCCGAGGTCCGAGCCGGGACTCTATAGGTGCCCGCTGCAATCTGTCGAGGGCGCTTCGGCGACTACTCCCTTAGTCGTTGCGTTCCTCTCTCTTCTTCCGGTCGGAGGATTCAGCTTTGTCTGTTTCGCATTTCTTCCGATCGGCTTCGTCCGCCCGAGCGAATCTGTTTGCTATGGCCCAGAGTTATCTGGAGGTTCGAGGGTCCTCTCTAACAATCTCCCAGTAAAGGGCACCGGACTGGATTGTGTTCTGGAATGCCGAGATGAGGACTTCGTCAGTCAGCCAATCGACTTTTAGGCTCTCTTTGTTGAACCTAGTCATGAAATCGTTGATCGATTCCCCCCGCCCTTGCCGAAGAGAGAGTAGCTATGCCGTAGTAGTCTTTGGTTCGGCCTTTTGGAAGAACCTCCTATCGAAGGCCTCCATCAGTTCGGCGTAGGAGTTAACACTCCTAGACGGTAGGTTGTAGAACCATGCACGGGCATTGTCGACCAATAGTTCGGGGAACACTTTGCACAAATAGATATTGTCGCTTAGCCCTTGATTCAATATATTATACTGAAACTGCGACAGGAAATTTTGCAGGTCGCATAACCCGTCGTATGGCCTTACTGTTGGCACTTTGTAGGTACACGGGAGCGGCGTGTACAGTATGCGGTTGGTGAAGGGAGTAGATAGCCTCCCATAAACATCGTACGCGCCACCTCGGTAGTTATCGTTATTGCGCCGAGGTGGGTTGGCGTGATGGGGTCGAGGTGACGGGATATTAGGCCGAGGTAAGTGCCGATTATATTCACCTCGGCGACCGTCCTCGAACCGCCTTATAGGGGCCCGTGCATGTAAGATTTGAACGCTTTGGGACCTTTCTTGGCGGTGAGGTTGTAGGGCCGCTTCACGTTCTCTTCCTCGGTTGTGTTCGAGTCGTTGTTCGACAAACTTCAGGAGGTTTTGCTGGTTCTCAGCCAGGAACGCCTTTACTACATCGCCGAGCTGCCGCTGGTGGTTGGGGAGCTCGTCCTCCTTGCTGCTATCACGGCCTTCTGAGCTTCGGCGACTCGGGTTGCCGAACCGGTCAACGGGTATGTTCGCGACATCCCCTTCGGGGGTCGGGCTTTGTATCGGCTGTTTTCCGGATCGTTGGGGGCGGTCGATCTCTGGCGCGTGGCTGGCTTCGACCTCTTCCACATCCCGCCGAGGGGGATTGGTAGCACCTTGTCTAGCTTGTTGGGCCTCTTTTTCCCGGTTGGCCGCGGCAGCAACAGCGGCGTTGGATCGTGTCGATTTTGTCAATTTTCCTGCCATCGTGACTGAACTTGAAAGCGTTGATCGAAATTCACAAGATTTTATATTCCCACAGACGGCGCCAGTTATCGATTTTGCTTTTCAAGGGTGATTTAGACACGAAAACAGAGAATTAAAGAACACGAAAGTAAAGGACACAAGGGATTTACGTGGTTCGATCGAGAGATCTACGTCCACGGGGCGAAAAGTATGTATGTTTTATTAGCTTTATGCGTGAGGCTTACAAAAGATTGTTCTCCCCTCTTCATCTATTCTAAACCCCTATTTATAGATATTTTTACATAGAGTTCTACTAGGATAATAATTCTTCTCCAACTTAGACTCTTGAGTTTGATCTCCTCCTTTCGTGGATAAACACCGAGCTTCTAGATCTTCTTTAGGATTAGAGTTGTAGTTGGTGTAGGACTCGGAGTTGCCTTGTTGGAGTGTTGGGCCGAGGTGGGCTGAGCAGTGTCTTTAAAGGGGCCGAGCTGAACCATTCGAGTCGAATTATATTGGGCTCGATGCTTGGGCCTATTAGCTAGGCCATATCCTATCAGTAATGATACTCACAAGTACTTCGTACTCGTCCTCCTGAAATACAAACTTACCCGGATTCAAATATTTTATTGCAATTCTGTGTGTCATCTCCTATTGTATCACAGATGATTATTTCGAATTTACAACATTTTCAAAAACCAACAATAATTAAAATTTTCCATAACATAAAATGATTGGTTTCATACATATTTCAACACTCATTTTATGGAATCGTCTCTTGTTCACTTTTCTATAATTTCAGTCACGTTGCATATATATTTGCACGAATGAATATTAAATAGTAGATCTGCAAGAATAACCTTTAATTTTGGTGTAGTTTTTCTTCGTATGCCTTCATAACTTGTAGCTCCATTGCTTTGGGTAGTCTCGTTGTATACTCCTATATTTCAATCTATTTCAATCAATGAGAACACATTAATTTTGAGCCTTGACCAATGAGAACACATTAACCAACATCTATTTCAATCAATCGCGAATTTCAACTCCGGAATACTAAAAAAACTTACGCACCAACTTCAACTTGCCGAATTTTCGTACTCCCTCCGTCCTCTATTTACTGACTTTCTTTTTTGGGCACACATTTTCACGCTTCTCGTTGATGGATTTTAAAATGAATTTTTGAAATATTATTTCTTTTATGGGATACTACGGGTGTCGTAATATCCTGTAAAGGAAATAATACTCAAAAATTCATTTTAAAACCTATCAACGAGAGGCGTAAAAATGCGTGCGGAAAAAAGAGGGTCAGTAAATAGAGGATATAGGGAGTATTACATTTTAAGCTTCTACTAAAATAATAATATGATAATAACCAATTCAACGAAATGCCAATTGATTTCATATTTGAAGTATTTAAGCATACGAATACTCAAAAGTCTATGGATCATGGGCTGACTAATTAACAAACAATCGATCAATATAGATACATGTTCAAAGTTGCCATTTTTCTCTTGCATCGTATTATACAAGTGATCTCAATATTTCTTTGGATCATTGATTTTTGTTTTTTTGGTTTTTTTTGTTTTTTTTTTTTTTTTTTGTTTTTTTGTTTTCCTTTGAAAGAACGTTCATTTCATATGAGGATTAAGAAAATTCATAATAACAACACGAATTTGTAACACACAACATTTTGATTTATAACGATTATAACATTTTTATATTTACCGTACTTAAAGTGCACCGCCGAAACGATGCTTTCATCATCAAAACGACTTCGTTTGTTACAATTCTGACGGCAATTAAAGCGCTTACTTTTGGCAAAAAATAATGCAATTATCTGTTCCTAATAAAGAAATTGTGATAAGGACATTATCATTAGATGAAACTTTCACCTTAATATAAGAAATTTCATAAGCACAATGGTCAAGTGAAAACAAAGCCAGGAAATTGCGAAGGTCAAGATCGACAGGTCAGAATATATATATATATATATATTCTAAATTATGACCTTTTACGAAAATATGGTGATTTAGCATAAACCTCAAAATTAGTTTAATTTACAAAGTAGCCATCTTAAATCAATTTCAAATTGATTGTTAATTGAAAACTTACCTTTTAAATATACGAGTAGAGTAGAGGGAAATGAGAAACTATTATTGATTCTCTTAAAAAAAAAAAAAAAAAAAAAAAAAAACAAAAAAAAAAAACGAGTAATAGATAGATGTAATAGATTATACGTACAAAATATCACTGTGCATTAGTGCTCTGAAATTAAATACTCCTACGTTTTCTATATACTAGTATTCCACCGGTGCGATGCACGGGAAATTATTTTTGATATTTATATTTTATTAAACTAAAGGCAATAAATATGAATTTATATTGATCAATACTTTAATAATAAAACTTTCAAAAAATATCTTAGTAATCAAATATTAAAAAAAAAAAAAGAAAACTTATATTGTATCGATTGTATTTACATTTGTCAACGGCCTATGTGTGCCCGTTGGATAAAGTAGCATTCCTGTTATAACTCAGTAACATTTGAAAAATTCATTTGAGTCTTTGTCCAACTATATTCAAAAGATTTTAGATGCTGATGACGTTCGGCCTTGCAACTTTGCTCCCATTCTTGTTAAAACAAAAGAGATTAACAAAAGTAGAAAACTCAGTTAGATACAAATTGAATGAGATATATATTTGTAGACAAAGGATAAGAAATATTGACTCCACAAAATTCAAATTTATATTCTGGAGCATCAATTATTGTATGTGAAATATTTTTTTGAGTTACCTGATATATTCTTGGTCATAAAAAAAAAATTGGATAAGCATGGTACAAAATTGGCAAGAAATTAAGTAATTAACTATAGTTGATTATCTTGTTCTGCATATGATTAGTGTGCAATGGAAGTTCATAGAACAGTTTATGGTTGAAATAACACAGCTTGTGCAACCAAAAGAATATTTAATGCTTTAAAATAACTCAAGGATAACACATGAACACTATCAGCTTGATGAAGATGGAAAAAAAAAAGCAAAAGCCATTACCATGACTCTTGCCCAGTTTCATTTTGCAAGGACCTCTTTAAAGCTTCTAAACTCGCAACGTCAATCTCCGAAGGATCAAAAGAGACACAAAAATGGAATCAAATCAAAAGCCCCCTCCCCCCAACTTATGTTATTTTGGCCGTACAAAAAAAAATCAAGACGACGCTATCCTTGCTTACCAAAAATCAAAAACGAAGTCGTAACATCCATTGTCACGTCGATAAAATCCGATCGAATTCAAATCCTTAATCATCTTCAGACCCTGAAATTATTCAAACCATTAGTCTTTTGAAATTTAATTAGTGTTGTGCTAGAGTTAAAAGAGAGATTTAATTTTAGAGAGAGAACAAAGAAAGAAATAGAGAACAAAGAAAGAAATAGAAAAGAGATATAAACAGAATTGGAGAACTCAACAGACTAATCTTGGGTGGCGAGTCGGTAAGCTGAACAGACTATTTTTAATTATGACTGAATAAATATTACTAAAATATTATAATGGAGTTTAGGCGGGAAGCTGAACAAACTAATTATTCTTGTGATACATGCAAAATAACTTTACAAAAGTATATATATGCAACGCTAAGAAAAGAGAAGAATACTCTAATAATTTGTGTGTGTAATGACGGAAGAAAAGAAGAATAACTTGAATTAAATGCCAAAGAATATGAAAATACAACCGTTTATTCTTTCTTTCAAGGAATTGGTTCCAACGTTTAATTCCAAACCAAGGGATTACCATTCTTAGAAAAACGTTAGAATCTTCTTTTTTTTTAAAAAAAAAGCAGCTTAAAAAATGTATGGAGTTATGCTTAGAAATTTCTATATACTTTGTGCATAAATACACAAAGCAATATCCTTCTGTCTTTGACTATGATGGTTCTTGTTACAGATGTTGATAAAATCAAGCGGAGAGGAAATTCATCATCACCAAAAACAAATGAGATCCCGAAAGCAGTCTCCTTCTGAAATCTGCAAAATTGGAATAGAAAAAAAAGTCATAGTGCACTAATCTTTAACTAAAAGAAGCTGACATGCATTATCACAACTTAAAAAAAAAAAAAAAAAAAAAAAAAAAAGGGCGAGCAGCAAATTGAGAAATGTGTTTGAAGCTGCCGGTTCGTAATATATAGTAGACGGGGAAATGGACCATGTCTTAAGAATTAGAATTTAAAATAAAGGTGCTATATATTTCGAATAATTAAATATCGCCTACAAATGTAGCAATAATAATTTTGATTGGGAAGACAAAATTGGAAAAAGTCGATTCAATTTCTGTTATTTAAAAATAAAAAATAAACTTCATTGTGAACAATAAACAGTGAATGGAATTAGCATAATAGCATGTAGGTTTTTAATGCTATTGATTGTATTGATTTAGTAAAGAAGAAATACTACCAATTTTCGAGCATCATCAATTTATATTAATATAATATTAATGTGAGTGGTGAATTTAGGCAGGAAAATTTTTGTGAAAGATGTTTTTTGTTATTATATATACTTGATTTTAAACTTATGTTTTGCTCAACATAAATAACTTACTATTGCATTTATTTCTAAATACTACTAATAGACCTAGCTAACATTACAAATTTTGGCTCTTATGTTAATAGTAATGTCGGAATGGATCCAAAAAAATTGCAAAATGATGAATTAAAAAAATATATGAATAAGAAATAGAGAACGGAATATTCGTCTCTCACTTCCCACACATCTCTTCTCTTCAGTTTTTTCTGTGAGCTAATGTCTTCTCGTCAATTCTTTGTTTTCAAAATGCTGGGTTTGAAAAATTAATAAACCGTCGCGCTCTTCCAATATCGAACTAAGGTAATAAAATGTCTTTAGTGAGAATATAAGCAGCATTTGAATCCCATTTTGAAAATATTTCAAGAAATTACTTACTGTTTTTTGATTGTGCAATATTATGTCTATAATAATTTAGTCTTATATATATATATATATGATTATTTTCAGAAACTTACTTGATGAAGATGTATTGATATTTCACAGGCTCCATGTGCTATTCAAAATCTGTTGATGAAAGGAGGAAAAATGAACAAAGAATTAGGTGACGTAAAAAAAAGGAAACAATTAAAAAATAAAAACAAAAAGAAAAAGAAAAGGAAACGATCTCCTTTAAAAGACATATGGAATGAACAATCTTAAAACCGAGAATTTAAAAGATAAAGAGTGTAAGACAAATGTGGAGTAATTTGAGCATTAATGAAGATGGTTGGATATATAGAAAGAGAATTAGCATTTAAATTTTGAATTTGAATTAGTGCTCTAATATCGAAAATGAATTAAATGGAAGACGAAGAGACATTTAATTATATGGAAGAAGCAGGCGCCGGTAATTGTTCAGTGAGAGTCATCATTAGGCGGCTACTTCAACAAAAATTTTGCAAACAAAGATAATAATAAAATACGGAGTATTAATATTAGCTGAAGAGGCATTTAGGCGGGAAAAATTTGTGAAGAATGTTTTCTGTTATTATTTATATAATAGATAGATGCTTAAAAATAAGCTTTTTGGAATGTCTTCCAGATGTTATTTTTTAATATGAAAATTAGTCTCTTATCCCCTCTTATTTTTAAACCTAAAATTACAATTTATTTACAAACAGACCAGTTTGGCCCATTACTTTATCCTTTTGTTAACAATTTTATCTCAATAATTTTACCATTTATCAATTTATCAATTTCCAACAACTTTATCATTCAATACTAACTATTTTAACAATTATTTTTTTTAATATATACACACGTCAGTGGCAACTTGACATATATATTGGGGGCCACGGGAATATATAATGAAATAAAATGAAAAGGAAAAATAGAATCCTAGGTAAATTAAGGTTTAGTATAATTTTACTTTTAGCATTATTCATCACATATTGCTACGTAAATTATCCAATAACTAATGAATTTTTATAGCGCCGCCATTGATGACTACGAATTTTTAGCCCCTGAAAATTAGAATGTTGACCTTGACCAATGATAATACATTAATAATATTATGGCTCGATTCAACTTTGTTAGAAACACTGACCAATGATAGCGCTTTTTATATTTATATTTATATTTTTTTGTTTGATTAATCGATGGAGATTGGAGAGATATGGGTCAACTGAAAATTAATACTATTCTTAAAAATATTTATTATGATAATTCTTTTTTTATGGATGCAATTAATTCCGGTCGTCAAAGAAATTGTGACCCCCGACTTTATCATAATTATGTGACTTTTCAATTTATGTTATCACCTTTGGAAAAATTTCAATGACTAGCACAACCGTCAAGGGAAAACAGAAATCTAATTAAATTAGGGGCACACTCCCGTGAGGCTATCTCACGGTGAGGCCCAATTCCGCCGACCCGGATCTAATATGACCATTTAATCCACTAGAGAGATTCAACAATAGCTGGGTCGGGTAGAATGGATTTGGTGACCCACTAAGAATTGAAATATCTCGTGCAAATGGGCCCATCTTTTGCCAAACAATCATGCGCTTATGGATTTCACTTCTACAGTATGTATTACCTAATTAAATGTGTTTTTGGTTGCTAAAATTAAAAAAAAAAAAAATTACACACGAAAGTTCTTGTTTTCGTAAGGTAATTAATGAGTACCAATAAGGAATTAATGAACACGAAAGTAAACGGGACACAAGAAATTACATGGTTCGATCTACCGGAATAGATCTACGTCCACGGAGCAGAAAGAGAGTAAGTATTATTGCTAGTATGGGTGTAGGTTACAAGATTGTCCTCCCCTCTCATTCTATTCTAAGCCTCTATTTATAGATAGTTATATGGAGTTCGACTATAATACCAAGTCTATTCCTATAAGGACTCTTTGAGCTTATCTTCCTCTTATGGGTTGGCATCCGAACTTCTATATCTCTCTTGGAGCTTGAGTTGTAGTCAATGTATGAGTCTTGGTTGTCTTGGTGAAAAAGTTTCTCTTTCTTAGTTGGGCCGAGCTGCGTAGGCCGAGCTTAACTGTCGGGGCCCAATTATATTGGGTCTAGGAGCTGGGCCGTATCCTATCAGTTATGATTATTAAAACAAGTAATCATTACAAATCATCCAATGAGGATTAGATTATTTTATCGCTTGTGCATAAATATGCTTCGCTCGCTCGTAAGGCGTCGCGTATATAACTGTTGGAAATTGCAATAATAAAAAATTGACGATTTCCAAAATTTTAAAGATTAAGACTTTTTTGTTCATATAGACTGACATTTGTATTCACATAGATTGACAATTTTACACCCTTTTAGCGGCACGAGATTCTTGTGCTACAGCCTCCCTATACTTGAAATCTCAGCCATGAATTCTCTCAACCCTTGCTTCGAATCATGGTTCACACACTTCACCGCCATCTCTATGTTGTTACCGAATGTAGATTGGTAACCTTCCCAAATCCACATGAACCCAATAGTTCTTCATTTGAAAACGACGTCGTAGCTGCGGTGAGCTCCTCGTATGAATATTTACGAGCCCAATCTTCAATGTCGTCGTCTTCATCAAGATTTCCCCTCCTCTTCCACCAAAGCCAAGCAATCAAGAAAATTGCAGTCGCCGCCACGCAGCCCACCGCAATTCCTGCGACCGCCCCTCTTGAGAGTGAAGATGACGCCGGATTTCCCTGCCGTAAAACTGGCAAACCGGTGGTGCTGATATCCCTAGCGACGCCTTCATCGCTGAAACTCCAAGCTAACAGTCACCGCACCTCGACCCATTCACTTTTCGAAGCTAAAAATACGTTGAACATCTCCGATGCAATATAGTTCGCGATCTACGGATTCTTGTATGATAGAACAGTCCTCGCCGGTCGGGGCATTCCGGCCGGCGCGATTGTGACGTTGATTTAGTTTTCTGGATCGTTGAAATCGATCCAAGCGTGAACGTTCTACCCATTTCTCATATTAACTTCAATGAATGTGGAATTGGAATCGTAATAGCCAGCTCTTTCAGTTGTCTCCGACAGTATGCTGTTCAGATCGATGTCGATGTGGTTGCTGTCCACCTCGTTGAACTCCGTGTTCCGGCCGGTGACGAATTCGACGGCGAGCAGCGGCGCTACCGGGCGCGGCGCTAAGGAGAAGAGGCCGAAGTACTGGCCGGCGATGGCGCCCGGCGGGTTAGTGGTGTTGGTGGACGTTGTGCTCATTAAATTATTGCAGGTCGTTGCCGGAGGCAGAGGCTATGGCGGTAGCGGTAGCGACGGCCGATAGTGCGTGGTGTGTTGGGTATAGCTTCGACGGGTACAGAGAAATCGGGGGAGAGCGTAAGGAAGGGAGGAGTGTAATGATTAATTTTTTTTTAAATATTCAAAAGGACCTAGGTCGGGTCGGGCTAAGATCCGGCCGCACAGACAGCTGGGTGACAATAGTTTATGTAATTAAATTATGACCTTACGACTATAAATTTGCCCCTGGTACCCCAATATTTCATTACAAAAATGTAAAAAAAAATGGGATACACTTGGGTCAGCCGGAGGCATCGTGCGGCCGGGCTAAAATAATGACACTTTTATTTATATAGATTGACACTTTTCTGTATAAAGATTGACACTTTTAAAAATTGTCATTTTATTCGTAAAATAATTATGTTAAAGATTGACACTTTTATTCATATAGATTGACACTTTTCTGTATAAATATTGACACTTTGGGCCCGGCTGACACAAGTTTTTGTCAAAAAAAAATTGTCCAATAATTTGTAATTATATTGTATTCTAAAAACAAGAGTTCGTAATATCTATATATTTATAATATCAAAATAAAGGTCAATTAATCTTGAATTTTCTTTATTATTTTGTTAAATTCTCACAATTTTTCAATATTTTAATCTAATATATATATATATATATATATATATATATATATATCTTCATAGAATTTTAATTTAAATAGAAGTCTCATAATTTAAATAACATATATATACATATTTTATTTTATAAAAAACTTAATATTATTATAATTGTTTCTACTTTCTCAAAATCCAAGTTAAATAAAATAAGTTTATTAAATATAAAAAGTATTTATTCTCATCAAATATTTTCAAATAATCAGTCAATATATATATATATATACATATATATAGAAATTTTAATTAATTTTTGATATATGAAATTTGATATGCTAAGCGACTAACTATGAGCGACTCATGAGCGAATTAGCCACGTCATTTAATTAGCATTTCTTTTCCTCCATCTGTATCTCTTTCTTTTTCATTATTATTATTATTATTTTCTTTTCTTTCTTTCACTTTTTCTTCTCTTTCTTTCACCGTTTCCCACCTTTGTGTTTTTTCCCTCTGCAATATTTTCTCTCCTCTTTCAAGCTTTGGCAATTATCTTCCTTTGAATTGAGTTAAACAATTCCCGCTAGGGTTTAGTGATTCCCAATTAGGGTTTATAAATTTTTAATTAAAATTAATTAAATATCAATTAATTTACACTCACCTCTGTCTATGTTTCTCCATGCAGGTTTATGACATTCAATGAGTTTGAAATAATTGGGACCAACAGCGTCAGTGGTTGAAGATAAAGGGTCTTGAAGCAATTGAAGCAGTATTATTGTACAAAGCAAATATATATATATATATATATATATATATATATATATATATATATATATATATATATATATATATATATTAGCAAATCTATTTTTCAGAGCCAACTTATAATTAGCATTTGATAGAAGGGTAGAATGGTGAAGATATAGCTATTTTATTCTAGAAATTATTAATTCAATGGTGCAAATGTGCCCCTAGGGGCAAACGACTGTCAAGATATTTTCAATCATTTTATTTGTTTTAGATGAATTTTTTTCAAGTGGTTCAAAGATTGAAATTTCTAAAAGAACGACATGATAATGTGCAGTAAAACAACTCATCCTTTATAATATATGTAAAATTTTCTTATAACAAATATGATGGAGTCATTTTAGTTTTATCCAAAGTAAATATTTAAAAGACTTCAGGTTAACGGAAAAATTATACGATTACGATTTATAGTTTGTTAGTTGAGTAGGGACGGGCGGATGAGAAGATGACTTCATGGATAGTTTAACTCATATAAGATGGAATAATCCTTAATTAATATTTAGAAGAGTAAATGGAAAACTTGAACTGAAAACCTATGAAACTATCGGAGAAATGCCGTCTTTCCTCAACAATCATCTAAATGATGGACTGTCAAGATATTTTTAATTATTTTATTTATTTTAGATGATTTTTTTTCAAGTGGTTCAAAGAATGAAATTTCTAAGAGAACGACATAATATTGTGCAGTAGAACAATTGATCATTTATAACATTTGTAAATTTTTCTTATAACAAATATGATGGAGTCATTTCAGTTTTATCCCAATTAAATATTTAAAAGACTTCACGTTAACGAAAAATTATACTATTACGACACTGTATGAATCATTCTTCACTGATCGGTTCCTTCACTCACTTGTTAGGGAATTATATTTCTACAAGTGTATTTTGTTTCTAGGAAAAGCGAAGTGAAGTTGAGCAAACGTGAAAAGAAGTAAATCGAAGAAGGTTTTATAATTTTAAGTTTGCTGGAAGTGACAAGTCTCAAGCGATCACTTTTATATAGTGAGAAGCGACTACAATTAAAAGTGACTTGAAGAGAAGCACTCATGCAGAAGTAACTCACAGAAAGCGACATCAGTACAAGTGATAGTGGAAATAATATCCAACAAGGATGAAGCACTCGTGAGTAAGCACGAGCAGCGACGAAGTGAACTGGAGTTTGAATTTCAAAATTCAAACTCTACAACAGTTCGTACACTTCATTAATGCAACGCTACAGTCAGAGGATGTGTGGAAGATAGTTATAAGCCAATGAATATCGCCGGAACAGTGCACAACTGCTGTCTTCGCTACATTTTAAGTTGAAAATCTACAGATATCTAAGGTTTCCTCTTCTGGAAAGAAGACAAGCCGGAAAAGCACTGACCGCCTGCAAAAAGCTGCATTGTCGCAAGAGTAAAGGGAAGTGAGAGCACGCGTCACCAACCTCTCTAATGGGTAGCTAGTGATCTCCCACTATAAATAGGGGTGCATATTCAACGTGAAGACATCTCCGATCACCTTCAAACTTTCCCCTCCCCCATTTTTGAACATGCTGAACACAATTCTGGCCTCCATTTCATGATCAAACAGCTGCAAGTCCTCCATGCAAGGGTCGAAAGTTTGATAAAGCTCCATTTTTTATTCTTCTTGACGATCGATCGGTAAAACTCTTTTCTTTGATACTATGAGCTTGAATCTAAGTAATATATGTTGATATGAACTTAATAATTCATGATATATATTCAACCCTCAGGATGAAAGTTGATCAATCGTGATAATTCTTTCATATTTGAACTCCCTATGATCTTGCGAGTACGTTGATGTTAATTTCCTCAAAATTAATCGGCAAAAAATGTTGATCTCTTCTCGAATGAGCTTCGGCACTTTGTGTATGGTGATGTTCTTGACATGTTCTTGTTGTTATGAGCTTCGTTGGGTCCAATTGGAAATCGTATGATGATGATTGAATTTGTTATTCTTCAAGAACATATTTTGTAGAATTTCCAGAAAATAACCCTATACTTGCGAGCACGATTCCAAATGAATTATTGATCTTTTGAGAGCAATTCTTTTTCTATGATGAAGTTCATTGTCTTAGAGTTTTAATGATAGGTCACATGCCCTCATTCAAGTTCATATGTGCTCGCAATGTTGTTTGCAGTTGATGTGTCAATTCCGCCGAATTCTGGAAAAAAAATGTATGACCAACTATTTTGATTGCTATTTTTCATTATGATTCGTTGCTTGTCTTAATTCGAGCCAAACATGAAAGTTGTTATTCATTTTTCAAGCTTTCTTTTGATATGTGGTATGTCCCGAGAAATCAAATGATGAGCGAGATATCTTAGCCCGAAGTTGGTTGATCAAAACTACTTCTTTCCAATTTCCAGAATGTGAACTACTTAAGAAATTGATCATTCCTCTCAACTCCTACGTGCATAAATTCTGAAATTTAAATATGTTGTATATTTATGCCTTGGCATCCAAGTCACCAATTTGTGCTATGTTTCGCTTAGCCAATCTTGAGAAATAATTATTTTCTTAAAGTGTTGCAGGGCAGCCTTCTCTGTTCGAACTGAGCCAATGTTTAACTTACAACTCGAGAACTTTTCTTAATCCTAATACTTAAGGCTAGGACATCTTAAAAAAAAGAAGGAAAAAAAAAAAAAAAAAGAAGGACGAAGTATGTTATTGTCAATTTTCCTAACCTCACATGTGAAGTTTCTTTCAATTGTATAATGCGATGCAAGACAATAATGGCAACTTTGAACGTGATGCCACTTTGAACATGTAGATACATTAATTGATTGTTAATTAATTAGTCAGTCCATGATCCATATATTATTTTTGAGTACTCTACAAGTCTACTTTCGTATGCTTGAATGCGTCAAATATGGAATCAATTGGCATTTCGTTGAATTGGTTATTATCATATCATTATTTTAGTAAAGTTTTATCTATTCATTTAAAATATATAATTTATCTATTCATTCACTTTGAATATATAATTTATGTATCTATTTAGCTTTGAAAATATTATGAAAAATGGAGAGTGAAATGAAAATTGAAAAGTTCATTTTTGAAATGTGAAAAGATCTTATAAAAAAAAATAAGAACATATGCTCTGGACATGTTATAAGAATTAGAGAGTAATAGAATTTCATCCCATCTAAAAGCTCGAACTTATAGAGATGTGTTTAATCTATTCTTTTATATATAATTTTCAATACCCTTCACTTGTGGTCTCGATTTTCAACTCTACCATTTGGGTAGGAGGCTCAATGAATACACACTTTCAGTATAGGTAGAGTTGCTTTAAATGAAATTTGAACACACGACATTGGCATTAGCCAAAGAAAAGTTCTGATACCATGATAGAATTTTATAATGTGTGAAATCTATTATTTTATACTCCATCCGTCCTGTCTAAGACGTTACGTTTGCTTTTCGGAGTGTCCCGTACAAAACGTTACATTTTATTTTTACACTTACAAAACATAAGGAATTTTTGTGCACATGGGGTGTTTTTTATATTTACAACACAAAACACACATTTCTTAAATCTTGTGCGAAAAGCAAATGTAACGTCTTAGACGGGACAGAGGGAGTATTAATAAAGGGAATACTAATTTGTAATTTCTATGTTGTTTTAAAACGTGACAATTACACACAGCCATTTAATTTATAGCGATTACAATTTTATTTTATTTTATTTTGAGAGAAAACTTCTTTTTACGGGCACTGCCCCAAACGATGTGCTTTCATCATCTAAACGACTTAAAAAATACACACACACAAATCATCTAAACGACTTCATTTGTAAATAAATCTGACAGTGTTGTAATTCGTACGGCAGTTAACCGTTTACTTTTGGCAAAAAATAATGCAATGCCGGTCTTAATAAAGATATTGTGACCGCGAAATTATAATTAAGACCTTTTAGATGTGAAACTGTAACCTTGGAGAAATTTCACAACGGTCAATTGGAAAACAAAGCGACGAATTTATGAAGGTCAAGATCGACAGGTCAGAATAATACGTATAATCTAAATTAAGCCTTTACGCTATAAAAAGAGCCCCAGGTACTCCATATGTTTCATAACAAAGAAGAAGATTATAGCAGAAAACATTAAAGCTAATTAATCTTTCACGATGGAATCTCTCAGTCTTCTTACCATCGCACTCACAGCCCTTTGTGCCTCGTTTCTGTTTATCATATATTATAAAAAATCACTTAACGATACTCCAGCTGGAAGGAAGCCGCTGCCGAGAGCCGGCGGCGCTCTGCCGATCATCGGGCACCTCCACCACTTCAGCGGCAAAGAGTTGGCCCACAAAACACTGGGCAATTTGGCCGACAAGTATGGCCCCGCCTTCACGATCAGGTTCGGTTCACAGACGAACTTGGTGATAAGCACCATGGAAATGGCGAAAGAGATCTTCACCACTCTCGACAGAGTTCTCGCCGACCGCCCCCAGATTGCCGCCGCAAGGATCCTCAGCTACAACTCCACTATGCTGGGGCTATCCCCCTACGGCCCTTACTGGCGCCAGATGCGCAAGATAGCAACCCTTGAGCTCCTCTCCCACAAGCGCATCGACATCCTCACTAACATGCGCACCGTCGAGATGCGCACCTCCATGAAGGAGCTCTACGATCTGACTGCCAAGCAACGCAGCCTCGGTGAGACCGTTGACATCAAGCAGTGGTTTGATGACGTCATGCTCAACACCTCCATCCAGATGGTCGGCGGGAAGAGATTCGTTGCCGCCGGCGGTGAGAGTGACTACAGAGACCACCAGAGGAAAGTGATGAAGGAGCTTTTCTACTATTTTGGTGTATTCAACCTGTCCGATGCGATACCGTCTTTGGCATGGCTTGATCTGCAGGGGCATGAGAAAGTGATGAGAAGGATTGCTAAGGAACTTGATGAACTCATGGAGGAATGGCTTCAGGAGCACAAGGAGAGGAGGAAGATGAAGAAGGCTGATCAAGATTTCATGGATGTTTTGCTCACCAGTTTGGAAGCTTCAGACATCCCCCAGAAAGAGGCAGACACCATCACCAAATCCAATTGCCTCAACATGATCTTGGCAGGTAGTGATGCTCTCATGGTTACCCTAACATGGGCTCTCTCTCTTCTCCTCAACAACCCCTCTACTCTCAAGAAAGCTCAGGAAGAGATCGATGCACTCGTGGGCAAAGACCGACGAGTGACCGAAGCCGACACCAACGACCTGCCCTACATTCAATCGGTCATCAAGGAGACCCTGAGGTTGTACCCTGCCGCTCCCTTGATCGCCCTCCATTGTGCATCAGAGGATTGTACCTTGGCCCCCGATAACTATCACATACCTAAAGGTACGCGTTTGATGGTAAATCTGTGGAAGATACACCGTGATGAGAGGACGTGGCCCCAGGCTACTCAATTTAAGCCAGAGAGATTCCTAACCACCCACAAGGACGTTGATACGAAAGGTTATAACTTTGAATACCTTCCTTTCGGTTCGGGAAGGAGATCTTGCCCCGGAACTGCTCTAGCTCTTCGGATGGGCCACTTCACTCTGGCTACACTTCTTCATTGCTTTGATGTTACCAAAGCTTCTGATGCTCCTATAGATATGACGGAGAGCCCTGGCCTAATGAATTTGAAGGCAACTCCTCTTCAAGTTGATCTTGCTCCCCGCCTCCGTCCTGAGATCTACGGCTCTTGAATATTATTGCTTGCTCCCAAATCTATTCTAGATTACTACAACTATGGCATCTTCATAGTCTTTCTGTAGTACAGTAAGCGTCTAGAATAGGAAATCCGTATATTTATTTACAATAAGATTGGTGAAATCTCAATTTTTTTGAGCAAGATATGTATTTTTCTTTATATATTGGTGTTCTACATTAAAGGAGTACTCTTTTTCCTCCTTTTATGGATGTTGATTTGGATGTTGCTCGTCTCATTGTTTTTATCTAATGAAATTCTTGGGTTCATAAGATCTTTACATTTCTTTATCTATACTATTATACTCCCTCCCTCATGTTAAACACAAAATGAAGCATGCAGCTGTAGAAGAAAGCAATTAGCAATTATAGAGAGAGAAACAAAACAGGAGTAATGATCTACATTGAAAACTGACTTCTCAAAGCTACAAATGCAGTATTTAAAGCTTTACGGAATCCCAAACTAATTTGTGCACGTCAGCAACTAAGCAAACTAATTGCACTTAACCATTTCTTGAAGGTTAAGTACATAATTAATTCCAATGTGTTGGAACTGGATCTCAAAATCTGCACAAAAGTACACAAGAGAAAACGAATTAATTAGCAAATGTGTCGTGGCGCACCACTGCCCTAAAAGCGAATTCCTGCAGACCCTTGATGTCAAGTCTCGATGCTGAAATTACTCTCAAAGATTAACACATAACTCAAAAATTATGTGCACTCATAAAGGGCATAGACATGAGGGTGCTAGAGGGAGCACTAGCACCTTCCACCCAAAAACAATAGCTTATAAAGTTGTATTTATATTTTTTTTTTAACTCTAGCACTGTTATTATTATAATTTTTTAATTTTAACACCCTTCATGTTATATTTTTGACTCCACCAACTGTAATTTTTCGAGTTGGAGACGTAGTTCGATGGGAGAAGAAAAACATGATGAGGAAACAGGGAAGACGAAGAGTAGCGGTTATTTTGTAGGCTGTTGTTTTATTTCGTATATCTTCATAGAAGCAGCCAAATACAATATAGGAGTGTAATTTCAAAAAAAAAAAATCAACTTTCACACTTTTGCAAAGTAGGCACCATTTTTAAATTTTGACTTATTAAATCACAAACTTTCATTTTTTTATAGCCAAAATATTCTCAAAAAAAAACAAAAATATATGTGGTCACAATGCTATGTAAATAGTTATGATGACTTTCCGGCTATGACTTGGACGTCGAAATTAAAAACAACGTCTGAAGGCCATGATATAATTCGTCAAAAATGAAAGTTCGTGATTTAATTTGTCAAATTTTAAAAATAGTATTTAATTTGCTAAAATGTAATAGTTGGTGATTTATTTTATTTTTTTGCAATTAACCCTACAATATATATATATATATATACAACTTTACAACCACTAGCCCACTGCCCACGCATTAAAACTTAGGGAGAAAGAAAACGTGGGGAGCAAGATTCGGGCAAAAGGAGAGCAGAAGAAAACGGATTGTATCAAGACATTGGGCTCGAAAGTGTTCAGTCCAAACCCATTAATTGCATTTTATTTCCTACACAATACACCCTTCTATAACAGAAAACAGGTTTTGTTCTTAGCAGCTTAATTAAGCTTCATTTTATCTCTTAGAAAAACAAATATGGATTCAACAAGAGGCTTTGTAAACACATCCGTAATCTGATCATGAGTAGGAACATGTCTTATTGTAAATGTATCATCCAACACCTATTCAGGCTCATAATGCACATCTACTTCAATATGTTTAGTTCCTGTATGGAAAATTAGATTTGCAGCCAAGTCTACGGCAATCGAATTATCACACTATACCATGTGAGGACTTTGAACCGGATCTCCAATCTCAGCACAAAGAGCTTGTAGCCAAACAACATCAGCAGTCAAATTTGCTAAGGGTCGATATATACTATAATTTAGACATGTTTCTTGAGACTATTTCTTGCTTTTTTTGCACTCCGAACTACAAGAAATATGGAGAAACATGGCTAATGCACTTCTCCCAAGTGTTTTAAGGCAAACATGTAGAACTTAGAGCATAAATATAAATAGAAAATCATGGTCAAAGTCTTCATTTTCATCCAAGAACCTTCTCCTTTTAGAGAGAGAAGCTTCTCCTTCTCTCTAGAATTCCGGCCACACCTCCACCACTGAAAATCGCAGCCACCATCCTCCGCCCACCGGAAATCGCTCCGGCGACCGGAAACTACCTCCGATCGCTGTAAAAACTTCTACTCCCCCATTTTTTGACCTCCTAAACACGATTCTAGCTTCAGATCCATCATCACACGAATAGAAATGGCCCATGCAAGCTTCGAGTTTGGATGACTTTGAAGTTGTTTGATCCTTTTGTGTTCTTGAGGTATTATCCTTCATCCCTTAATGTAATGAGCATAAATCTACCTAATAGATGTTAATTCGAATCATATAATCCATGAATTAAATTTGGCCTTCACACCATAGTTGAGGAATGATCATAATTCTTACATAATCATGCTCTACACTTCATTGCGATTGCATTTATGCTAAAACCATGAAAATTGATCGGTTGAATCCTTGATCTCTTGACAACCGAGCCTCTGAACCTTCAAGATATTATTGTTCTTGATTGATTCATGATGATTCTCGCCTCATTTCATGTATATAAAGCTCTTGGAGTAGTGTTCATGTTGAAAGAATTTAAAGATGATCATTGTTCTAATTTCTAGATTTTTACCATGAAATTGTGAGCGATTCTGAGAGATTCGTGATATATCTTGAATTAATTCTTTTTGTATGTTGAAGTTCATGATCTCTGCTTTCTATTGATATATCACACGCCTTCATCCAAGTTTGTATGAGCTCACAATCACGTTTCAAAGTTGATATGTACATTCTGGAAATTCTGAGAGTTTGTTGATACCTTCGAACTTGATCCACGATTTTCACAATGATCCCATGTTTATCTCGAGAACTATGAAACATGAAAGTTATTATTCATTGTTTGAGCTTTCTATTGATATAAAATGTACCTCAAATGGTTAAGTATAACTCCTGTTATCTTAGTTCAAAGTTGAGGCCCTGAATCTGCCAAAATCATGTTTCCAGATTCTAAATCTTTCAATGATCAATTGATTTCTCTCAAACTCTACGTGTATATTCTCTAAATTTTGGATATGTGTAGCCATATGTCTTGACTTATTATACCATGATTTGTGCCCTATTTCACTTAGCCAATCTTTGTGAATAAATGTTTTACTGAAGCATCGCTGAAGTTTCTTTCTCGTAGAAACAGTGGCAAAGTTTGATCCATAGCCTATGATTTGTCCAATTCTGGATCTTATGATTAATATCATATGGAAGCCTATCTTGTTAGCCATCAATCCATATGAATTACATCTTTATTGATGCTTATAGGCTTGACTTATAGCCCAATCTTTCAAGTATGGCAGTTCTGCCGAGTCTTGTTCTAAGTCTACAATTCATGTTTCATTCTTGAACTTTTACGAAGTTATTCCCAATATGTTGATTGATCCTTATTGGTCATGGTCCCCTGTTTCATTCTCACACCTCACAACATGATGAAGACTAATAAGATAAGTTAAGTGTGAGGGTAAATAGTTAATGACTAATGGTATAAGTAAAGGGGATAAGATAAGTTAAGATGAATAAGTTAAGTATAGATAAATGAGTTAAGGGTTGATAATGATTAGCTTATGTAATTAAGACTAGTATTGATTGATTAAAGGTACTAGTCAAGGAGTCCAAGGAGACGAGTACGAGTAGAGGATCGACCCTAACGTGTTACTGTGAAAGAGTGAGCTCTATTTTCCTATGTGATAAATGTTTTGCAATGCATATGTTATTATTCAAGTTATGCATGAAAGATATGTTTGAATGTTAGACTTGTCAGTTTTATACATGTATTCTACCAGTCTACACAATGTAGATGAATGCTATCGGCCCACTAATGAAGGTATAAGCGGGCGTGCACACGAAGATCGGTAAGGTGCTTGAGAGGGTGGCCAACCTCTCGGCACAACTCTAACTCGTAGACTTGGGTATGTCATATTTATTTTGCCGGCATATGTTTCCAATCATGATCAGTATAATGTAAGAGCATGCAAAGAATTTTTTTAAAGGCAACTCGGGTTCTTTCTTAAAACCCCCGAGTTTGCAATAAATGGGCAAGTCTAGTTTATAGCCCTAAGTGGCATTGATTTTGGGGCGAGCTCACTGAGTACAATCAATGTACTTACCCCTATGCGTATTTCTAAACGTGCAGGGTAACTGATTGCGAGAGATGAAAGGAGGCAGGCCAAGGCGAAGGGATATTAGGGTTGTAGGCTTGTAGCCCCGTGGCCCATGTCTTCATACATATGTCACAACTATGTTTCCGCTGCCATGTCAAATGTTTAATAAGTTATGTCTTAGTAAATAAAGTCTGTCATGTTAAGTTCAATGATAATGGTATAGTGTTTCAATAAATGAAGTTATCATAAGACATTCGATCAAATTTCAAGAGCCACGTTTGTTTTTAAATAATATCTTTCTCTTTCCTTCTTTGACAGCATTCCCATCATCCTCCTAAATTATCAAGTTATTCCTTATTACATTCTTTTCTTTCCGTTTCCAACCGATCATTCATAAGTTAAATGTCAAGCTCACTCAAATTCTATAAGTCCATTAGCATTCCATCCGTAGTGAGCCGGTCTCCAATGCACGTTTTTATATGCTCTAGGGGTCGGGGCATTACAAATGATATTGAACTTGGAATCGGATATAGTACTTGCTTTTTCGATAGAAAATCTCAATATTTTCTCAGCGTATTCCGTCACCTCGATGACTCTTTCAGCAGCTTTGGTCATACGCTTATAAAACCATGATTGCACCATGTTACGTGCATACTCCATTAAAGAAGTCACTGGCAATTCCCTGGCCTATTTTAGCCGGCCATTTAGCACCTCAACTGCATTGGATGTTCCGAATTCATACCTTCAGACAAGACATTTGCAAATTTCCCATCGAACAGGCCCAATGCCCCTAAGTTTTGCATGCGTGCCGGGAGCATCCTTGAGCATATTATGCATGTGCTCTTCAAAATCAGCTTCCTTGTAGGCGTTTGCTGCAGCGTGGAATGTTTCGATCACATCCTTCCCAAAAATCCTCAGTTTTCCTTGAATGTGGTATGTGTAAAATCCGTGAGGCGTACCTGAAATATGGTAGGAAAGTTTGTTGGTTATGTAAGAAAATGATGGACTTAATCCAGTTTGTATCATCTCAACTTCATCTATATGTAAGAAATTGTGACAGATTCTTACATGGATACACAAATTCCACTACATTCTTCATGTTACGATGTTGATCTAAGACAATCAACTAATTCTTATGTGTGCTGAGACTGTTCCGAACATGCTGAAGGAACCACGTACAGGATAAATTATTTTCTTTGTCACCGATACCGAAAGCCAACGGCACAATCTATTCATTCCCGTCCTTAGTTGGTGCAACAAATATAACACCCTTGTACTTCCCGACACAGCCGACATGCACGGAAAGCTCTTATTGATGCGGAGAGAGGAAATAAGCAATACTGGAATGAGGAATCATCATAGTCAGTAAATCCACCAGGGACCCGGGGTTCATTTGTTCAAGCATGAAGAGATACTTGGCAAGCATTTCTATAAAAATAAAAAGATTATGAGAAGTTATTGGCAACAAGTAGTAAGAATATATAGTATTCTTACAATATATTTTGACTGCAAAGATATAGTATTTCTTACAGAAAGAAAGTCATTATTTCTTACAACGACTGTCATAAACTAAAAAAAAATTACAATAAATTCTAACCAAGATTCCTAAAATGGTTAGAAATTATGTAATTCTTACAACCCCAGGATGAAAAAAAGTATTTATAAAAAAACGAACCTGGAAAGACTTGTCTTAATCTCCGTAAATAGATTTGAAAGCTCTCCTTCCAACTAAAGCAGTTGGGTAGTTCAATCTAACACCAAACTCCCTAAGTACTTGGCCTTGTATATCGCATGGCCTAGTAACAAATCCATCCGCCGACATGTTAGGGGCAACATACTCAGCTATAGCTCTGGAAGACACCTTAGGTTCGGCGCACGACCTGATATCTCTGGCATATGTGTGTGCGACCAACTTTATTATTCTCCATGAGTTGCCAAGTGATTTACTTCGCAATAAAAGCGCGCATTTTGCTCCAAACTTGCAAATAAGGTGGTATCTTTTAAGATCAGATTTCCTTGTGCGGAACTCTAGAAAATTCTTCAAATGATAGGCATGAATTGCCGAAACCATGCTATCCTTGCACCGAAATGAAGACCTCTGAACAAATTGCCCTGTAGCCATAGGTTCTGTTTGCATGGGGATATCATCCTGATCTACGAAATCTTATTTTGATAAGCTAACTATGATCCACTGACTAGGCCCACAAGAATAATTTGACACGCCCTCACGTGATGTATTTATTATGGCAACAGCCGTTAGGGGGGATGCCATCAGCTGCATAAGAAATTCTGAAAAAAGGAAGGAAACAAATATACTTTTGAGTTGCAACGTCGTAAGAATGTAAGAAATTCTTATCACGTTTGGTAAAATGTTCATGAGAAAATGAGATAGATCAAAAGAAAATAAAACAGATAGTAAGAAACCAAAATGATGTTAGATTATCACGATGTGGGCAAGATGTCTTATTACGTTTCGGGCAAGACTTTTAAAGCGTACAGTGTACGATAGGTATGTGATAGGAAAAATCAGTAAATTCTAACCAGCATCTGGAACATTCTTACGAATAATCTACCAACTTTACTGCTCTGCCGCATTTAAACCTAACTTTACGTATTTATGAGACAAATTCCACCATAATTTCATTACTTCACATACCCAATCTTGATTAACAAAAACACTACAATGTAATATAAAAGTTCAAACATGCCGCCGCCAGGACATCTCCGCCACCGCCTGAGATGTACTCATCTTCAATTAACCCTAGAAAAAACAGCAGCAGCAGCAGCCATGAGAACTAGAAATAAATAAAGAAAGAAGGCGAAGAAAAAAAACAAAACAATCCTGCTACGTGTCCACCATCGTGGTCGTTATTCTTCCCTGCCTTCAGTACCGTCGCCGTCGTGCGTCGCCGTGGTGTTCGTCTACCTCTCCGTCACCGTCGGCATATGCAGGTAAAATAGCTTCATCCTCATTTTTCTTCGGGTGAACTACTACGTGACCCCCGTCTGCTCATCAACGACAAGAACAAGCGTCTTCTCCAGCCATAATCGTCGTCGTCGTCGATACCCTAGGCTACCAGAAAAATTGAAGCTCGAGAGAGAATGACGAGAAGATGAATGTCGAGATAGAGAAGATTGGAGAAAAATGCAAAATTACTTATTCTAACATCTAGGGGCATTTTAGTCCCACTTGATAAAAAGAGGGCAAAATTTGTAATTTGGGTAAAATTTGGTTTTGTTATCTCTAAGGGGACAAAATGATACATTATTTCTTTATATTACTTCTTATGAGTGATGTGAGCATGTTCTACCATTCACGATATAAAACATTCTATTGTTATTTTCCTAAATTCTCATGATTAAGTTTATCGTATTTATTAATAATTTAGTCTTATTATTTTATTAAAAAAAATAATTGAAATATATGTGAGGGTTATAAAGAATATCTACCTCATGCCTACTAATGAAGGATCTTGCCGTACACAAATTTTCTTCTTGTGCATATTAATGATAAATTCATATACTAGAGAGGGAAAAAAATGCTTTGACATAGCGGCCTTTCATGTTAATTTTCCATATGCTTATATAATATAATAAAACAATAGTAATCCCTTAAACAAAAATCCTTTCCGAGTAATTCTACATTCGAAGCACGTGGAATTAGACTTATGGGTAATTTTATCTATTTTTTCTCTGTTATTTTCTTAAATTCTAATAGTTTTGTGTTATTATTCAATAATTTGACCTAATTAATTTATAAAATGTTAATCAAAATATGACTACTATTTGGAAATGTATATTATGATTTGGGATAGATAATTATATTACTTTTTCGTGTTTTGAGTCTTTTGACTTTTAAAATATAAAATTTTTGATATTCGAATTTCGCCAAGTGACGATATGATTCTCTGATAATTTTTGTTATCATCCTTGACCTATTTATTTAATACGCGTTTCGTTCACAATATTTATACATAATTTTTATTTTCCGTCCGTCCATTATATTAGTGCACAATCTATTTTTGGACGTGGATTCTATTTTCATCATTCTTTTTCTACCCTCAAAAGTCAACTAAAATATAATTTTATATTCGTTTCACTTTAATATACACTACAAAAAGTGGGACCCTTGTAACAGTTTAACATCATTCATTATAAATATTAAAACTCGTATCGAAACATCTATACATAAAAATTATGGACGGAGGCAGAACAATAAACAATCGATGGATGACTTGACATGCAAACGAAGTACAAATATTCGATAAATACTAACCCTAGTTATGTTGATAATATATTTCTTAGCTATGCACAACAAATAACATGTATACACAAATTATTGTATCTTTTTTTTTCTATATATGATATTAAAACTAGATTTTTTTTAAAAAAAAAATCAGTTTACTTGTATCAGATAATGATTATTAAAATCATAAATCAAATCAAATTAATTAATAAAATTCTTAACCACTAAGAACTCCAACAACGGGCGATTTGATATCCAAAATATGTTCATCTATCCAAGAACTACTGCCCTCCTTGACATCCCACAAATAGCCAGCTACATGCATGGGCTCTCTCTCCACGGGCTTTCTCTAAAGAGTCGGCTCGATGGCAGTTTGGTAATATATATTTTTTTCTATAATTTTACTTTAAGCTTTATTTCTTATTGGTCTTTTTAATTTCTTATTTTAATATCCGCTTTCACAAAAAAAAATTATCATTGTTTTTTTTTTTTTTTTTTTTTTGGTTCGCACAATATGGACGTGAAAAGATATTTTAGTACTTTGTGATTGAATATAGTAAATTATTATTTTATTTATTTATTTATTTTTAATATAATTTTCAATTATTCTCTAAACTGGAGATGCTCTCATAATCTTTTAACGAACACAACAAACAAAAAACCGTTTCCATGTTTGCATTATACATGGTGGCGGAATAATTGAATAGCGAAGTTAACGCAAGTCTATTATTTTTTCGAAACTATTTCGTCGCCGAATGTCCAGCAATGAATTCGAAAATATTGGCAGACAACCCTCATTAAGGACTTCTTCTATCAATTTTTAATTTTGAGTTACTTCAAGAATAAAATTGGCACACATTGAAAATTTTGGGATAGATAAATTAATAAGGGTTGCACTTGGGATTCTCTAATATGTTCCAACTCAAATCTTATTTTCTATTAGTTTTATTTTACTTTTCAATAATTTTAATTTATCATGATTTAGTTTAATTTACAATAATTTTCTAGGGTTCACTCATCCAACTAGGATTTATAATTATTTTTAACAATTAATATCATTTTTATCAATTATATTAGAATTGATAAATTCAAAAATAGGGTACATAATTATTAAAAAAAACTAATTTTGATTTATAAATATTCATTATAACATATTATGTTACAGTAATTTTTATTTTTATGGAAAACAATATAAAACTATTAGAATTAAAATTCAGAACACAAAATTGGAACACAGGATCCCATCCTTAAAGGTTGCATAGTTTTAAGTTTAAAAGGAGATGTTGGTTCATGTGTTACCAACGTCTAATATTTATTTGAACTTGAACAATAAATTTGTTTTAATATTTCATTTATGTGATACTTATCATTTATTATTTATTCTTTATTTGTATTTATACTTATCAAATATATTTATAAGTTTCTTTTATGTAGCAGTTCTTATATCAAGGAACAATCAAGGAGCGAAGTCTCAGCATCAAAGATTGTGGCACGCTCTTAATGGTTTCTCATACAATAAAGCTAAGCAGTTGGAGAAAATCTACAACTGGCCAAGCATCTAATAAAAGGAGAAGAATTCATTCTTTTTCACTTACGGCTTGGGAAGAAGAAAAACTAGTCTGAAGTATTCAACCAAGTCGTCTACATTGTCTGTTGGAGTGAAGAAACACCAGTATTTAATGTTGAATGGTTAGATAGTGGTGTTGCAAACATGATAGCATATAATTAATTAACACATATGTTGATTAATTGTGTGTATCTATTGATCTATATTTTTGTAGACTATCTTATCGGTATAAAGTCTGAGACTTAATTTACATGTATTTATCAATTTAGCTATTGTGGAAGTAAATTCTAGGATTGTATTTCAAATGTTAGGCAGAAACTGTAGACTATAAACTTTGAAATGTTTTATCACTCATGTTGAAATAGTTTAGGTATATTCAACTTAGTGAAATTGAGCCATGAAACAATTTTATTCTTTGCAGATTATCACTCGCACTTTTTTAATCTACGAAAAAAATATTTCTGATGTGCAATTTTATTTTCTGCTACGTTTCAGTTGTGCATATTACAAACAAACGATCTACACTACTCTATTATTTTGCATATGTTTTCTTTTATGTAGTAATCCAAAGCACTGCAAACTTCACATAGAATTCAAAATAGAAACAAAAATTAGGCAGAATTTATATACGACCTTCTAGATGTGATAGTGTCACTTGGAGAATTGAAACTTCACAAGCATATAATGGTCTTTGATGCAAATCAAAAAAAGAAATTGATAAATGGCTAATTTTCCGTCTAGTGTACGTGTGCATGCGTACTATACTCATTCTTCATATATGATTATTTTGTTAATATAAAATATATATATACGTGAGAGTCGTTATTGCAACGCTTTTAAAATGTTAAAATTTGAAAAAAAAATATTTATATTACTCCGTATTATTTAGCTCTGCTCTATAAAAAGATCTCTTGTTTAATTTCCAAATCCTCACAAAATTTGCTGCTCTTCCAACACCCTTCTCTTCCTCCATCACCGCCAAACACCATAACGATCTACAAGCTCCCTATGGCTACCAAATCTCTTACTCTACTTTCCATTGCACTGACAGCTCTTTGTGCCTCGTTCCTCATTATTTTCTATTTTAAAAAACTAAATAATAATAATCCAAATGAAAAGAAGGCAACACAAAAGAAGCCACTTCCGAGAGCCGGCGGCGCTCTCCCGATCATCGGGCACCTCCACCACTTCAGCGGGAAAGAGTTGGCCCACAAAACACTCGGCGCCATGGCCGACAAGTACGGACCCGCCTTCACGATCAGGGTGGGGTCACAAACAAACCTAGTGATCAGCTCCATGGAAATGGCGAAAGAGATCTTCACTACTCTCGACAAAGTTCTCGCCGACCGTCCCAAGATCGCCGCCGCAAGGATCCTCAGCTACAACTTCACCATGCTGGGGCTCTCCCCCTACGGCCCTTACTGGCGCCAGATGCGCAAGATAGCAACCCAAGAGCTCCTCTCTCACAAGCGCGTCGACATCCTCACTAACATGCGCACTGCCGAGATGCGCACCTCCATGAAGGAGCTCTACGATCTCGCGGCCAAGCAACGCAGCGTGGGTGAGACCGTTGACATCAAGCAGTGGTTCGATGACGTCATGCTCAACACCAACATCCAGATGGTCGGCGGGAAGCGATTCGTTGCCGCCGGCGGTGAGAGTGACGTCAGGGTCCACCAGAGGAAAGTGATGAAGGACATGTTCTACTATTTTGGTGTATTCCACCTGTCGGATGCCATTCCGTCGCTGGCGTGGCTTGATCTGCAGGGGTACGATAAAGTGATGAAAAAGATTGCTAAGGAACTTGATGAACTCATGGAGGAATGGCTTCAGGAGCACAAGGAGAGGAGGAAGCTGAAGAAGGCTGATCAAGATTTCATGGATGTTTTGCTCACCAGTTTGGAAGCTTCAGACATCCCCCAGAAAGAGTCAGACACCATCACCAAATCCAATTGCCTCAACATGATCTTGGCAGGTAGTAATGCTCTCATGGTAACCCTAACGTGGGCTCTCTCTCTTCTCCTCAACAACCCTGCAACGCTCAAGAAAGCTCAGGACGAGGTCCGCTCTCTCGTTGGCAAAGATCGACGCGTGACCGAAGCCGACACCAACGACCTCCCTTACATTCAATCCGTCATCAAGGAGACACTGAGGTTGTACCCTGCCGCCCCTATTAGCGTACTCCATTGTGCATCTGAGGATTGTACCTTGTCGCCCAATAATTATCACATACCTAAAGGTACGCGTTTGATGATCAATGTCTGGAAGATACAACGCGATGAGAGGGCGTGGCCCCACGCTACTCAATTTAAGCCCGAGAGATTCCTTACCACCCACAAACAGGTAGATACAAAGGGTTATAACTTTGAATACATTCCTTTTGGTTCTGGAAGGAGATCTTGCCCTGGAACTGCTCTAGCTCTTCGGATGGCTCACTTCACCTTGGCTACCCTTCTTCATTGCTTTGATGTTTCCAAATCTTCTGAAGCGCCTATAGATATGACGGAAAGCGCTGGGCTCACAAATTTGAAGGCCACACCTCTCCAAGTTTATCTTGCTCCCCGCCTCCGTCCTGAGATCTACGGCGCTTGATTCTTCCAAACTTATTCTACGTACGTACAACTACATGTTTTATCTTCACATTCTGTGGGATAAATTATAAATAAGAGCCCCTCGGGATTCTATGTACCCATTTTGGTAACCGTATATCAATTTTTTTTATTATTATTTTGAAAGGATGTATGAAATTTAGTTTTATACTGGATGGTATTCTTTATCTCAAAAATTATATCCCAATGGTGTCTCGAAATCTAATTTCTATTAGTTTTATATTATTTTTTATAAAAATAAAAATATTATAATTTAGTAAATCATAATAGGCATTTATAAGGAAAAAAAAAAATGGACTTTGTTAAAATTATATACTTTATTTTTTGAATTTATCAACTCTAATATACTAATAAAAGTAAAATTAAAATGTAAAAAAAAATTATAAACCCTAATTGGGACGGGTGGATCCTTGAAATCATAAATTAAATAAAATTATTATAAAATAAACTTATTGAAAAAAATAAATAAAAACAATAAAAATTAGATTTTGGGACACCATTTTGGTGATAGAGGATCTCAAGTCATTTTATACTCCTACTTTTTATAACAATTTTCATTTTTAATGATTTTGTTTAATTTTATAATTATTTTCTAAGATTCACTTATCCAATTAAAATTTATAATTATATTTTAGTATTTAATTTTAATTTTATTAGCTAAAATAGAGTTGATAAATCCAAAATTAGGGTATATTATTTTTTAAAAAAATATTTATTTATTTATAAATGTTTATTACTACTATGATTTATTTATTTTTATAAAAAATAATATAAAACTAATAAAAATTAATGTTTGGTACATGATTGGAACACCATAGTTGATACATGCAAGATATGTATTGATGTATAGCATTGTTTATATATAAGTATTGTTTATAGTGATAATCCATAGGAATGTCCATCTATGTTAGTGTATGTCAAAATTTTGTTCAACAACTTAGAAAATACGAATTTAGTTCAATTTTTGCTTTTTTGGATCTAAATGTCCTTGTTAATTTGAATCAAAGACCGTGTCTTCATAAATTCTCATTTCTAGAACCCTAATTTTCTACTTTAAACTTCTCTCTCGCCTCCTTATTCTAGTAAGCTCTCTCATGGCGACCAAACCCCAACGCATCTAACTCGGATAAAAAACTACACGAAATACGCTACTTTACCTCGGAGAAAATTCGAAGTGCGGCAGCTTCTCAAGGACGAGAGATTTTGGGTCACCTCTTCAGAGGTTCCTCATTAATTGCATGGGCGACTGCCCTCCAGGGGCATAGGGTACAGCGCCAAGATGTGTTCAAGCATCTTTGTACTATGATTCTCTACGGACAAAATAACGTCGAAAAAAATTGAAAAAAAAAATAATAAAATCAAAAAAATGTGAGAAAATTAAAATACTTTAAAATTAATAACAAAATCAATCAAAAAAAAAATCAAAAATCAAAAAATACAAAAATTGGACAAAATTTGTATTTTTTAAGTTCGTTAAAATCTGACATCCACTAAATACTATTCCCTCCGTCCCAAACCACTCGGCCTGTTTCTTTTCGGCACGGAATTTTAGGAGAGTGTGTATAGAGTTAAAGTGTAATGATTAATATTTTAATGCAAATTTCATTGTTTTAAAACTAGACCATCATAGATGCATAAAAACATATTGATGTCTGATCTTAAATAAAAGATTGTATCAAGACCTTTAATTTAGTATAAAAATTATAAAAATCGGAGAACAAACAAGCAAGTTATGATAATTTAAACTTTTAGAATATAAATTATATTGGGATACGTGCTGAGAGGTGAGTGGATTATGAGATTATTAGTGGTTCATTTTGATGACTAATTATTTCCATATTAGGAAACAGGCCAATTGGTATGGGATGGCCCAATATAGTATACAAGCCAAGTGGCCTGGGACGGGGGGGGGGTATAAGATAAGTATAGTTTTTCTAATATTAACAATTACTAAAAATTTAAGATATCCTAAATCCTTAATTATATATTATTATTTTTATAAATAATTATATATTATTATTTTTCTATATTTAGTTATTGTTTAATTTGTTTTAGGCTTTAAAAAAATAAAATAAAATATAATTTTAGTTTTTTTAAAAAAAATCCAGTACCTTAACCGGTAATCCGGTATAACCGGTACCGGAATCAGGAACCAGTTAGCTTATCCGGTTCTGGTATCGGTTCCTAAAAAACGTGAATAACTAGTACCGGGTACCCAAATTTCCGGTTCCGGTTAACCAGAACCAGACCAATAGTTAGCCCTAATAATATGTTACAATTGAAGAAAGAAAATACGGAGTACATGCAAATTAAAAATTTAAATTTAAATTTAAAAAAAAAAATCAATTTTTAAGACACAGTCAGTACACTTCAGTAGGGAATAGAGAATCTCAAGTAAGCAATCAATACTGTATTATTATAACATTCACAAGTTGACCAATAATATGATAATTATACCATAAGCTCTCTTTTTATTAGCTCAAAAAAAAAAAAAAAAAAAAGAAGAAATCCCGCCACCGGCAATCTCCATCCGTCCATGGATTCTGTAATCCAGTTACTGTTCACCATATCATCATGCCTCACCGGATTCTTTCTCTTCTTCCGCTATTACTATCATCGGAGCCCCAACTCCGCCGCGACAAACAAGAACCCACTGCCGAGAGCCGGCGGCGCTCTGCCCATCATCGGCCACCTCCACCACTTCGGCGGCAAGAAATTAGCCCACAAAATCCTCGCCGCCATGGCCGAAAAACACGGCCCCGCCTTCACCATCAAGCTCGGCTCCCAAGAAAATCTCGTCATCAGCAGCTGGGAAACGGCGAAAGAGTGCTTCACCACTCTCGACAAGGTCTTCGCCGACCGGCCCAAGATAGCCGCCACAAGGATACTAGCTTACGACGGCGCCATGTTCGGGTTCGCCCCCTTCGGCCCCCACTGGCGCCACATGCGCAAGATAGCGACCCTCGAGCTCCTCTCCCGCCGCCGGATCGATCTGCTCGCTAACGTGTGCGCCTCCGAGGTGCGGACTTCTCTCAAGGAACTCTACGATTCCACGGCCGCCGGAGAAGGGTTGACCGTCGATATGAAGCGGTGGTTCGGCGATTTGACGCTGAACGCCTTTGCTCGAATGGTTGTGGGAAAGAGATTGGTGGACCCAGCCAATGGCGGAAGTGAGCAGAAATTGGTGAGAGATTACTTTTATTATTTTGGGGTTTTTGTTTTATCAGATGCAATTCCATCAATGGGTTGGCTGGATTTTCAAGGGCACGAGAAAAGCATGAAATCAATCGCCACAAAATTGAATCTTTTAATGGAAGAGTGGCTGAAAGAGCACAAAGAAAGGAGGAAGATGAAATTAGAGGATGAAAGCAGAGTAGTTGATCAAGATTTCATGGATGTGATGCTCACTATTTTGGAAGGGGAAAGTGATGATTTTCCCCAGTTTGAATTTGAAGCGGATACCATCACCAAATCTACTTGCTTGGTAAACTCTATCAAATCTCAATTTACTCTCTCCTTCATGCTATATTACTCCGGAATGTTTTCGGCACGGTCTTTTAGGAGATCTTATCTAAAGATAAAGTGTATTGTTTAACATTTTGAAAAATATTTTATTTCTATCAAAGCAGAACACCATACATTCATAAAGAGATGATTGATCTTAAATAAAAGATCGTAACGAGCCCTTTAATTTGATATAATTATCGTTAAAATCGGACAACAAACGACAAAGTTATGACAATTTAAAATTTTGCAATTTAAATTACTCCATATCGAAATACGTGCAAAGATATAAACGATGGATGGATAAACATTTCCATTTTAGGAAATTATACTTATAAGACGATCCAAATAAGAAAGTGAGACTAATATAGAAGAGGGAGGAAGTAGTACTTTTTTTTTTGGTGAAATCATGCACTATATTGTTAATGAATTAAAGCTTGGTTTGTATGGGGTGCAGAACATGGTGTTGGGAGGAACTGATGCTATAATAATAACCCTAACATGGGCTCTGTCTCTTCTTCTCAACAACTCAACTGCAATGAAGAAAGCCCGAGAAGAGGTGGATGCCCACATCGGGAAAGACAGACACGTGGAAGAATCCGACATAAACAAGCTTGTGTATCTTGAAGCCTCTGAAGCACGGGGACGCCTCCCGGCTCAGCGTTTCCGTTCCGGGGACACATTGGGGACGGGGACGCCGCAATACGCCGGGGGGACGTCCCGGGGGACGTATTTTAGTATGAGCGTTTTTTTTTTTTTAATTATAATAATACGTCTGACCAAATAAAATACGTTGACTAGAAAAAAAATACGTCCTAACCCTAATATTTTCTGAAAATTGTCGCGCCTATAATCTTCTTCAATCACAAAATTGAAAACAAAACCTGTTCTTGGTTGGAACACAAACACCCATCTCTGCAAGCAAGCGCCAATTACCGCCGTCGTCTGGTTCGCCGCCGCGTGGGTTCGCCGTCGTCTAGTTCGCCGCCGCGTTGGTTCGCCGCCGCCCCTGCTGCCGCCTGAATCTCCGCCGCCGCCTGGATTCTCCATCACCGACGAGCTCAGGTGAGTCGATTTAAGGTTATTGTCGATTGAATGGTGGTATTGGGCGTGATAACTGGTGGGTGTTTTTTCTTTTATTTCTTTTTTTTTTCTTCGATTGTAATGGCCTTTAATTCCCTTTAATTGGGCGTGATAACTAATGGGTAGTAGTTGGGTGATATTAATTTCCTTTAATTGCGTTTTTTAAATTTATTTTATAGTTGAAGTTTTATTAATTTTATTTTTAGTTAGAATATTGGTTGAATACTGAATTTTCTTTTCCTATTATTCTGTATCAACTTGCAGATGGCTAGTTCTTCTTCTGCTGCTACTTCGACTGCATCTTCTTCCCTTGATGATTATAAAAAACCGTTGTGGAGATTTGTGAAGAAGTTTGACATTGTAGGGGGTGGTGGGGGAGTAGATTGGCAATGCAATTTTTGTGGAACGAGGAAGAAAACTAGCTACACTCGGGTTGTGAATCACTTGTTGGGATTGCATAAAGGCATTGCACCATGCTTGAAGGTAACTGAGAAAAATAAGATTGAGATGAAGAAGTTAATGGATGAAGAAAGTAGAAGGCAAATGATGGCTGCACCTAAATCAGTCCCGTTGCCTCCGAATCCAATCCAATCCAAAAATGCTTCAAGTGATATTTATGCAACTTATAATAGATTGGATTTGGAGAGTCAATCGAAGAAAAGAAAGGGGAGTGGAGAAGGCTCGGCTCTTGAAAAGTCTTTCAATGTCCAAGGAAGAAAGCATTTGGATGCATTAATTGCGAGATACTTCTATGCATCGGGCTTGCCATTTCATTTGGCAAGAAGCCCTTATTATGCTAGCAGCTACACATATGTTGCTTCTCATAATTTGGCTGGATATGTCCCACCCGGATACAATGCTTTGAGGACAACTTTGCTCGAACAAGAAAGAGCAAATGTAGAACATTTGTTGCTACCTATCAAGAGCACATGGGGCACGAAAGGAGTAAGCATTGTGAGCGATGGATGGAGTGATTCACAAAGAAGACCATTGATCAACTTCATGGCTGTTACTGTAGGCGGTCCTATGTTTCTAAAAGCGATTGATTGTTCTGGGGAAGTCAAAGATAAACACTTTATCTTTGGTTTGATGAAGCAAGTGATTGAAGAGGTTGGGGTTCAGAATGTAGTTCAAGTAATCACAGATAATGCAAAGAATTGTTCTTCTGCGGGGTCGCTAATCGAAGCGGAGTTTCCCACCATCGTGTGGACACCATGCGTTGTGCACACACTAAATTTGGCTTTGCAGAATATTTGTGCTGCAAAGAACATTGAAAGGCACCAAGAAACATATGAATTATGTTCTTGGATCACTGATATTTCAGCAGAGGTTAGTACGATCAAAAACTACATCATGAATCACGGAATGAGGTTAGCAATGTTCAATATATTTGTGCCTTTGAAGTTGCTTTCAATTGCTACAACTCGATTTGCCTCTGTTATTGTGATGTTGAGGCGTTTCAAGCTTATCAAGAGATCTCTTCTTGAATTGGTGATTAGTGAAGCTTGGGATTCATATCGAGAAGATGATACGGAGAAGGCAAGCTTTGTAAAAGCGAAAGTATTGGAAGACACTTGGTGGGATAAGATTGACTACATACTTTCATTTACGGCTCCTATATATGATATGCTTCGGGCTTGTGACACCGATAAGCCGTGTCTTCACTTAGTTTACGACATGTGGGATTCGATGATTGAAAAAGTGAAGAAGGCAATATACAAGCATGAAAGAATAGGCCCAGAAGAGTCGAGTAGCTTCCATGAGGTGGTTCATACGATATTGGTAAGTCGTTGGAACAAAAGCAACACTCCTCTTCATTGTTTGGCTCATTCCTTGAATCCAAAATACTATAGTCAGAAGTGGCTTGATGAAGACTCCTCTCGAGTTGCTCCAAATATGGATATTGAAATTGCTAGAGAACGAATGAAGTGTCTGAGGAAATATTTTCCAGACACGACACTAAGAAAGGTTGTGAATAAGGAGTTTGGTTACTTTTCTAGCATGTCTGGAGATTTCGCCGATTCTGATTCCATTGAGGAGCGATATGATGCAGAACCTCAGACATGGTGGTCTACATATGGAGCAGGTGCACCCAATCTTCAACGTTTCGCAATGAAGATACTTGCTCAACCTGCATCCTCATCATGTGCCGAGAGGAATTGGAGCACATATTCTTTTATTCATTCCTTGCGAAGGAATAAGTTGACCACCAAACATGCCGAGGCTTTGGTGTTCATTCATAGCAATCTTCGCTTGTTATCTAGAAAAACTCCCGAGTACATCAACGGAAATGCCAAGTTGTGGGATATTGGAGGTGATGACTTCGGTACATTTGAGGATGTTGGAGAGCTAGAGTTTGCAAATCTATCACTTGACGAGCCCGAGTTGGAGAGCGTGCTTTTCAATGAAGATCAAGATGCAATAAACGAGGATGAAATGGAATTGGAAGAGGATGATGAATGAGGAGTGTGGTCTAGTTTCTAGTTGGAAGATGGAACTTTTATTTGTTTTTTTATGTGTGTTTAAATAGTTTAAGTTTTAAGACAATGTTTTATTTCATATTTGCATAAGTTTACTATGAATTACATAATATTTGCTTATTTTCTTCATGAATTATGAATATTTAATATATATAAATATATATTAAATAAAAAATACAAAATGTATTTTTGACGTATCGTATTCTTCATTTTTGGAAAAATGCGTATTCACGTCCCCGTATCGTATCGTCCCCGTACTTCGTTTTCGTCTCCGTGCTTCATAGCTTGAAGCAGTAGTGAAGGAGACCTTAAGGTTGTACCCAGCAGCTCCTGTCTTAGGCATGCGCTCTGCATTGGAAGATTGTACCTTGTCGGCCGGTAACTATCACGTGCCCAAAGGTACGCGTTTGATGGTGAATATCTCGAAGATACAGCGCGATGAGAAGCTATGGCCGGAGCCACTCGAGTTTAGGCCCGAGAGATTCTTGACTAGTCATAAGGATGTTGATATGAAAGGGCATAACTTCGAGCTCATGCCTTTTGGTTCGGGAAGGAGATCTTGCCCCGGAATTCCTATAGCTCTTCGAATGGTGCATTTAACTTTGGCGAGCCTACTTCATTGCTTCGAAATCGCTAGGCCTTGTGATGGAGATATAGATATGGCCGAGAGCCCCGGGCACACGAACATGAAGGCCACTCCTCTCGAGGTTCGCCTTACTCCACGCCTTCGTCCTGAGATTTTCGGGGTTTGATTCGTGCCTCAAGACTTCAAGAAGTGGAGCTACTATCTTCACAATAGGCACGGATGGGAAATCCATATTTTGTGTGCAGTGTAATTGACATTTGCAGTTATCATCTTGTTTTGTATGAAAAAGATTTTAACAAATTGTCTCTAATGAAGGTGTGACAAGTACTAGCTAGCAAGAAGACTTCTCATAAAAGTGCGATACTTTTTTCCATTTTCGATGGATCCACAAAAATTGTATTACATGGGGCCCACACTTATGTCGTTTTATTATTTACAAAAAATCATAACTATATTAGTTAACTTTCTTTTTAGTTGGCCTCATGTGTTACATCCCTCCACCAAATAGAATGCATATTGTCCTAATCCACAAAGAATTACCCCCATTCATCTATCTCCAAATTCATTTATACTCCATCCTCCGTCCCAGATCAATTGGTCTGTTTCTTTTCGGCACGGGATTTAAAAAGTGTTGGTTTAGGGAAAGGAGGAGAGGTGTTAAAGCAATTATTATTTCTATTTTTGGGAAACATATCTATTCGTGTGGGACGGCCCGAATAAAAAAGCAGGTCAAGTTGTAGGAATTTGTGTCGTCACCTCCTTTTTTGGAGGGTGTGAGAAGTCTTATTCCATATATATTGATTTACAAAAGTACAAAAAGAATATATGAAATATTACAGTTGAGAAATAAATGCACTTATCAGAATAATCTAGAAGTGCAGCAATTAATTATCATTAACACCCCCCCCCCTCAAGCGATGCATGGGGTGAATACCAACGCAGAGCTTGGAACGAAAAAATTCGAACAAAGGTCGAGGAAGACTCTTAGTAAAGATATCTGCAATCTGTAGTTCAGAAGGAACAAATTGCGTAGAAAGTCGACCCGCTTGGACTAATTCTCGTACAAAGTGATAATCAATGTCGATATGCTTAGCACGCTTATGGGCCACCGGATTTTGACTCAAGAAAAGAGCACTTTTATTGTCGCTTAAAAGTAATGGCCGATCAGGGGGCAAGACTTGTAATTCACGAAGAAGATTAGTGACCCAAACTATCTCCGCAGCAGCATTTGCCATTGCCCGATATTCAGATTCACAACTCGATCGAGAAACAGTAGGCTGCTTCTTAACACTCCAAGATATTAAGTTTGGACCAAGAAAGACGGAATAACCATAAGTAGAGCGACGTGTCTCGATACAACGGGCCCGATCGGCATCGGAGTAACCAACAATGGAAGGAGAAGAACCACGAGTGAAAGTGAGTCCAAAGTTGAGAGTGCCTTTGACGTATCGCAAAATACGTTTGACAGCAAGAAAGTGATCGTCGGTAGGCTGTTGGAGAAATTGACTAACAACATTAACAGCATAAGAGAGATTTGGACGAGTGATTGTCAAATACTGCAGAGCACCAACCAAAGAACGATATAAAGAAGGATCCGAGAAAGTAGAACCGACACTGGTGAAGTCATGGCCGGCAACCAAGGGAGTAGAAACAGGCTTTGAATCAAGTAAGTTAGCTTTTAATAAAATATCTTTAGCATACTTAGCTTGACTCAAAAACAAACCAGAGGAGGTGTACATAACTTCTAATCCCAAAAAATAATTTAATTTGCCTAAGTCTTTAATGGCAAACTCAGAGTGGAGTGTGGAGATGAAGCGTCGAATCATAGAAGGATTATTTCCCGTAAGAATAATATCATCCACATACACAAGCAGGTAAAGGATGGTAGAATCCTTGATGAAGAAGAAAAGAGAAGAATCTGCATGAGTATCCTTGAAGCCAAGCCGGAAGAGAAAATCACTGAACCGCTGAAACCAAGCTCGAGGGGCTTGTTTAAGACCATAAAGTGTCTTCTTTAGGCGACATACATGATTAGGAAATCGTGGGTCGACATACCCAGGAGGCTGCTTCATGTAAACGGGCTTAGACAAAATGCCATGAAGGAATGCATTCTTGACATCAAGTTGATGAAGAGGCCAATTATGCATAACCGCAAGAGCAAGAACAATGCGAACAGTAGATGCTTTGACGACGGGGCTGAAAGTGTGAGTAAAATCAAGCCCGGGAAATTGAGTGAAACCTTGAGCCACAAGACGAGCTTTATGGCGCTCTACTGTTCCATCAGAATGATATTTAGTCCGAAAAACCCATTTAGATCCAACGATGTTTGCGCTAGGTGGACATGGAACGAGGTCCCAGGTGTTATTAGCACGAAGAGCAGCAAGTTCTTCGTCCATGGCAGCAATCCAATGTGGGTGCTTGGCGGTGGATTTGAATCCTTTAGGTTCAGTTGAAGCGGAGAGAGCTGAGTGCAGCGGAGTGTAAGCCAAATCAGCAAAATGCTTCGGCTTAAAAATGCCGGCTTTAGAGCGCGTAGTCATTGGGTGTGATGGAGCAGGAGCTGGTGGTTCAGTTAGATTTGATGGGCTCGCGGAAGCAGATTGTCCTTCCTCAAGAATTGGAGTTGATGAACCGGTAGTCAATTCACAAAGAGAACACGGCAATGGAATTTGCTTGGAGCTTGTGGAAATAGGAGGCGTAGGTGAAGCAAGAGGCTTAGATATGGGGGCATCCAAAAAGGTTGAGAACTCTAAGGATGCCGATGTATGAGTGTTGCCTGAAAAAGGAAATAAAGTCTCATCAAATTGTGCATGACGAGTAAGGAATACTCGAGACGATAGAGGATCGAGATAGCGATAGCCTTTATAGTTACTGCTATATCCAATAAAAATGCATGGAATGCTTCGGGGTGCCAACTTATGAGGAGCATAATCTCGTAGATAAGGGTAGACGCGACACCCGAAAGGATGAAAATTGGCAAAGTTTGCAGCTGTGGAGTAGAGTAACTCAAATGGAGAATGGCCTTTCAATAAAGGTGTTGGTAATCTGTTAATAGTAAACACCGCAGAGCTAAAGGCATCAAACCATAAACGTGAAGGGGCGTTAGCATTAAATAACATAGCAAGTCCAGTTTCAATTATATGTCGATGCTTACACTCTGTCCGACCATTTTGCGAAGGTGTATATGGACAAGAGACATTATGATGGATGCCACTTTGAGAAAAAAAATCTCGAACTCTAGAATTCAAAAACTCAGTGCCACCATCGCTTTGAAAGACTTTGATATTTTCAGAGAATTGATTCTGAACAAAGGCTGCAAACTGGACAAGAACATCATAAAAATTTGACTTGTTACGTAGTGGATAAAGCCACGTGAATCTACTGAAATCATCCACAAAGATAACATAATAGCGATAACCATCAGTAGACAGAACAGGGGCAGGGCCCCATAAATCACAATGCACCAAATCTAAAACAGAAACAGCACGCTTCTCATTTATAGAAAAGGATAAACGTTTACTTTTTGCCAATTGACAAAAGTGACATAAAGATGGTTTTGGCAAAATAGAAGTAACAGATAGCTGTCTAGTTTTATGCAAAAAAGAAATAGTATCAAATGAGACATGTCCTAGACGAGCATGCCATAACTCAAAGGAAGCTTTAGGGCAAGTCGAACGAAGAGAAGCAGCGAGAGCAGAGTGGCCTTTATCCAACACATATAAACCATTTTTACGCCTTCCGTGTCCCAGAATTGCCTTGGTTGTTCGATGCTGAATAATGAAGGAAGTATCAGTAAATAAAACATCAATGGGATAATCAGAAGTCAATCTACTGATAGACAATAAGTTCTTTTGTAAGTCTGGAACAACCAATACATTCTGCAGTTTAATATTATTAGAGAGAGTATAGAGGCCAGAATGTGAAATACGTAAAGAGGAACCGTTACCGATAACGACACCATCAGAACCAGTATACGGAGTAGCATTATCCAAGGTAGAGGCGTGCGGAGTCATGTGGGCTGAAGCACCTGTATCAATATACCAATCTGATACAGATGAGGGATCAAGAGAGCAGCCTGCAGAAAATGCCTCAGCTAAGTTAGCAGTGTCCGAAGATGGAAGACGCGCGTAACGCTGGCTGCAACGATCAGCATAATGGCCTTCAGTGAGACAAATTTGACATCGAGGGGGTCGACGATATCCAACATTACCACGACCCCCTTGTTGTGATCGACCGCCACCACCGCGAGATTGGCCTTGGTTAGAACGACCAGAAGATGGTCTTGAATTTGAGGATGAACGTTGATTAGTGTGAGCAACGAAAGCAGCAGATGAAGGGCCTGCAACCTCCATCGAGTTGAGAAAGGTTTCAAAACTTTCTGCGCGGGGCAGAAGTTCGTTGAAGCGAGGCAGTGGCGAGAGAGCCATTTGAGAAGCACTGAAATTAGCAAAGCGAGGCCCAAGACCTCTAAGAAACCAGTGTGACTTATCAGAGTCATCAATAGGACGGCCTATAGCCGCAAGGCGATCACATAATGCTTTAAAAGAACGACCAAATTCATTGACAGTACGAGAGCCAAGCTTCATTGAATGAAGTTCATCCTTTAAACTAAATTCCCGTGACTTGGAATCGTGGCTAAAGGCTTGCTCGAGTGCAACCCAGATCGCACGCGAGGAGTCGCAACCCACGACAATAGCTAGAGTTTCTTCAGTGAGAGATGAAAGAAGAAGACTAGAGATACGCCTATCACTGACTCGCCACGATGAGTAATCTGGGTTTGGTTGTTGAACACCATTAGTATCAGCGATGGTTGGCGGTGGAGCTGCGTTCGAGCCGTCGATAAAGCCGAGCAAATCCTGACACTCAAATACTGAGGTGATTTGAGTTTTCCAAAGGAGATAATTTGTGGATGTGAGTTTGATAGTAATCATGTGAATAAGAGTGGAAAAAGGAAGTGTTTCGGAAGAAAGAGGATTTGCAGGAGCCATGGAGAGAACGGCGGCGATAGTGAAAAAGAAGGAAGATTAGGGTTTTAGGCTGATACCATGTAGGAATTTGTGTCGTCACCTCCTTTTTTGGAGGGTGTGAGAAGTCTTATTCCATATATATTGATTTACAAAAGTACAAAAAGAATATATAAAATATTACAGTTGAGAAATAAATGCACTTATCAGAATAATCTAGAAGTGCAGCAATTAATTATCATTAACACAAGTGGTCTGGGACGGAAGGAGTACATAAAAGACAAATTAAACACTCTCATATCCCTCACTCCCGTTCCCCCTTCAACCTTAGGCCTACAAACATTATCTCACTTGACCCAAGCAATTTTATACAATTATCATTGCCCCCCCTCTCCCCATAAAAACTTTCATTGAATTTTAGTACTCTCTCCTTTCCATTTATAGATAGCCCTTTTATTATTTTAATAGTCTCAATTTGAATAAAAAGGACTCTATATAAATGGGACGAAGGGAGTAATAGATTGGACGACACTCACCAGAGCTTTGAAGAAGGAGAGATAGTATACCGGCAATGAGGAAAGAATCGAGTAGAGGATTATGATTCAACCAACAAGTGAGAAGTTTTTTTGTTTCCAACCAGGCAAATTTCTTCGAAAACGATCAATAACAGATTGCCAACTTTCTTTTGTCCTATGGTTCGCACCACTAGGAAGGCCAAGATAATAAAAGGAAACTTCCCAATTTTGAATACAACATTGTTGGCCAACCGAGCAATTTTCAGATTGTCAACATCGAGGCTAAATAAGGAGCTCTTAGAATAATTTACCTTTAAGCCCGAAGCAATCTCAAAAATCCATAATACCTTTGATGGTCATGTCATGGCATTACTATCAGAAGTTTTTTTTCCATTAAAATTGCGTGATCGGCAAACTGGAAATGAGTCACCATCACTCTTCCTGTCTACTTCGATGCCTTCAACAAGAAGGAAGAGAAAAGGGGATAGAGCTATTATGACACAAAAAGATGACATGCGGAGATATAATACTAGTTATGATACAATTAAATGTCTCAAGAATTATTTACCAAAAAACCATAAGAAATATTTTATTTTTAGTGAAAAAAGTAAGAATTGCGATACTAATCCATGTCTTAAGAATTATTGTTCAGTAAACTATTTAAAATCTTTAATTTTAGTGAAAAAAGTAAAAATTATGACATCGTTTAATGTCTCAAAAGTTAATAATCAAAAAATTTAAAAGTATTTATATTTCTGTTCAAAAGTGGATTCACGATTCTTAGGGCAATTACAATAGTAAGGCTCTTGTCCATGTGGCAAGACATAGAGCCGGCTCTTAAAAATTAACATCATTGGGGAACCCAAATTTTCGAGCTCAAGCTCTTGTCCGTGACAATTTATAGAGCCCCAAATCCACTTTTTGAGCCACAATTCATCATTACACAATTTTCAAAATAAAAGATAAAAATAAGCGGCCAACTAAAGAGAGCAAAAGCCCTAATCCTCCAACCAAAGCCACCACCTTATTTCGAATAAGAAATCGAGCATCGTCGCTGCGTCGGCCTCAAACTCAAGTCTCCTTAGCTTACGGTAATCCGAGACTCCAATTTCTTTGATTTTTCTTTTTTTTGACTTTTTTAATTTTATTTTATAAATGTAATTTTGCTGTCACTTTTGTTCCTTTTATGTTTCTCTATGCTCGCAATTTCATATTTCTATATTGTTTTTTTGTAGTCTTCCATTCCATTGTCATAATGTAGTATTGTAGTTGATGAATTATTTTAATTACTATGAGCAAGGTATATTGATCGATCGTAGGATTTTTAGAGTGTTGATACGAAGGAAAATAAGAACACGAGAATTTACGTGGTTCGACCTTTGGTTAGATCTACGTCCACGGAGAGAAATAGTTTCTTGTATTTATGCTCGAGTTACAGAATCCGTTTCAATCTATCCTAACATCACTATTTATAGGCTTCCAAGAGCGGTTCCAGCGGCAGTTGTAGCCGAGGTCATGGGGTGCCACCTCAGCAATCGTGCAGTCGTGGGTGGTTGATCCCTCAGCAGTCACAGCCGAGGTCGTGGGATGCCACCTCAGCGATCGTGGGTCGGCCAAGCTTCTGTGTCCTTGGGCTTTGTTGTTGGGTCGGGCTGAAGTCTCTTGGGCTGTGGGCCGAGCTCATCTAGGCCGAGCTTGTACCGAGGTCCAATTATATTGGGCCTATGCTTGGGCCTAGTGGCTGGGTCATATCCTATCACATCCCCCCCCCCCTAAAAAAAGTACAGAAGCGAGGGTAATGATCGCTGAGGTCGAGCTCGAATCGCATTGACCCGTCGAAATGAAGATTTTGACGAAGTCGAAATGCAGGCCGCCTCATTTGGGCGAGGTCGAGCTCGAATGGCATTGCCCCGTCGAAATTAAGATTTCGACGAAGTCTAAATGTAGGCCGCCTCGTTTGGACGAGGTCGAGCTCGAATGGCATTGCCCCGTCGAAATTAAAAAAGATTTCGACGAAGTCGAAATGCAGGCCGCCTCGTTTGGGCGAGGTCGAGCTCGAATGGCATTGCCCTGTCGAAATTAAGATTTTGACAAAGTCGAAATGCAGGCCGCCTCGTTTGGGCGAGGTCGAGCTCGAATGGCATTGCCCTGTCGAAATTAAGATTTCGACGAAGTCGAAATGCAGGCCGCCTCGTTTGGGCGAGGTCGAGCTCGAATGGCATTGTTCCGTCGAAATTAAGATTTCGACGAAGTCGAAATGCAAGCCGCCTCGTTTGGGTGAGGTCGAGCTCGAATTGCATTGCCCCATCGAAATTAAGATTTCAACGAAGTCGAAATGCAGGCCGCCTCGTTTGAGCGAGGTCGAGCTCGAATGGCATTGCCCCATCGAAATTAAGATTTCGACGAAGTCGAAATGCAGGCCGCCTCGTTTGGGCGAGGTCGAGCTCGAATTGCATTGCCCCGTCGAAATTAAGATTTCGACGAAGTCGAAATACAGGCCGCCTCGTTTGGGCGAGGTCGAGCTCGAATTGCTCGGAGGGACTCGAAACGTCTCGACTTTTGGAGTTCCTCGTAAGTGGGACACGCGTCAGTATCGTATTGGAGGAGGGGAAGAGACGGGATTTAAAAAGGCGTGCCACTGCTATAAAAGCTTCCAATGTACGTTAGTAACTATTTTCTTTCTTCCCCAATTTATGACTCAGGCGAGAGAATTAAAACCCTAGGTCAAAATCTGCACCTGCGACCGTAGCGCCGCCGTTCTTTTCACTTTCCGGTGACTTTTTTTGGAGAAAAAATTCGACAAGTAAGTTTTTGTTTCCCTTATTCCTTTTAATGGCTTCTTCTTCCTCCCCGACGGGAATAGATAGTGGTAATGTAGGGGAGTTGCCCTCGCCCTCTAGGATTATTCCGGCGAGGGTGACATTACACGTTCATACTCGTGCGCGTGTCCCACCAATTCTTCGAGAAATTGAATTTTTACCGTTGGTGGGGTCCGACGCCTCTCGTGCATATGCTTCCACCATGTCTATTTCTTATATGCAAGATTTAGCCCGTAGATATTTTTTTCCCAAGTCGATGGAATTACTTCTTCCACGCGACAAGGATAGGGGTAGCTCTCCTCCAGTAGGTTTTTTTACCGTATATGAAGATTATCTTCACTTCGGTCTTCGGTTTCCATTAAATCATATCTTTGTCGAACTCTTAGAAGAACTCCAACTGGCATTAGGTCAGTTGGCACTTGCATCCATCAAGTAGGTGGTCGGTTTCTGTGTCGAGGTCGGCCGCCGTGGTGGGTCGGCTTCAGTAAATTCTTTTCTTAGGTTTTTTAGGCCTAAGCGGGGTGCGACGGGGTAGATTTACCTTTCCCCGATTAGCAAGTTTAAGTTAGAGACGCCCTCCAAGGTGTCGAACTGGCAGAAGAAGTTTTTCTTCTGCCGGATTGAAGGCGTACCGTTGTATCCTTGGTCCAACGATAAGCTCGCGTCTCGAGACATCGAGAAACCAATCGGTGAACTTGAGACGAGCTTGATGGACCTCGGCCTCATTGAGGGGAACTATACGGAAGCCGAGCTCGCAAATTATGGGCTGAGCCCATATAATGCCGCTTCTTCTGCGGACTTGGGTGAGGCCCTGCTTTACTAGCTTGTGTTCGGAAACCTTGTCTTATAAACTGACATATTTTCTCTCTGTTTGTTTTTTTTTTTGTAGTGGATGCCCAATCTATCTAAGCCGCCCTGCAAAATAAGAACAAAAGGAAGAGGCAGAAGTCCTCCTCTTCTTTAGCGGATAAGGGCACTTCGGCGGCAGCGTCGGAGAGGACGGCCGACATAAGGAGGTCGGCGTCAGTGAGCTCACAGCCGGACCCCCCCTACTCAGCTCCCCTCCATCGCAACTGGTGGGTCGATGACCTCGGCAGATGTTACTTCCGTCAGATGACGAAGTAACAATCGTCGAGAGAGACCCAACCTCGGGCCAAGGGCACGTACGGGAGATGTCATTTCCCGAGGTATGTGTGAAACTGAGACTAGTTGTGTGTTTAATTGGTCCTTGTAATAAAATTGTTCCCCTTGTCCTTTCAGGAAGCCGAGGTGGCTTTGGATGGGCTTCAGGGTTTGGCGAACTTTATCCGGAGTGGAGTTGCCAAATTCCAGAAGAAGACGGCCGAGGTCGCGGCGGTGGAGGATCAGCTAATGGCTAAGATCTCTCTCGCCGAGGCCGCGGCGCAGGTGGCGGCGGAGAGGGAGGCGGCAGCTTCGGCTGCCGCCGAAGAGGCGAAGAAGAAGATCGCCGACCTGGAGGCAGAAGTGGGTCGGCTGAAGGCCCAGGTTGCCGGGGTGGTGGCTGGACAGGGGGATGTGTTCCGTGCTGTGGTGGAACGGGTCCTCCGGTCGAAGCACTTCTCCCGGATGGCGATTCAGCTGGCAAGTGCCCTTAGCACCCCGATCATCTCGGCAGTGCTTGACAATATCTCCGTCGACATCCCAGACTTGGACAAAACCAAGTACGGGTATGCTGTTATGACTGAGGAGGAGACACTGCGGGATTTTGCCGGGGTGCTTCTGGAGTACACCTCATTTCCGGTGATCGAGCAGCTCGCCGCTCAGAGGAGGCCGCTCAATGAGGGGGCTATTCGGCGATGTCCCGTCGACAGGTATGACCTCTTGGAGATGGTCATTGCCGACCTACTGAAGAGGCCGGCTACACGGACTACCGAAGAGCCAGCCCGCGACGACCCCGAGGAGCCAGAGGTCAGCCTGGAAGGAGAAAATCGTGATGGGGTCAACTGACGCCATTCACGATTTTTTGGCTTCTCTCTCTCTTCGCTGTTTTTTTTTTTTTTTTTTTTTAAGTCTTGTACTTCGTCGCCATTAGGGCGGCGTTTCTTTTGCCGTTTGGCTATAAATAAAGAACGACTGTTTGAATCATTTTGTACCTATTGTCTTGTAGTCTGCTTCGGATTTTTTTGACGCTTCCCACTTCGTTAAAGAAATATCCGAACTCCGTCAAGCTGTTGAAGTGGCCGAACTCAATGCTTCGAATTGGAAGAAACGAGCTGATAACATTGAGGTCGAGGCTGACGTGAAACTTCGAGCAGCTCTGGAAAAACTTGATGAGATGCATGCCAGGTATCTGGAGCTTGATGACAAGTACAAGAAAGCTCTGGACGACATCAAGACTTGCAAAGAGATTGTAGAGGAGCATATGGAGTATGAGACCATAATTCACCGAGCTGGGGGATCCACGATCTCTGAGACTTATGATAAGGTCAAGGACCTCCAGGCTCGATGTCGAAGCTTCAGGGAGCAATATGGACATGAATCCTGGCAGGTTCGTGATGAGTTTAAAGAGCTCATTCGTGTGGTGAGCATTTACCAGACAGTCCTTGATCGCTTTCCGAAGTTGAAGCGACGTATTTTGTCAGAGGCTGAGTTATCGACTTCGGCTACCCCAAGTTCGGACTCGAGGTTGCTTGACCGCGCTTCTAGAGAATTCTTAGAAGGTGAATCTTCGAGGCCGTTCGGCCCTGATCCTAGGATTGTAACACGCCATTCTCGAGAGTTTTACAGTCAAGAACGGCGGTTGACATCTGGACAAGGTCAGGGCCGAGCCAGCCGAAGTTCCCGAGGTCGTGGACTTCAGGGTGACCGAGGTAGAGGTCGAAGTTCAGCCTCTGGATGAGGTAGAGGTGGACTGACTGTAGATGATGTTTTGAATTTTAACTCCGGTAGGGACTTTGCTAGAGATTGGCTTAGCTTTAGTCGACATCCGGGTTCTTTGCCTTCATGATGTAATATTGTACATTTTCCACTTATATGAAATAAAATGGAATTTGCACTTTCTTTTTTCTTCCTTCATTTGGTAATGAAGCAAAGTTTCTAACTAGTCACTTCGTTAAAAGACGAAGTTTAGTCATTTAAGCGACCACTTCGTCTAAAGACGAAGTATTGGCTTTTCCCATAGCCACTTCGTCCAAAGACGGAGTTTCGGCATTCAGGTAGCCACTTCGTCCAAAGACGAAGTTTTACCTTTTAAGTAGCCACTTCGTCCAAAGATGAAGTTTTGGCTTTTAAGTAGCCACTTCGTCCAAAGACGAAGTTTTGACGTTTAGGTTCCTTGTTTGTCGAATTTATCGATAGGGTGGTCCCCTTACGCGCGTTTAAGTAGTACTCCGAAGTGGAGTTTAGTTTGTGTTATCCTCGTCAGGATTTTAGAATCGAGATACTTTATATAAACGAGAGAGCAAGTGTGCAAGATGTATGCAAAGGACTTAAAGTAGACAAATAAAAAATGCGGACTTAATTGATAAAATGAAGTTTAAAATGGTACACGACTTAAAAAGACGACCTGACTCTTGATATTTATAACCTAAATGAACTTGAACATTACTCCCCATTCATACAAAGTATTTCTTTAAATGAGTAATGTGCCATGCACGGGGTACGGCTCACCAGATAAGTGGGCGAGCTTGTACGACCCTTTGCCGAGGACTTCTTGAACTCGGTACGGTCCTTCCCAGGTGGCTTCTAGCTTGCCGAGCTTTTCTGCCTTACTGACCTCGTTATTCCGAAGTACGAAGTCGCCTATTTGGAGCTGCTGATACTTCACTCGGTTATTATAATACCGAGCTACTTGTTGCTTGTATCGAGCTTCTTGTATATAGGCTTGTTCTCATTTTTCTTCCAACAAATCCAAGTCAGTTCGGAGTCCCTCTTCATTGTCTTGGACTGCGAAGTTAAGCGTGCGGGGGCTCGGCAAGCCGATCTCTACCGGGATCACTGCTTCGGTTCCATACACCAAGTTGTATGGTGTTTCACCGTGCAATGTCCGGGGAGTGGTTTGGTATGACCACATGACTTGGGGTAAGTTCGCTGCCCAATCTCCTTTGGCCTTATCGAGTCGGGTTTTTAACCCTTTAATTACTGTTCGGTTCGTAACCTCGGTTTGGCCATTTGCTTGAGGATGTGCTACCGAGGTGAACTTTTGTTGGATATGGAGTTCGTCACACCATTCTCTGAACGTCCTATCCGTGAACTGAGTTCCATTATCTGAGACAAGGACGTGAGGTACTCCGAAGCGACATACTATGTTCTTCCAAACGAAGTTTAGGGCGTTTTTACTTGTGACCCGCGCCAGAGGTTCAGCTTTGACCCACTTCGTAAAGTAGTCGATGGCCACAATGAGGAACTGCAATTGGCCGGGAGCTTTTTCAAATGGGCCGACGATGTCTATTCCCCACTGCATGAACGGCCAAGGGCTTTGCATGCTAGTCAGTTCAGTCTGTGGCAACCTCGGAACGGTCGCATGGATTTGACACTTCGGACATTGTTTGACGAGGTCGATTGCATCCTGGAACATGGTAGGCCAGTAATATCCCCACCTCATGATCTTTTTGGATAGGGCGCGGGCTCCGATGTGGCTGCCACAGGACCCTTCATGGACTTCGCGCAGTGCGTAGTTCGCCTGGTTGGGCCCTACACACCTTAGGAAAGGTTGGAGGTAGGATTTTCTATACAGCACCCTTTGTTCTAGGACATACTTGGTGGATTTGGCGAGGAGTTTCCTAGCCTCTACCTTATCAGCAGGGAGTTCGCCTTTTTCTAAGTAGTGGCGAAGTAGAGTCATCCAATTTGGTCCGTCTTCGGTGACTACATTAACTTCGGCTTCGTCAATACTTCGGAGTTGTACTTCTTCTACTGGAGAGGTTGATGAAGACGACGCGAGTTTGCTTAGGGCGTCAGCTCGGTCGTTGTCTCCTCTTGGGATCCGCACCAACTCGAAGTATGAGAAACTTTGTTGTAGGACCTTGGCCTTGTGGAGGTATTTCTTCATTCGTTCACCTTTAGCCTCGTACTTGCCTAGCATGTGGCTCACTACGATTTGAGAGTCACTGTGAACTTGAATGGCTTGTATTTTGAGAGCTTGGGCTAGACGGAGTCCGGCAATTAGAGCTTCATATTCTACTTCGTTATTTGTGGTCGGGAAGTTGAACCGAAGTGCGTAGGTGGTCTCTTTCCCTTCTGGGCTGACGAGCAAGATTCCGGCTCCACTCCCTTTGTTGCCTGATGCCCCATCCACGTAGACTTTCCAACAGTCTTTCGGAAATTGTTTTGGTACTTCGGCTGTTAACTGTTCCTCGGCGGGTTCGACGGATTTCTGCTCCGTGAACTTGGCTTCTACTAGGAAATCGGCCAAGGCTTGCCCTTTAATGGCTTGACGAGGTACAAAGGAGATTGTGTGCTCGCCTAGTTCTACAGCCCATTTAGCAATTCGCCCGATGCTTCCGGCTTGGTGAGCACTTGCCGAAGTGGGAGATCGGTCAGCACTTGTATTGGATGCGCATAGAAGTATGGTCGAAGTCTCCGTGCTGCATTTACCAATGCAAGTGCGACCTTTTCCAAGGGTTGATACCTTGTCTCCGGTCCTTTTAGGGCTCGGCTTATGAAGTAGACGGGTAGCTGACGTCGTTTTCTTCTCGTACCAAGACCGCACTGATCGTCTCGTCCGAAGCGGCGAGGTACAAGGAAAGAACCTCGCCTTCTTTCGGTACAGATAAAGTGGGGAGGCTTGCGAGGTACCTTTTTAGGTCGTCGAAAGCCTTCCTGTGCTCGTCGTTCCACTCGAAGCTCGACGCCTTCTTTAGTATTTTGAAGAATAAGAACTGTTTTTCGGCGGTCTTAGATAGAAAACGACTTAGTGTAGCTAGGCAGCCTGTCAGTCTGTGCACGTCGTGGATCGACTTCGGCACTTGCATTTCTTGGATGGCTCGGACTTTTGACGGGTTAGCTTTTAGCCCTTCGCGTGAAACCCAACACCCTAGAAACTTTCCAGATCGAACCATAAAAGTACACTTTTATGGGTTTAACTTTAGATTTACTTCACGAAGTAGGCTAAAAATAATTTCGAGGTCGTTTACACAAGTGGTAATTTCCTTGCTTTTAACGACTATATCGTCTACATACACTTCGACAATTTTACCGATGTGGGCCTCGAATATCTTGTCGACCATCCTTTGGTATGTAGCTCCAGCATTCTTCAATCCGAAGGGCATTTTTTTATATACATAAATGCCGAAGTCAGTGACGAAGGCAGTCTTCGGCGCGTCCTCGGTGCTCATGAGGACTTGGTGGTATCCTTTGTACAGGTCCAAGAAGCTGAATATCTTGTGGCCAACAAGAGCTTCGACCTTTTTGTCAATGTTGGGAAGTGGGTAGCAGTCCTTCGGGCAGTGCTTGTTGAGGTCGGTGTAATCTATGCACATCCGCCATCCCCCTCCTTGCTTTTTCACCATTACAGGGTTAGCCAACCAGGTCGGATATTTCACTTCGAATAAAATATCGGCCTTTTGCAGCTGGCGCACCTCGTCATGGATCACTTGATTTCTTTCGGCTGTGAAGGCTCGCTGCTTCTACCGAACTGGTTTCACCTCGGGATCGATGTTGAGGTGATGAGTGATGACGCTTGGTGTTACCCCGGTCTAGAGGCGACCAAGCGAAGACATCTCTGTATTCCCGAAGTAGCCGGATCATTTGACTTCGGAGTTCATTTTCTCCAATGAACCCTACTTTGACGACCTTGGTAAGGTCGTCTTCGTATAATGCGACGTCTTCAACCGGTTCGACGGATGGAGGCGATGTCGGCTCCGCCTCTTCGGGGTTCTGTAGTTGCTATGCCTGAGGGTGCTGATTTCCAGCACCTCGGAGTGCGACCTGCATGCACTCCTTGGCTTGAACCTGGTTTCCCCGAAGTGCGATCACTCCGTCTTTAGACGGAATTTTAATCGTCAGGTGATATGCCGAGCAGATCGCCTTTGTTGCTATTAGCCAGTCTCTCCCTAGGATAATATTGTAAGGGGAGTTGGCTTTTACGACAAAGAAGTTAATGATCTTTGTCGACGATAGCGGGCTTTTCCCAACAGTGACGGGAAGTGAAATGATGTCATCCGTTGTCATTTCTTGTTGTGTAAAGTTCTTTAGCGGAGTGGCTGCCGGCTTCAGTCGGGCTTCTTCGATTCCGAGCTTGTTGAAGCAGTCTCTGAAGAGTACGCTCACCGAGGCTCCGCTATCGACGAACACCCGGTGAACCAAGCTATTAGCCACCATGGCTTGTATGATGGTGGCGTCCTGATGGGGCATGGCGTGGGGGACTGGGTCATCATCAGAAAAAGTGATGACCTCGTCCTTCTTGAACCTTTTTTGGGAAGGTTCCTCTCTTGGTTGACTCCGGGTCTCGGCTCTCAATGAGGACTTCGTCGAGCCTGGGGGTAGTCCGGTGATGGCATTGATGACTCTATCGTATTGAGGCTGGTTTGGCTCCTCGTCTTCGTCTTCATCATCATGCCTCGTCCTTTTGTCGGGGTGGGGTGCGCAGTTATTGCCGCCCCTATTCTTCTTTCTCTTGCCCTTTCCTTGAGGTTGGGGCTCTTGCTGGTTGCGACTTTGGTACAATTTAAAGGTACCGTCGCGTACCAGGTTCTCGATGCTTGATGCGAGATCCCTGCAGTCTTCGGTTTCATGACCGTAGTCGTCATGAAACTTGCAGTATCTCTCCTTGGATCGGCGTTTCGATCCACCTCGAGACATGGGCGGTGGCTTCTCGAATAAGTTCGTGTGAAGCTCATATATTTCTGCCCTGGACTTCGTCAGTGGGGTAAACTGACTTCGGTCTTGGCCGGGCCGAGGTCCTAGGCGAGATTCGAGGGGTCCTCGCTGTAACCTTTCGAGGGCACTTCGGCGACCTTGCCCGTGGTCGGTGCGCTCCTCTTTCTTCTTGTTATCGTTGTTCTCGGGCCGATCTGCCGCCCGTTTCCTTCGATCAGCCTCATCCGCCTCCGTGAATGTATCGGCTATACTCCATAATTGCCTAGAGGTCGTTGGGCATGCCTTTACGAGCTCTCAAAAGAGAGTTCCGGACTGAATGGCGTTTTGAAACGCCGAAATGAGAACGTCGTCGGAGAGACGATCGACCTTTAGGCTCTCGTTATAGAAACGGGCTAAGAAGTCACTGATCATTTCTCCTCGCCTCTGCCTTAAGGTGAGGAGCTGGGCCGGGCTGATTTTTGCCTCGGCTTTTTGAAAGAAGCGACGCTCGAAGGCGTCGAGTAGGTCGGCATACGACCCTATGCTGCCGCTAGGCAGGCTGTCGAACCAGCTTCTGGCATTGTCCACCAGTAGCTCGGGGAAGACTTTACACATGTAAATGTCTTCGGCAAGTCCTTGGTTCACCATGTTGTACTGGAACCGTGATAAGAAGTTGCTTGGGTCGTGTGACCCATTGTACGGCGGGATAGGAGGTACTATATACGTCGATGGGAGGGGAGTATAGAGTATCCTATTGGTGAATGGAGTGGAGATTCGACCGTAGATGGTGAATCTTCCGTGGTGAGAGTTTTCCTCGTCACGCCGAGGTGGGACGGCGTTTTGACGAGGTGACGTTGAACCGCGCTGAGGTGAAGCACGGTCGTTCCCACGGCGATTGTTGTTCTGTCGCCTTCGGGGAAGTTCGGCTTTCCTGTCTCCAACGATCTGGAGACTTAGAGATCGCCTTTGTGACGGTTCAACTCCGTCTTCTCTGTTTTGACCTAGTTGTCGATGTTGATCGACGAACTTACGAAAGTCTTGCTCGTGGAGGTCCAGGTACGCCTTCAGTGCGTCTCCAAGCTCAGGTTGGAGTTCGGCGTTACCACATCGGCTGCCGCCCTGACCGGACTTGCCGCTGCTAGCTGTATCCCCAGACGGGCCCGATGGGACGTCCTCCAGGTGGCCTTTGGGAGTTTGGTCGGTACGGGGCTGCTTGCCAGGTCGCCTTTGTTGATTCTGACTGGCGTCGGCCTCCTCCTCGTTAATCGGTGGCCGAGGTGGATTAGTGGGCGAATCGCCTTGGTTCTGCTTTGACTTGGCAGCGGCAGCGGCAGCAGCAGCGGTGGTGGAGCGGGTTGATTTTGCCATCGTTTCTTCACTTAAAAACGTTCGATCGACTTCATAAAAAGAAGTTTTCAAGATTCCCACAGACGGCGTTAGTGATCGATCGTAGGATTTTTAGAGTGTTGATACGAAGGAAAATAAGAACACGAGAATTTACGTGGTTCGACCTTTGGTTAGATCTACGTCCACGGAGAGAAATAGTTTCTTGTATTTATGCTCGAGTTACAGAATCCGTTTCAATCTATCCTAACATCACTATTTATAGGCTTCCAAGAGCGGTTCCAGCGGCAGTTGTAGCCGAGGTCGTGGGGTGCCACCTCAGCAATCGTGCAGTCGTGGGTGGTTGATCCCTCAGCAGTCACAGCCGAGGTCGTGGGATGCCACCTCAGCGATCGTGGGTCGGCCAAGCTTCTGTGTCCTTGGGCTTTGTTGTTGGGTCGGGCTGAAGTCTCTTGGGCTGTGGGCCGAGCTCATCTAGGCCGAGCTTGTACCGAGGTCCAATTATATTGGGTCTATGCTTGGGCCTAGTGGTTGGGCCATATCCTATCATATATATATTGCCTTTTGAACTTCTCATATGGTTGCACTAATATGTGATTTGCAAATTTATGTTCTTTCGAGTTTCTCTGATTTAGTAGGGATCACATTGTGAGATAATTTGTATTTTTGTATTTAATTACCCATTTAGATATCAAGAATTGATTATACTTGATGTGATAGTTCTATAGCCTAATTTGAAACTGATGTAGCAGCTACGAAATCTCTAATTGAGCCAAGAGAAGTAGTTGCTACGCCGAAACTTTCTTCTGTTAATTTATGCATCATTGCATTATAATAATCACAATAGCCCAATTGAGCAATATATCTATCAGAAACAATACTAGTATTGTTTGATTTATTAACTTTCCTTGCTGCTATGCCAAAGATTTCATTGATCTATTTGCAACCTGTTGAGAAAAAAATAGAATTTTTTATGGAAATATGTGATGAGAATGAGATCTTCTTTGCCTCATCTGCATGATGAACCACTATATGAAACATGAAAACTGCATCAACACCAACAGACTCCCTAGAACCATCAGATTCATCATGCTCTATTGCTCAATCGTGGTACTTTCCTAGTTAGTACATTAATATTGTTTGAAAGATCTTTATTTTTTATATTTTCCAATTTCTGTTTGATTTTCCTATGAAATTTTGTAGTTTATTGCGATCCTTTCTCTTCGTTCCAGTTGATGAATAAAATGATTTGAAACTCATCCATTTTACCTTGTTTTTGGGTCTATGATGCCGTGAGCATGAATTTGGGTTGGGTGGGAATTTTGTTCTTTGAACGAAGTGAAAATACTATTTGTGATCTTGCAGCTGAAGATTTTTAGTTCCGCATATATTTTGGTAATTCTGTAAATTAGCTGTATTTGAAGGATATTTTTTTTTTTGCTATCTCTTGCAGGTGAAGAAATCGAAGGAAAATTTGAAAGAAGCGGCTCGTAAGGTTTACTTCGATATAGAGATTGATGGCAAACCAACTGGTATGCTCTGATTCTACAATGTTTTGTGTACATAGAATGTTCAGATCTATTTTTGAAGGTATCTTTCTCATAGTTTTGCAAGCCGTTTTTGCTTTAATGCCTTGCTTTCTTAAATACATCTTTCTATCTTGAATAAAATTATACATGGGTAGGCTTACAATCATATTAAAGCACGGCAACATGCCTATATCTTTCGAAAACTTGCCATAAAAACATAGCTACGATTTTAAAAACAAATTAACAATACGTTCCGATATAATTTTTATTTAAGAATCAGTTGATCACCTTTCATTTGGTTCAGGAAAGCTTATAGAGAAAAGTGAATACAAATTTATGATTACAATTTTCCATTAGAAATATTATAGTTGATTATCATGCAACGGTGATCAATACTTTGAATATGTTTATTTGAGTTTCACTACTTGTAATGCAGGCACCATTTATCTATTTCAAAGTCTGAATTTCTCTCCCAAAAAGTAACGTTGTGAAGCCTGGTAATTGCATTTATTGAAAGGTGAGATTTATAACTTTTGGGTTAAATTACAGAGCACCGGAGACGACGGATGCAGCCCAATGAAGATCGAATTCAGTGTAACGCGTTGCCGTGATACGTGATGTAAACCTATGGTTGATTGTGAAAGTACTAAACCTGAGCCTTCAACACATAGCATTAGACACTGGGCGAAAATGATCTCTTCTAGAGGCGTGCAAACAAGGGGTGAAACGTAAACTGAATTCGAGCCCATCTTCCAGCCTGACTGAGATGGAACCCCAAGGTTGTCATGCTTTTACAGACACATCAGGGAACACCAAGAGGACGGGAGTACCTGCAAGGGTATGTCCAGAAGTACCAGGCAGTGAAAGTAGTTCTGTTTACAATTCTCCTACGGTAAAAGACACTATGGGGATTGGCGGCATAGACATTTTAGAGACTACTTGGGTGGACAGAAGGACTGCTGCTTTCTGCGCGTGGAGGAAGGAAGCAAAATTGAATCCAAAGTTAGTTTCTTTTACGCTGACATGATAATTATAGTTTAAATGTGTCCAACGTATAATTTGTCGAAGCTAACTAATGCTATATATATTGGCCTTTCTTGGTTAGGAATATGTTGCTGGACATTCCTGGTGGAAAGTTTCGTCGGGCGGACTTGGAGTGGTTCGAAGTTTTGTACAAAGCAAGGGGGCACCTCTCTAATTTAGTAAGCTGGCTAACTCCCTTTCATCGCACAAGCTGTAACATGTTCCTTAACTTTCGTTTGACTTGGCAATATGCAGCACATTGATGCGCTCATGAACCTTGCTATCATTCGTTTTGACAAGCACGACCCGAATGCTTCCAGAAGCTGGATAGTATTTGATCAAAATACGTCGGTAACTTTTTTAGTTAGGGATAGTAATGGAGACAGTTATTCTATCTATTTTGATATAGAAAATCAGATTTTTGAGATTGACAGCGATCATTCTTTTCTGAGTGAATTAGAAAGTTATTTTTCTAGTACGTTTGTGCTGTTTGATTCGTGTTACCCCAATCTATATTGTTAATTTTGCATTTTTCATGCAAACAGAACGCCCTGTTGGCCAAAGACTTCACTATTGAGGCGTTCTTGAAATGTAACAGCTTAGCCAATTCACGTTTTCCACCACCACCATTGAGAAAGATAAGTCGACTGTTTGGTGTTGCCAATGTCCAGTCTAACCATTGGGTTCTATACATGTTGACAATGACGGAAAAGAAAATCACCATTTACGATTCACTTAATCAGGAATCCCACGTCTTGGAAGACCACTTCTTACCTCTTTCGAGAAATATTAAGGAACTATTTGCATATGCTGAAGACAATGCAGGCCGTAGTGGATCTGGTTGGTGTCTTTTCCCTCCTTGGCATGTTGAGATTTGTCAAGATTTGCCGAGGCAAACAAATCTCCATGACTGCGGCGTATTAGTAGTTAAGTTCCTTGAATGCTTAGTCCATGGTATTCCGTTGATGCGTCTAGATGTTGGCCGATGTCATATATACCGACGCAGCTTTTGTGCACAGTTGTATGATTTTTCAACTCAGAATGCATAGTTGCCGCCGGCAAGTGATTTTGCACTAAGAACTAAGAAGAGCTTTGGGACTTTTTGTTGCCGTGGGGTACGGTCTGTAACTTAGCTTTGTATCTACTTGCTCTTCACATGAGATCATCTCTCCCAACTTTGATATTTCTGACATGTAAAAAAAAATATTTATTTATTATCTACTAGAGTATATTAGTTTAACTGGAGTTTATAATTATTTTTTAGTATTTAATTTCAAATTTATTTGTTTAGTAGTATTGATAAATTTAAAAGTAGAATATATAATTTTCCAAAATTAATAAATTATACTCCCTCCATTTCATATATATTGACACCTTTCTTTTTGGCTTTTCTGGCACGCTTTTTCACACTTCTCGATGATGGGTTTTAAAATGGATTTTTGAAGAATTCTTTCTTTTCTCAAGAAGCGTGGAAAAACGTGCCAGAAAAGCCAAAAAGAAAGGTGTCAATATATATGAAATGGAGGGAGTAATTGTCTGCTATAGTAATATATATTTTTTTTATTAGTAGTACATGGAAAGAAGATGTGAAAAAATGGAGGATCTCATCTCCATATAAGTAATAATCTTGAAATCGATTGATTTTATTAATTTAGAGATTATATTAATTTAAAAGGTGTATTTCTCAATTTTGAAAATTTTAATTTTAGATAAATTCAATTGCATAAAAATTAGGGCTTTGAATATTTTTGCAATTTATGAATTTAATGATATTCGCAATAACTTTTAAGGTATTAAAATTAAAAATTAGCATAAAATAAAATGTGAGCAGTGTTCACCAAAGATGTTCACGAAAAGTGAACGACATATCATTCGGTCTATATGTCAAATATATTAAATTTAAATACTTTTATGTATGTATGTATAATTAAATATATTTATATATTTATGAATCCATAATTATTAACTAAATATATTCATGAATGATAATTAAATGCATGTTACTTTTGATACTACGTAGAAGGACAAATTTGCCCTAAATATTACTCCTAAAATTTAGACTAATTTTAGTTTTTGCTCATAAATTATGAAATTGACCTTAAATACAGACTTTGCTTTTGTTTAGAAATATGTGAAGTACTAGATACTAGTATTAAAAATAAAAATAAAAATACATATACGATAAACTTTTTTTTTTCCAAAGATTTCTATTGTCATTTACATCTATTAGTATATCCATCATAAATGCTCTCCTACCCACTATCTGTATACACGAATTACGTGATAATGTCACGTTAATAATTTTTCTTTTTAGGATTTCATTTTTTAGTAGAGTTTAATTTTTTTGATATAATTTATTTATAATAATAAAAAAAAATTTCTTAAACATAATAATGTGACTTCAGCCGTAAACATATTAAATATACCTACTATGGATTAGGGAGGATTACATGTAGATCCACTATCATAAGATCGATCTATATAAGTCAATTTACTTGCAAACTTTTCCTTTTAAAATGAAATTACAAATATATAAATCACACCAACAATATAATAGACACTCTCATACAAGTTGGGCTGCTGCAAGATTTTGACCAAGGACCTGAGGATTATCATTATAATAACGTAGGCTCTCTTTGTCAGTTACATACTTTACCTCCACCACCACTCCACCTCCACCTCCACCTCCTCCTCCTCCTCCTCCTCCTCCTCCACCACCACCAACAATATCACCGATCACCCGCCATCTCCAACTGTCCATGGATCTTGTAATCAACTTACTCTTCACTACATCATTATGCCTCTGCGGACTCTTCCTATTCTTCTACTATTACTATCATCGTGATCCCAACGTAAGAAACAAGAACCCACTGCCCCGAGCCGGTGGCGCTCTGCCCATCATCGGCCACCTCCACCTGTTCGGCGGCAAGCAATTAGCCCACAAAACTCTCGCCGCCATGGCTGAAAAACACGGTCCCGCCTTCACCATCAAGCTCGGCTCTCAACAGAACCTCGTCATCAGCAGCTGGGAAATGGCGAAAGAGTGCTTCACCACTCTCGACAAAGTTTTCGCCGACCGGCCCATGTTAGCAGCTACGAGGATAATGACTTACAACTGCGCCATGTTCGGCTTCGCCCCCTACGGCCCCTACTGGCGCCAGATGCGCAAGATAGCAACCCTTGAGCTTCTCTCCCATAGGCAGGTCGATTTGCTCGCTAACATGCGTGCTTCTCAAGTGCAGACTTCGTTGAAGCAGCTCTGTGAAATAGGAGTTACGGTGGATATGAAGCAGTGGTTTGATGATTTGACGATGAATGCCTTTGTTCGAATGGTTGGAGGAAAGCGATTAGTCACAGCAGATGAACAGAAACTGATAAGAGAATACTTCTATTATTTTGGGGTGTTTGTTTTGTCTGATGCCATACCATCTCTAGCTTGGTTGGATTTGCAAGGGCATAAGAGAAACATGGAACGAATCGCAAAAGACCTCGATCATCTCATCGGGGAATGGTTGGAGGATCACAAAGAAAGGAGGAAATTGGAGGGTGATTGCAGAGTTGATCAAGATTTCATGGATGTGATGCTTACCATTATGGAAACTGAGGAATTTCCTGAGTTTGAAGCAGATACTATCACCAAATCTACGTGCCTGGTAAACTCATATTCTCTTTGATGCAACATTAGTAGTATTTTTCATTGAAATCATTATCAAAGAATTGAACTTGTTTCAATGGCAGAACATGGTATTGGCTGGAACTGATACTATAATGGTAACCCTAACATGGGCTCTATCTCTTCTCCTCAACAATCCAACTGCAATGAAGAAAGCTCAAGAGGAGGTGGATACTTACATTGGGAAAGAGAGCCGTGTTACCGAATCCGACATCCAAGACCTAGTATATCTCAAAGCAGTTGTGAAGGAGACTTTGAGGTTGTATCCAGCAGCTCCCATCATAGGTCTGCACTCTGCATTAGAAGATTGTACCTTAGCGCCCAATGATTACCATGTACCTTCGGGGACGCGTTTGATGGTGAATATCTGGAAGATCCAGCGCGATGAGAAAGTATGGGCAGAGCCACTGGAATTTAGGCCCGAGAGATTTTTGACTAGCCATAAGGATATGGATATGAAAGGCTATAACTTTGAGTTCATACCTTTCGGTTCTGGAAGGAGATCTTGCCCTGGAACTGCTCTAGCTCTTCGAATGGTGCACTTCACTTTGGCTAGTCTTCTTCATTGCTTTGAATTCGCAAAGCCTTCTGATGAGGATATAGATATGACTGAGAGTGCTGGACTTACGAATTTGAAGGCCACGCCTCTTCACGTGTATCTTACTCCACGCCTTCGTCCTGAGATTTACGGCCTTTGATTTTTGCTTCTGAAGCTTCAAGAAGGGGAACTGTCAATCTTCACAGTCTGCATTGATGGGATTAGAGTAGAATTGAACATCCATATATGTATATCTAATGAAATTGGGATTTGCATCTTAATCTCTGATACAGATCTCACATGTATAAAAGATTTCTCTTTTGCAATTAGTAAGATTTAAATAGTAGAGGCATTTCATAATACCAACATCCTTCACATCAATACAATACAACACTTGATTAATTCCAAACACAACCAGTACCTTTCATTTCTGGTATTTTACATCTCCACTATACTATTACTACCTATCATGAATTCACAGAAATCACCTAAAAACTGAAAAATGAATTCTGTAATTTCTATCAGCTAAGCCCACATTCACACACAATTTATGTACAATGGCAAGGGAAAATCCTCAATGAGAAAACGAGCTCGCCTCCGTGCTATAAATCGAATATTCGCTCAAGCTAACATTGGGTCTCTCCTCATCCCAATTTAAAACCTCTCTTGCATATTTAAGTGCTGCATCTACACTGTTAGGCTCAAGGCTCTTCACCGGTGATGCGTACAGCTTTCTCCCAGTCAGAGCTGAGTAGAGCCTTTTGAACTTCACAGCTATATAGTGAACACCCAACTGCCCTAGGGTTGGGTGATTTGCACTGTTGCTACTGGAGCGATTGCGACTGATCACGGGATGAAAATCTTCAAACCATTCGCATTTACTCAAGGGGGCTTGTTCGACCCTTTCTTCAAATAAGTCGACTTTATTTAAGAGGAGGAGGAATTCCATCTGATCAAAAGTTGGATGAGTAACCATGTTCTCGAAGAACTTTTTGCTCATCATCATCTTGTTGACTGTGTTTCCATCACCATCGAGAGTAAATTGATCGTAGTCACTTAGAGAGACGCAAAAGATAACAAGACGAACATCTTCGAGCATCTCCAGCCACTTGCAGTTTTCTCCAAAACCTTTTGCCTGCAATCTGATCAGCTGGTATCTGTAATCAAGAAACGACAGTGGAGTCACAAATCACAAATTCACATGCCTTCTTGCATCAGGATTCAATCAAGCAAGCAAGAAAGAGAGAACAAAGCACAAAAGTTGCTGGTATTTCCAAAATGCAGGAGTCCCGGGAAAAGAAGAACAATGTCGACAACATTACCTGAGAAGGGAATCATGAAGATCCCCACTGTCAGCATCACCATCATATAATGTCTCAGGGAAAGAGAATTCAACACATGAAAGCCCATTGGATGAAGTAACGTGTTCGGCATAAAGGATATCCACATCAGATGGTCTATAATCCGGCTTCAATATTTCAACAGCCTGAAGAGGTAGAAGGCAAGATAATAAAGGATCAGCCAAAATGATTAAAAGGTAAAAGTTCAAATGAGGAGAAAGTCAAACATAACAATTGTCTAGGACTAAGTACATTATTATAATTAATGCAAAAAAAAGCAACTTGCTATCGTAATGAGCAATAAACCTTCCTATCAACTAACTACATTTACTCCGTCAACTCACAAAAAAACATTTTAAAAGGTGAATATTTCTTTTCTAAGAGAATTTTTAGCTATCCATACAGTTAAAAAAAAAAAAAAAAACTCCACAAATTTAGGCATAATCCTCATGTTCCAGAAATAGAAAAATCGAAGGGATCATATCCTTCTAGAAACCCATGACTAAATCATCTTCAAGGCTCTGCAACTTTGCAGAAGAGGCAAGAATCAGACATAATGTGCACAAAAATTTTATGAGCTGCTAGAGGTGCAAGCATTATAATATGCTTTATTACTCCTACAAACTTGCATACAAGGAAAACTCTCATTATGTGTGTGTATTTGTGAGTGTGTATATATAATACTGCATGCATTTATTCAGCTGCAGCTTAACTGAACGTCTAGAAATGAGCAAGGCTATCCACAAAAGAATTTGGGTTTAATAATAAATCATTTGGTAAATAATCTTGCCTGCTCTAGGAAGTAACTCGAAATACTGGGGAGCATTTCCAATTCATTTCTCCTTTTGTAGGTTGCTTGGAAAGCAGCACTTCCACACAACTCCTCAACTAGTGGGACATATTCTCGACTAGCAGCAGGGAATATTGCTTCCAAAGTACCTGATGCCATGATCTTAAGGAGCCAGTCTGAAAATGCCTTCAATCGCGGACAAATTGAATAAGGATTCGCTTCACCATTACCCTCAACGTGCCCTATTATAAACAAAAAGATGGGAGAAATATTACATCTTATCTAGATATAATACATTAATTGTGACAGCAAACATGGAGATTAATCAGAAAAGACTTCAGTTCAGTCAGCATTGAGAGCAATGCTACAAAGTAGCATTACCCAGTCTTAAGAATTTGATAATAAGGAACACTTGCTACAGTACATAATTGCAGGATATTACTTTTAACGTTATCAATCAGGCACGTAAAGGATGTCCTTTAATCCATTTAACTATGGAGCAGTTCCCAGTTTGTGAATCTGAGAGACGAATATGGAACAGACAAGGTTTACAAGTATAGGGGAAAAGGAAAAGGCAAGGATATAAAAGAATGAAGAGTGATAAGCCTTAACTAAGATTAAATTATGAGGCTCTCTCTAATCTAATGCGTGATTTAACCTAATACGCTTGACTCTATGACAATATGCATTAAGCTACTTGTAGAAATTTATTCGAATGGGTTCTGTTAGAGGTCAGGAGTCATATCTGATCTTCACCGAACATCTTTTTGTATGTTATGTGTGCACTCCTTCAAGTACCTAGATGATTTTCTTATATAAATCAACTACTTAGGGTCCAATTTGAATCCACTCTGAGAGAATTAATTGCATAAAAGATGCAATTCGGAATTTATATTGACGAGGAGGAGAACATCATGCAAAATTGATAGCTCCCTCCCTGGAGCAAAAGGTGTCGCTCATAGTTATGTTATCCTTTCTCATTTATATTTTCTTTTAGGGGAGAGAGATGCTATTGTGCTCGCTTGCCTAAAAAGCAATTGGAATACCAGTTTATGTCAGCATACAGTATCCAGTTTTATGTGCATTAGACGGCAACATACACAAATACTAGAGTTGAATGATCATATCTAGAGACATTATTTTTCTTTCATAACTTGATAGAGCAAATTCATCCCATGCAAACTTTCCCACCGCCAATTTTTCTATCAAGAACAAAGAAGTATGTTAATTAATGAACTAACTGGAATTCCATAAAGGATTCAAATCTGACAAAGAAAATCTGTGAGAGCTTAAACTTGTGTGTTTATGTGGATAGTGTATATATATATCTCACTTCATTATATAATTCTCACATGTTACATTAAATATTGGAATGCACCTTTGCAATACACTTTGCTAATAAATTAATAACAGGGATTTGGTTGTTGGCACATTTCAGAAGAGGGAGGAATATTACGTATTGCAATACAAACCTTGCTACTTGTGACTAAATGATTAAAAAGAACACGGTTTGCACATTCTCAAAACATTCAAATATATTAATGTTTTACAGAAAGGATTTGATTTATCTTCAGATAATGTTAAATGAGTATTAAGCACAGTAAAAAGATCCGCTGATTAATTTTCGTAAAATCTCATCGTGCTTGTAGACTAATGTAATGGGGCGGCCATTGTTCTTTATATCTTGGTCATTGTGGTTAGAAAGGAATAATAGGAGAATTCTGAGGGTGAAGAAGAATCTTTAGAGGAGGACCGGGATTTTGTAAAGTTTAGAGTTGCTTGGAGGGATAAAATCACTAAGATTCTCAGGTCTTTGTTGTGTCAGATGCTAGAAACTGAAGTAGCATTTGTAGCTAGGTTGAACTCACTTTTTTCAGATTTCACATCCCTTCAGAGTAACTGCTCTTTGCTTCTCCAATGAATTTGTATCTTATCAAAAAAAATATTATTGAGACAAAAATTGGTGGAATTTGCTCATCTGATTACTAACATATTAAATTCTAATTATCATATACAGTAATTAAAATTTTATATTAATTTATGAAGACAAATCAGGGTAAACGTATGCAAAGGTAACCTAGTAATATGAATAAGATGAAAGGAGTATGTTGTCTGTCTTGTATATGTTTGGAAAATAAGTTGATGGTCTTTAATAAAGGAGCGAGAAAGATAAGAGTTGGATCTTACAGCATTAATATCTTGAATTAAAAATTTACCAAACAAAGTTAGAGAGCTGATAAGCTCTTTTACAGCTGTATATGTTAAGCCACGAGCACTTTAAAAGAGCAAACAGAGAATATTTGAGGTTATTTAGGGTATATACATGATATTTTATGCTGTTGCATGACTCAAATTTAACAAATAAGGTAACAGAATATTAGATGAAGATGTACCTGCAAGAGTTGTACCTTCACAAGACTGATTTTGACTCAAATCAATCAAACTTTCTTCTTCAAATCGTTCACGGCCCTCAAGAAGTATTCCAATATAGTTATACACGTGGCTCTGGATGACTAATTTAATTTGTTCACGCTCATCCTCGGTAAAGGGGATGTCATTATACAGAATTCTAGCCTAATCCAACAAAAAATAGACTTGTCAAAAATGCTAAAAGTTTAAAAAGCCGTGATCATCGCATAAACTCAAGCATCTAAATATTCAGCAATACTGACATGGAAATCAATCATGGGATAACATAAAAGGCAGATTATAGAAATCCCTGATGATTAAATGCTGCCAAATCCTAACTTTTATAGCCAAAAGCAAGCAAATATTGTTATTCAAATAGTTGAAAACCTACATGTCCATATACATTGTAGCCCTGTAGTAAGTATGCCAAATCAAGCTAAGCAATATAACAAGGTATCAAAAATAATGCCCAAAGGGAGTATTTCCCATTTTCCTAAGAGTCGTGATAGCCAAAAGGAATTCACATAAAGCCAAACAAAAAGAAAACAAATTCCTTAAGAAAGTTGCCCGACTTAAGAGCTATCCATGTATTACAGATCAGCATCTCTATTTGGATTTTGTAAGGGGAAGTTTATAATACAAAGAGAAACATGAAAGTAAAGGGATAAATACAGATAAATTCTGTTTACCCAACAATATGCTGAGAACTTTTGTTTAAGGTGCAATAAGTATGGGGACACAATCTTCAGATCTACCTGTTTAAATATGGTACTTGTACCAGATCCACCACATCCAATCAGAAGAAGCTTCTGAATTGCTCTCTGCTCGAGATAATCTGGCATACTCCGACTAATTGTGCTAGATAATTGTTCACCACAAGGTTGAGATGATTTAGAGGGAACTGGGAGAGAAAGAAAAGCACAAAGCAGCTTTGTTCCAGCCTGAACAGTAGCATAAAAATAAGGTGGGGGGAAATATGATATATGAAGAGAACAAATGAGCAAGGAATTTATTCATGAAACCCAAGATAGATTTAGCAGAAGCCAAACCTTGCCCCAAATATAGCCTTTAGTATTTTTCTGTCCCTCCTCTTGGTAAGAACCATCTTCATTCACCCAAAAATGTGGATTTCCAGCACATTGAACTCCAGCCAACTATAAAATTAAAAAAGACAAGTTTTACAAAAATAAAATTAAAAAAATTAAGCGAGGGCTTTCCAAATATGCATCTAGGAGCAACCAAATACCAACCTTTAACATACGCAATTCCACTTTTGTAATCTCACGACCATTTATATAAACTTGGGTGTTCCCATTGCTAGCATCTGCTTTAATAGAACCTCCAACATTGAGATGGGGACTAATAATTTGTGAAGGCTTCTGTCCTTCCTGCAAAATTCAACAGTTTGTTATCTTCATAAGCAATGCTAAAAATGAATTTTCATGGATAGTAAATAAAGCTTATCACAGCTCACCTTGCCCCAAAGACCCGAAACTTTGTCATACCAATAATTTCCGGGCTTCAGCTTCTTCGGTGGATTACAACAGCCTTGAAGTATGACAAGCTCATCATGATATAGAGGCCTACCATTTACACATATATACTCAGGGGGCAATTGATTCACTTCACAATATTTCTCAGCTTTCATGATTTGTTTAACTTCAAGATCATTGAGCAATCTCTTGAGCATTCTCGAGCATTTTCCTAAAGTGATGCGCTTGGATTCGCTAATGGGGTAGCCAATGCAAGTCACACACTTTCTCCCCTCAGGCATCGATCCCATTGCTCTAAGAACACAATTAGTACAATACTTAGCATCACAAACCATGCATATTTCCTTTTCTGTAAATCGATTCCCTTTCAAGCATCGATAGCAAGCTCCTTTCCTTACTTTAGTTGCAGGCTCTTTCTTCATTCTGACAATCTCAGGTTCAGAACGGCTGAAATCTTCATTGATGTTTTCATCATCAGACTCAATATCACAAAATGTCACCACAGGGCCTCGCCTCAAATCACCACCAGAATCTTGATTCCCATCTCCGAATTTGCGAGATGAAACCCGAGAGGAAAGATAATCCACACTCAAAACTGACTCATTTGATTCCCAATCTGTTCTGTTGGACTCGTTGAAATCTAAGCTCTCCTTGTAAGCACTCGACAACCTCGACTTACCGGAGAATTCCCTCGACTTGTCGAAGCTGTCCGAAGACTCTAGAGCGCCTGAACTCCCAACCCCAGCAGCAAACTCACACGAATGATCATGGCTAATCGAAGAATACCCCCTCTCGTTAACTCCATTCAACGCATCATCACGATTACAACACTCAAAGTCACTACTCAATTCACCAGACAAAGCGCAGACGCCATTGCCATTGTCATTACGATTTTCTGGTTCGCTTTCTGCCAGCGCATTATTAACCGAGCTAGGAGAAACGCTGGCTTCAGTACCCAAATCCAGCTCCTTACTGTAAGAACCCTCACTAACCTCGTGATTCTGCGACTCGAAAGCAATCACCGAAGTTGGGGAAACGGTTAGCAACTCGACAGAGGAGGAGCTCAATTTCAGATCCTTGGGTAGCTTCTTCCCGATTATGTCGGCAGCAGAAATCGGCTGCACCACGGGCAGCGACAACCTATCTGAAAACGGCGGCGGAGAGACTACGGAGGCCACCGGAATCCGATCCACATTGATGGGCACGGCCCGGGGAAGCTCACGAGTAATCGGAGGCCCGTGATATTCCATCGCGAAGGAATATTCCACCGCATCTTCCACAACAGTCGCCACCTCCAGCGACATTCCTTCCTCTCAAATCAAGCCCTCCCTTACTTCTTTCAGAAGCCACTTCGCATAGGTGCAAAATATCACCAGAAACACGAATCTTGAGCGAAGCAGGAACAAAGTAACCGGAAAAGCATGAGCCTTTTTTAGCGAATTAACAAACTTTGAATGCAAGCAAAGAATCGGAAGAGTTGGGAAGAAACCAAGTTGAAATCTGAGGGAAATTTCTGGTTTTATTATTTCAAACGAGAGCAATCGATCGAGGGCAAGAAGAAAAGTGTGAGAGAAAATACAAAGAGGATATATGGGGTGGAGGAAAAAAGTGTTGGGAAAGGGAAAGTGGAACAAATGGTGGTGGGCACTGTTTCGGAACTGGGCATCTTTATTTTGTTTGTTTAATTAATTGCTTGTTTTTATCTTCTTTCTTTATTTTTTCAGGAAAGGTGCTTCTTTTGTTTTGGTTTTTCCATTTTAAAAAATGTTTTGAGGGGAAGAAGAGAGGCGAAAGCTGTGTGACTGTAGGAGTGACGGTAATGGTGGTGGTGGGGCGGTGATGTGAGCAAGTCAGCATGTGTAGTTTGAGAGGGAGAGTGGGGGTTATTCTGTCTTTTACGTTGCTTCCATTTTTAAATCTTTCTAAGTAAACAGTTACGGGGTGTTTGGTTAGTGAGATTAAATCTTACATTTATGTTTGGTTTAATGGATAATGTCCAAGATTTAATCTTATGACATTGCCACATAGAATTAGTCATGGCTTGTCTTCCATTTTAAATCTTGGCATACCCCTAGGACTAATTTAGTCTTGGATGTTTCAATCTTAGGCTATCCTAGATTGAATCTAATCCTATAAACCAAACACCCCCTTACTGTATTTAATTTATCAAATTTAAATTAGGGTGAACTTTATATATACCCAAAACCGACAAGTATGTAAGTTTTATACCCAAGCATATAAAAGTATAAGTTTTATACCCAAAATCAAATGAAAAGACAAACTTACCCTTAAAAAGTTACTGTTTTTCACGGTTACAACATACCAAACCGTGATATCATTGCTAAACCGTGAGCTCACGGTTTTGCATGTACCTCGCGGTTTATAAGGGTTAAAAAACGTGAGTAAAGTATAAAACCGTGAGCTCACGGTTTTGCCTCTCTCAATTCACTTTTTAATTTGATTTTGAGTGAAAAAAATGTAAAATTCGAAAATTCATTTATTGACCAACAACCAAATCAGATGAAGGTACATTTCATTAATTGAATTAACAGTGAAATTGAACAAAAACACTTCAACTACAACGAAAAATTGAAATCGTGAACGCAAATTGAGTTAAGCTCTCTCAATTTTGTTGAAATTTCCCCTCGAATTTGGTTGATTCTCGAAGATATTCACCGCATTTGGTCCGCTGTCGAAGATATTTTGATCATATTGAAGGTACACACGGTTTATTTTTTCATATTTAGTTGTTATTATTGTGTAAATTTGGGGAAAATCATATGAATTTGGAATTTAGTAATTATTGATTTTTTTTCTAGAAAATCATGGTGTATTTACTTTTTTGATATGAAGAGTGATTAGATTACATGTTTGGTAACCTATTTATCGAGAATTAAAGTAATTACTTCCACGTAATAGGCTTAAACTGTTAGATTCGATATTAAGCTTGAAAAAATGATTTTTTATTTTTAACGGTTTAATTAAAATTCACGGTTTATATTTGACATGTCACGGTTATTTATAGGGAAAACCGTGAGATATCCTTTTTCAATTAAAATATTAAGCTCATGATCTATAATATTTTCATGGTTTAAACTGTGATTAAACTGTGAAATGTCCATCTTTCACGGTTTAATCAAAGTTTAAACCGTTAACTTCAATTAAAGAACCGTGAGCTATATATTTAAACCGTGTAAACACGATTTATTACATTTTTAGTGTATTTTCTTCTGATTTTGAATTTCTTGATCGTTTTTATGCAGATATGTCTACGGTCAAAGTATATATTCGTCACGGTGGGTATTTTGAGGAGGAAACTCGTTACGTAGGGGGCGATCGTGTTTTGGTGCATTTGGCTATGACCCAAGTTACATATGCAAATCTACTACAAGAGATTCGTGATCAAGTGGGCGAAGAATCCAATTTTTTGCTCTACTACATGAGTAATGCCGATGGTGGCCAAGATAAGGTCGCTTTGAGGAGCGACATTGATTTGTTGCGATTGATTGTGGAGCAGATGAAGAAGGCAACTGTTTACGTTGTCAGCAAAGATAAGGGAATCGCCCGCAGCACTCCGACGACACAAGGTTCTAGGATTTTTACGAGTGTGAATATTGAGGAACCGAGCTCGGAGGCTCCATAATCTGAAGAAGAAAGGAGCGAGGAATACGACGAGGAGAGGAATGAGGATGAAGAGGTCGCGGAAGATATGGCTGAGGAAGCAATGGACGCAGCGGATCGCACCGACTTATTTGAGTCACTTACGAAGGAGTTCGGTGCATGGATCCGAGAGCCGAGACGGCTTGATAGGATCGTTGGGCATCGCAACATTCATTCAGTGTCCTAACCTACCCAAGACGACGATGCCAGGGCCGATCTTAAGGCTATCCGAGATTGGTTGATTCCTCACGTTCACCTAGACACTGCGTTGCCTTTGGGGGTTCTGGATCCAGATTATTACACGCCTGTAGCTGGTGCATTGTGAGAGGGCGGTCTGTTCAAGAGGAAGTTAGATGTGTCGGTAGCAGTTGGATTGCATCAAATGGAGAACCGGCAGCAGTATAAAGTTGAGAATTCGGACAAGGGCCGTGTCGAGTTCAAATGCAGGACGGAGGGGTGCGAGTACCTTGTGCGGGCAAAGAACGTGGGGACTATGTGGCGCATCAGAACATACAATGGCAGCCATACGTGCTCCGTCGATTTAGACGGGACTACACCGCGGCAGTACCCCGCGAATGTTCTTGGAGCATTCTACGCAAAGAGGTTGATCATTGATGGTGTCATGCTCAAGCTAAAAGAGATGGTTGACGAAATGCGAGCTGAGTACGGCATTAAGATCGATTACAGCTTCGCCCTGCGAGCGAGGAACATCGCTATCGAGATGATGTATGGAGGATTTGTGGAGTCGTACAAGAGGCTCCCATCTTATCTGTACTTACTGCAGCAGAAGAATCCAGGTACCGTGTATAGTATCTCGACATCCCCCCTCGACGATCGACTGTGTTATATGTTCCTCGCTCTAGGACAGTCATTGCATGCATTTTAGAACAATTTACTACGTTCCGTTATCGTAGTCGACGGGGCACACCTCAAGGGCAAGAACAAGGGGACGTTATTCGTCGCTTGCACGAAGGATGGGAACGAGCAAGTGTTTCCACTTGCCATTGGATTTGGCCCGATCGAGGACGATGATTCCTGGACTTGGTTTCTGACGAATTTGCATAACTGCTTAGGACATCCTCAGGACCTGTTGATAGTCTCCGATGGCCATATCAGCATTGGAAATGCAGTGAGGGATGTCTTCCCCGGTGCGCATCACGGTCTTTGCTGGCATCATCTGGCCAAGAATATGGTCACATTTGGGAAGCATGCAGTCGGCATATTCGAAGCTGCGGCATACTCATATTCGGATTCTAAATTTGAAGAATACATGGAAAACTTGATGGGTTCTGGAATATATCAGACGCTGTGTGAGATCGGCATGCATCGGTGGTCGCGTAACAAGTGCCTTGTTCCGCACACGAGTTTCATGACTTCGAATGCCGCTGAGACGATGAACGCCAGACTCCTATGGGCACGTCGATTACCCATCTGCGCCATGATTGAGGCGTACAGGATTATTGTCGACAGATGGTTCGAGGAGCATCGGAATGCCGCTCAACGTGTGACCCACGAGGTGACTGAGACAACGTACCAGAAGATGGCCGTATCTTCTGAATGGGCCCGTCACTACAGAACTCGTGGGACAATAATTCCCTACGTGTACAGGGTCGAGGGTGACAATGGGACTTACCTAGTGGACATGCAGAACGCAACGTGCGATTGCCGTGAGTGGGAGGGGGACATGGTGCCGTGTCGACACGCTTGTGCTGCCATTAGGTATGCATGCCTTATACTCATTTTTTATGCTACAATCAGTCTGAAAATATTTGGTTTAATTCTTTCATATTTCATTACTATGTTCGCAGTTTTGCCGGAGGCCGTGCTACTGACTACGTGAGCCATTATTTCAAACAATCGACCCTCGTGGCAAGCTACTCGCCCAACATTCATCCGGTTCCCGATCCACGGTCTTGGACTGTGCCCGAACATGTTGCTGCTCAAGTGGTTTTGCCGCCTGTTGTCGAAAGACAAGCGGGTAGACCACGAAACAGCCGAGCGAGATCAACGGTGGAAGATCTTCCGGGAAATCCACAGAGATGCGGGCGGTGCGGTGGATACGGTCACAAGAGAAGCACATGCACGGCTTCTTCGCAGATCGGCGACGCCGATCTCAATAGAGTCCCGAACGAGGATGGTAGGCAACGACGAAGGCCAAAAACTTATAGCATTTGTCACGTACAGGGGCATACTAGGCGTAGATGCCCGATGAGAGTTGTTGATTAGATTCGAATCGGTTCTGATTAGATGCCCAAATCACAATTCTCTTGTTTTTGGAACTTTAGCTTTTGTATCTTCTGTTATAGTTATAGTAGTATTCTGTTAGATTAAAAATACAGATTCACGGTTTAGGTGGTTTGTTGACCGTGAGATCACGGTTTATATGCCAAACAAACCATGAGCTCTTATTTAACAACTAAATTAAAAAAAAATTATATAAATTTAATTCACAAAAACACGACCTAACGGTTTAACTGGAGTATAAACCGCGAGCTCACGGTTTGAACCCCAATTAAACCATAAAAATGTGACTCTCACGGTTATATTAGCAAGCTAACCGTGAGATCACGGTTTAACTGCTAATCTAACCGTGAGAGTCACATTTTTCATTAAATTTTTTTAAAACACGGTTTTTTCACATTTAAACCGTGAAACCTAACCGTAATTTTTTTTATATTTATTTATTTTAAAGAGAGCAAACACGGTTTAAATGCAAATAAAACCGTAAAATTATATAACAACCGTTAACCCTATAACCGTTAATAGTGTAACCACACGGTTTAATAGACGTTTAAACCGTAAGAATTTTAAATTAACCGTGAACCCTAACCGTTAATTTCATAATTAGGCCAAAATTAATGCCGCAACTATGATTTTAACTAATTGTTGTCTATGAATAATGCTACACGTATATTTGAGTTCAAAGAGATTGTTGATGTATTGTTCACTTATACACTTGTACATATGCTAGTAAATTAAATGTTTAAATACTATTTTTAAATTTAAATTCAATGTTTAAATATTATTATAATAATCTAATCTAAATGAAATGAAGTTTACGAAAAAGTTATAAATTTGCTTAGAATTATAAATTTTAAATATATAAGTGATAATATTATATACACAACGTCAAAGATAATGAAATATAATTTTCACAACTCGACATAACGTTGTGAAAGTGAAAATATCCGTTTCGCCACCTCTAAGCGAAACCCGGAGAGATACCTCATACCAACCCTCTCAATGCGCGGCTTCTTCAAGGCGAAGATACGATCGATATACATACAAGCGAATGGGCCGCTTGAATAATCATCTTTCTGTATGTATTGTTGCGTCAAGGAGGCCCAGACAATCTGCAAGAAATCATTTTGCTTCGTCAGTCGTGGATGTTGATCCCAATACCCAACTTGCTGCAAGACTCTGGGCCACAGTTTTAGGATCGGGTAGAGCTGGACCTTCCGATGCATTCTATCGGCTGCATTAGGGAGCGTATGTAGAAGTGAGTCATATACCTCCATCGTCCACTCGTCAGTCAATACCCTGCAGATAACCCAGTGGTCGGAGGAGACATGACAAACAAACACAAACTGCATAGAAGGGTCGAGGACTCAACTTATTCTTCAAGCAGTGAAACCAATTCTCGAGATCCTTTGACAGCTTGTAATCACGATACTTTAGCTTCGACTTTGCCATTGCCGTTTGATCTCCATCATGAAAAGCCATCAGAGTTGTTCTCAAGTCGTACTGTCAAATAATATATTCGTTTAGAGATTACACACAAAATAAAATAAATAAAATAATTATTCATTAAATATGTCAATAAAAACTCACGTATACGCCCAATCCAAGCAGAACGGTGCCTCTCTCCTGCAGAGACGGACACAAAGAAAGTCCATCTTGGAGTCGACTCCATCAGTAAAGCACATACAGCTCCATTACCTAAAATAAACACAGATTATTATGAAAACATAATACTCGACAAAGTATCAAAAATAATAACAACACAAAATAGAGTCCGGTCTAACCTCAGCGTTGAACTGTATCACGGGGTGTTCGATATCATCGAAGAACGACTGCATCATCCTATATGGCGGGTCCTGCATGTTCATTACGTAGGAATCCGGCCCGCTTCGTCTGAATGCCATAAACATCTCCTTGATCGTCGAGCCAGTATATGGTGTGGGGATAATCAGAACAAATGGGCTCTGTAAGGCAGCAGACGGCCTCACATTCCATCCCCCAATACGAACCCGACGCACAGGCGTCTGTCCTGCCATGTCAGAGTCTGCATCACTGTACTCACCCCCGGTTGCCTGTTGACTCTTGGGAACGGGAATCATCTGCGGATGAGGAACGGCAGGCTGTAGTACGGGGGCATCATTTCCAAGTCCCTATAAAAAGATGAGTGTGACGACTCTGCATCCTCGACCTCAGCCTCTCGAACTGGAGGCATCCTTGATCTCTCCCGTGCTACCGGCTCGGTAACAAACCCCACCATGTGCTCGAAACCCGGAGCGCCCACGGGGGTAGGTGATCTGTGCTCAATGTAGGGAGCCTCTCGATCATCTCGATCTTCATGGGCCCGGTCAACGAAATGTCATCCAGCAGAGCCAACATGGCTAGCATGTGACGGTGCTCGACGATGAGAATGAACACCATGACCCGAGGAACTCCCCGACCTCCTGAAGATCCCCTTCAGGTGCCCTGCCATGAACTTGGCGATACGAGCCATCACCCCGGTGTCCGACTCGTCTTGGGCCATTCTCTCCAATATCTTGTCGGCCTACACATCGTTATCACATCCTCGGGGGCACGGATGCCCATGCATGCAACAAACAAGGCCCGGGGACCTCTCGGGATGTGAACTCTCCACCCTCGGCCTCTTCGACGTACTCGCACGAGCTCTGGGGATTGGGAGAGGTCCTCGACCCTCAGAATTTGCCCTGGTGGCACGTGGCTGGCGACCACGGGGCTGGGCTGCAGTCCCGGCATCCCGACACCTCAATTTGTCGAGAACTTTCGCCATAGTTCTCGCTTTCTTCGTCTGTCTCTGCGGTATAGGCGCTTTCTTCCAAGCATGACGCGTATTCGGATTAAATCGAACCATCAAGGGGTCTTGCTCTTCGAAGAGGCTAAGATAGTATAACTGAGCCATTTCTTTCGTTGAAGGTTCGAGCGTCGGGTTTACTTGGAGCTGCAAAAGACAAAGGCACAAAAAATCAAAAATCAAAATCAGTATTCAAACCGTGAAATGAAACCGTGAAAGCTGATGCCTCACGGTTTGTGACTACATCAAACCGTAAGCTCACGGTTTGATTTAAGTTCAAACCGTGAGAATGATCTTTCACGGTTTGAACTTAAATCAACCGTTAGCTCACAGTTTAATTTAAGTTCAAACGTGAGAATGATCTTTCACGGTTTGAACTTAAATCAACCGTCAGCTCATGGTTTAATTTAAGTTCAAACGTGAGAATGATCTTTCACGGTTTGAACTTAAATCAACCGTCAGCTCACGATTTAATTTAAGTTCAAACCGTGAGAATGATCTTTCACGGTTTTAACTTAAATCAAACCGTGAGCTGACCGTTTGATGTAGTTCCAAAGCGTGAGACAACAGCTTTCACGGTTTAATTCTAAATAAATAAATAATCATAATAAATAAATAAATTTAACTAAATTAATTATAGTTCAAACAATTAACAGATAATCTACATAAAACACTCGAATTAATTCAATTTCAATCACCATATACTATAAACTATAAACTAAGCCAATATTAATTGAATTTAATTAATAATTCAAATGATATATACTTGCAGATTAAGATAATGATGACATACCGTTGGATCGTTAAAAAAATCATAGAAATCTCTATAGTTGTGTCCCATTTCCCATCTCCTTAGTCGAGGGAACGCGTGCGGGTTCAGCTTGTTGGCACACTGCTCTCCTAAATCCGGAAGGGCCTCGAAGGCCCAAAAATACAATGGCCAGACGGGCCCATACAGATAGTAGGCAGCATTAGTGTCGGAGCCTCCAATTTCTCTCGGGTCCTTCTTTGCCACTCCTAGCTGGTGGCACAGTATTTGGAACGACCATGAGCCCCACAGAAATGTAGCCCATCGTTCCGGATCCTCTACTAAAGTCCATGCCCAATCATCAATGCTTCTATTGTAGTCCCGACACAATAGCAAGTAGTAGTAGGCGAGGAGGTTAGCGGCAGCCATGTATTGATCCTCCGTCCCTAGAACTACGTCAGCATTCGTGAAATCGTTAAACAACTGTTTTACTAGCATCTTACGCCCCTTATAGTAAGTATAGAAGAGGCTCGTCCTTGGGATGACGTGGTTCTTGCCATGAGGATTAAAGGTCAAGGAACCGAATCTCAATCCGGTCACGAGGCAAAATTCTTGCGGCCCAAACCGAATATCCTGGCCATTCACGTGAAACAACCTCTCAAAATCATGGTCGTTGCACCTCCATAACTCCCGGGACAAAAGCTCGTGCAAGGCACGCTTCGCGTTCCCAATCTTCTTAATTGTGCAGATGACTGCGAATGGAGATTCGTCGCTAAATCGGGCCAACAGATCACGTCCGCCAATGCGCAGTAAATGGTTTACGATTGACACAGCTGCGGAGTCTCTATAGTAGGCATTGATTTCACCCGAAAATCCTTGCATGAGAGGCCTGTACCATTGGTACCTAGGCTGCAATCACCCAAAAATGCAAATGAAGTGAATTAATTAATTAAATTAAATATATCGAATATAGTGTATATAATCTGTATGGTGCATAATTCACGGTTTACAAACAAAGAAACCGTGATCTCACGGTTTAACTAAGCTTAAACCGTGAGAAACTGGCTTCCTCACGGTTTGAACTTAATTCAAACCGTGAGCTCACGGTTTGCTTAAGTCAAACCGTGAGGATTCCTTTTCTCACGGTTTAAGCTTAGTTTCACCGTGAGCTCACGGTTTCTTTGCTTTTAAACCGTGAATTATGCTCAAACTTATACTGTACAGATTCAACTTCAAGTTCAAACCCAGCACACACACATAAATCGCAATTCAAGCACACACATATTTGTGTCATTTTCATATAAATCGCATACAAATCCACAAACTATTTCATCCAAAAAACTGAAAAACATGCTTACAATTTAAACCGTAAATTGAATAATTTTATTTTAAAAAATAATGAAGGTTAGAAAACTCACCGGCGCCAGCGGCTCCGGAATATTCTCCCGTTCGGCCCTCGTCGGAATTGGGCGACGTTGTGGAACTCCTTCGGATTCAGCACCAGAATCGTGGTCATGGTTCGAATCGTCGGCCATGGTTTCTCCTCTCCGGCGCCGGCAATTAAAAAAAATTCACGGTTCAAAATTAGGGGTTAGGGCTCACGGTTTCTTTGGGAGAGAGAGGGAGAGAAATCGTGAGGATGGAGAGTGACGGCCGAGAGAGAGAGAATGGGGTGGGGTAGGTTTGTTTTTTATTTCTTTGAATAAATTGAAATGTGGGGCCCATATTCTTTGTTGTTTTGTTTTGAGTGAGATAAAGTTGAGGTTATTTTTGTCTTTTAAATGACTTTTGGGTATAAAACTTATAGTTTTATTTGCTTGGGTATAAAACTTATATAGTTATCATTTTTGGGTATATTTAACCATTGACACTTTGAATTACGTATTTTTTTCTACTACAATATATCCTTAAAGACAAAAACTTGTGTCAGCCGGAGTCACCGTGCGGCCGGGCCCAAAATGTCAATCTATATGAATAAAAGTGTCAATCTATATGAATAAAAGTGTCAATCTTTAACATAATTATTTTATGAATAAAATGATAATTTTTAAAAGTATCAATCTATATAAATAAAAGTGTCATTGTTTTAGTCTGACCGCACGGTGCCTCCGGCTGACCCAAGTGTGTCCCTATCTTTAAATATGTATTGCAATGCACGAGGGATCACTCGTAGAATTGTACTCCTGCTTTGTTGAGAAATACTTTTTAAATATTTTATACAAAAAAGGTATCACTTTAATAATTAGATACTGTATTCAAAAAGTAACAAAAATACACAATTTTTAAATGTTTAAATATGTGTTGTAATTTTATCTTTAAGAATTTATGCATAGAAATTTTTGAGTTGTGTAATTTTTTTTTTCATTTTTTTTTCATTAAAGGAGGATCATTAGGATCATTAATGGTTTTCCATTTACCCCCAAGGTGACTCGAACCTCCGACCTTTTGATTGGAGGGGAAGCGTCTTACCAATTGAGTTGTGCTTCGTTGTCATGCCAATTGAGTTGTGTAATTTTATCTTTAAGAATTTATGTATAAAAAATTTTGAGTTGTGAATTATTCATAAGAATTGTAGGCAAAACTAATTAATTAATTATTTTTATAGTTGTTACTAACTCTATGTTTTAATCAATGAAAAATTAATGTCAGTATAAAATAATTTTGGAGGAAAATTTTAAGAATGAATATTTTATTTTAATATATATATATATATAAATTTAAATCTATTAATATACTACCTCCATCCCGTTATATTAGAGCTTATTTCTGTTTTGGTCTGTCCCATTATATTAGAGCTCTTTTCTAAAATGACAAAGAATACTTGGCTACAATTAATTCTCTCTCCTTATAATTGATTATAGCAACATATCCTTTCATTGTTTGGTTTATGTGCAAGTCAAATAAACCTTAATGTAATGAGATGGAGGTAGTAGTATAAAATAATATTGAATGAATAATAAAATATATATTTACAAAGTAATACTCCCTCCGTCCAGGACTAATATTAGATTGAGATGTCCACTATTTATAGACATTTTTACACTTTAACACTCACAAAAATATTAGAAGGACCCACAATTATTCTAATTTAACACTTTAACACTTTAATTTATTAATATATTATCACAATGCATTAAACTCTGCGCCGAAAATTTTGTGTCCACCCTTCGTGGATGGAGAGAGTATGATATATCAACTTTTAATAGAGTACAAGTTGGATATTTAATCTACTTCTAGCTTGACCATGTGCTCATCACACGAGTTAATGACAGCTCAGACTAACTAACTACTACAAATACAGGACCAATAACAAGACATACTACTCAATCTAATACACCCCCAGAAACTATTAGCCGTCTCCAACAACTATCAACCATAATCATGAACATCATCAGGAACATCTCCAGAAACATGAGCATGACTCAGCATTTCCAACTACTGTGTAACTCCGAAACCATCTGCAATATTATTTTGAGTTGAAACACGTCCCATTGCAATTGATTTATTCGTAAGAGCTTGAAACTCGGCTTGCACAGCTTGAAACCATCCATCATCAGCCAAACCATCCTTATCAGAAAAAATTTCACAAGAACTTTTATCAATAAGAGCTTCAAACTTAGTTTGAACAACTTTAACACATCCAACATCAGCTAACTCCACATCATCAGAAGAAGATTTACAAGCAATCACAACATTATTTTTGGATCTGGTAACCATTGAGGAAGTTTGTGTAGTTGTATCAGGAAAAGGAATAAAAGGAGGCAAATCAGATCTGAGTGTTGAAGGAGGCAAGTTTGCTGCAGTTTTCCAACTTTGCATGCATCACAAAAAAATAGAAACATATTTAGAAACACTTCCAGAAACAACAAAAGCCTAAGGAATAGCGGAAGAGCTCTTAACACCATGAAAATGAATATCAAATCTCTTGAAGCACTTTGCTGCCTCATGACCAATTCGGTTCCATCATTGACAAAACTGCCATAAGAATCACAAACTCCACGATATATATCATTGGCAGAATGCTCTAGAGAAGAAGTATTTTGTTGTTGAAGACGAATTTTATATGCTTTAAAAACAGATTGAACTTAATCTATACGAGAATCATCCGCTCGTTGCATAACATTGACTATAAGAGCCTCATATTCAGATCCAAAACCATTAAGAATGTATTCAATAAGCTCATCCTTTGGAATTGGTTTACCAATAGCAGCCAATTGATTTGAGAAACTTCTCATTTTCATGAAATACTCATCAACAAACATGTCACCTTTTTTCATAATGTGAAGGTTCATCCTAAACTGCATAGATCGGGCCTTTGAAGCGTGAAACAAGGTTTCCAACAATATCCAGAGGTCACGCGCGGACGTACAATGCACAATATTAGCAAGCATGGATTGTCCAATGGAATTGAGCATCCAACTCAAAAGATACTGATCTCTACGTATCCACATAGAATAATCCGGATTTAGTCGAACACCACCAGCATAAATTGATGGATGAAATGGCGACGGCGTTAAAACCACTCCAGAAATAAGATAATGTCATGCGCAAGAATCGTCAGGAGCACCAGTGCACGCCATAACATGTAATTGGAACGATCCAATTTGAGAGAAATGGAGTGAAATTGGGGCAGTGGAGAAAAACTGACAGAAGAATAACAGAACAAATCTGAAAACCCTAAATCTAGAAAAAAAAAATAAAGAAAAACAAGGAAACGGATCGGATCAGGAAAAATCGAAAAAAAAAAAACTGAGAATAAACTGAAGAATCAGAGAAATAGAAAAACGGATTTGGTCAAAAAACTAAACCTGAAGCTCGAGATACCATGTTATAAGAAATTGAATGCAGATTCATGAACAATTTCAGAGAGAAAAGAGATGAGAGAAGAAGACGAGAGGAGAGAGAAAGAGAAGAGATGAGATGAGAAAAGAGAGAAAGAGAAGAGGATAGAGAGAGAATTAGATTTACTAAACTGACAATAATGGAGTACAAGTTGGATATTTAATCTACTCCTAGCTTGACCACGTGCTCATCACATGAGTTAATGACAGCTCAGACTAACTAACTACTACAACTAAAGAACAATAACAAGAACATACTACTCAATCAAATAAGGTGAACACAGGTGTTTTGAAAAATACAACCTTTTTTTATTTTTGCATGATTAGGGTTGTCTAACTGCACATGTTGACTGATGAAGTCAACACCAAACTAGCAACACTGATAGAGTGATAGTTTAACTTAACTAGACCGTTTGCCTACTTGATAGTTTATCACATCGATCAAAGTTAGTATGTTATATACTTGCGGAAATGTAGGCCCTAGATTATACTCGTTTGACTGAAAAGCGCTTTTCTTAACTTAGAAAGATTTGATAAGCTTGCGTGATCATATTAATGCAATGTCAGGTAGCTTAAGCTTACTAATTAAACAGTTTTGAGTGTATCATGATTTTCAACTACTTATATGATGATAGTAATACAGTAAAGAAAAGAGCAAGTAAACACACAATTTATAGTGGTTTGGTCAACAAACTCATGCCCAAATCTTCTCATAAGGAGATGAATATATTTCACTCCGGTATTCTTTATTTTATACTTCTAAGGGGGAGTGACTTGACTTCTCATAACTACGAGAGTTCAAATCTTATGTTTTTCCAACACGCAGCTTAGAGTCTAACCATCAACTCCCTAATTCTTGAAATATAGAAACAATCTTGCGTTATCAAACAAATTGTAAATACAATCTAACACTCGACGAGACTTGGTTTAGAGTTTGGATAAAGGACATGATCACTCGTGTAAAGGCTTGGGATATAGATAAGCCTAATCTTGAAAGATGGAGTTAGTCTCAGAAGAATAAAGAATACTTGAAAGAAAATTTTGAAAGCTAGAGTATTCTTGCTTGAAAACTTTGAGACCTATAAAAAAAATATGCGGATGAACTACGTGCATTTTACGAAAATGAAAAAAAAAAAATACTTCGTAATAAATAATAATAACCTCTAAAATTGTGTGATCCTCAAAATTAAAAATAAATAATCAGCTGAAGTAGGTAATAAAATCGGTCATTCTGATTACGATGATATTACATAGAACTAAACAATATAAGAATCGAAAGGATACAAAATTTACTAATATCCGTTGATCAACTAATAAATAAACAATCAAGAGATTGGTCTATGATGAACACGGGAGAAAATAATTATATATAGTCTTAAAATATATACAGAGTATTTAATTGTTAATGTAGCAGTTAGTACGGAAACTTTACTAATTATTCTTAACTAAACATATTGCGCATATATAAATTCGAAAGAGAAATCTCAACTACTTATTTTATACTCTATACTAGCCGTAGTAGATAACCTGCTTGAAAATTTTAGAAAGCCAGATAAGGACAATTGATAGTAGAAATTAAACTCAACGAATAATATGTACTACTATTAGATTATAACTGAGGCAGGCCTAATATAACTCGTGTAAGACGTTAACACAAAGGTACATTCTAGCTAAACAAGTCAAATATTGGGCCACCTTAATTAATTTATTTGTCAACAACTGCTGTCAATATCCATAACTCTCTGTTGAATAATATATCTATTATCATTGAACTTATGTCCCTATTTCTTTTATCCAATTCTAAGATACCTTATCTATATATATGTAGAGAGGGGAATAATATGCTACTCATCTCCCGTGAGCACTATTCGTGGGCATTTATCATTGTTTGCTCACTTTAGCATTAATTTGTTCAATTTTTTCGATTGTTTTATATTCTAATACCTTAGAAATTAATATTGAAATCACTAAACCTACAATATATATATATATATATATATATATATATATATATATATATATATATATATATCGACACTCGATTTGTCATATTACTCATTTTTTGAGTTTGATGGAAAAAATAACAAATCGAGTGTCAATTTTTATACATTTTGTAGGTTTAATGATTTCAATATTAATTTCTAAGATATTAGAATGTAAAACAATCGAAAAAATAGAACAAAATAATGTTAAAATGAACAAACGGCGATAGGTGCCCACGAATGATGCTCACGAGAGACGTGAGTAGCATATCATTCCTAATACTATATACACACACACACACACATTTAGTCCACAAACGCTTCAACCGTTCACCTTGATCATACTCAATGTGTTCACCGTTAATATGATAGTTCACGTTGACAATTTTTTCAATTAGAATTTTTTTTTCAGTGGAATTTAATTTTTTGTGATGAGATTTAATTTTTTTTTAGGGTTTTAATTAGCTTTCATATATGTCATTGGAGCATTCCTCATACTTAGTATGCTTTGTTATTAACTTTTTAGAACAAAAGATCTAAATATCCTCAATTATAGTCACAACTATGATGGTTCACAATTATGGACATATTCAACCTTAGATCTTAAATTACAATTCTGGCTATGTAATTTGCTACATATTTCTCTTGCAATGCAACAAATTAATCTGCAATATGCTGTGGTATATGCATGTCGCATGGGAACTAACTAATCTTAGACTGAAAGAGGACATTTGCACTTTTGTTCTTAAGTGGCAAAAATGTATGTGCAAATACTCAATAAAAAAAATTAAAGTGATTTTATTGGATAATTAAATATATATTTATATATATATATATATTATATGTATATATATAGTATATGAATGTTTTTCTTTTTCTGTAGTACATTATGTACTTCATTCGTCTCGTTAAATTTGACATGTTTCTTATATATATGTAGGTATAAAATAATACGTATCAGTAAAATGGGAGGGAGGGAGGGAGTACTACTTTTATATATAATTAGTTGTTGAATAAAAATTTAGGAAAAATTATAATTTATATCCTAAACTATAGACCATTTAACATATATATCCTAAACTATTAATAACTAGTGCAGTGCCCGTCGAAATTCGACGGGATCTAATTTTAAAAATAAAAAATAAAAAATATTTTTAATTATTTATTTCAAAATGATAGTAAAAATTTATTTTAAAAAATAATTTCAATTATATACAACTTTTTTCGTTTAATTTTCTACTTTTCTAGTGTAGCGCCCATCGAAATTCGACGGAGTCATTTACAATTTTTAATGTATACCCATACCCGCGACCCGCGATGGGTACCATCCGCCACCCATACCGCCACCCGTCGAGTACCCGTGAACCCGCCACCTGTCAGGTACCAGCCGCCCTCGACTAGAAATTTAATATTCAAAATCTAAATCTATAAATCACAGTTAGTATTCAAAGTAAGAGTATGTAAATTTTAATATTTATTCTTTCTTTTGTTCATTTTAAAATAAAATAGGAGTTTGTAATTTTTAATATTTATTAACATAAAATAATCAAATAAAATACGTGTAGCTGGTATTTTGCGGGTAATACCAGCAGGTATTTTCGCATGTACACAGGTTTCAGGGGTACGGATAGTAACTATCCATACCCGTACCTTCGAACTAAATGGATAGTAAATTTTAACAACAAAGCTACCTGTGGATATCCGAACTAAATACCCTCAAACCCGTGCCTATTAAGTTAGGGTACATGCTTACCCGCAAGTAAATTGTCATCCCTAAATAGTGATTTATTTATTTATTTTTATATAAATTTTAATAAATTGTCGCATCCAACAATTCAAGGTGGTTTAATGTGTTATGTTGTGGTATTACATATAAGATCAGATAACTCATTCGATTTTCAGGTTATCCTTGTCGGGCTTCGGTTGATCAGGTTAAATTACTTTTAAATTAAAATATTTTAGCTCTAATACTACTTCAATTTTGAGGTGGTCTTTTGGCCAAGAAATTTTTGAAGTTCTTTTAATATGTATTTGGGGTACTTGTATTCATTTTGAATGTCAAATTGCCCGTTAAATCCGTCTATAAGAGAGCCCCTGTTGAGATATCTTATAAAATAAAAGGATAATATTATTCGCCAAATATATTATATTATCAATTAATTTTATTCAATTATCCCGTATCGAATATATATATATACACACACACACACTATGAAATAAGAATAGTTTGAAAAACTTACGTCCCACTTATATAGGGAAAAAGGCAGTCAAATATCTCAATATAAGTGGGACGGATAAATATACATTATAGTTTAAATTTTTTTCTATTATTTATTGTATGTAGGGGAAGGGGTAATTTTATAAAATTATTTATATTATTTGTGTTTTTATATTTTTTATCTAACATTAATGTTTTCTTTAGGGCTCCACAATAATGTTGTGGCTCCACAAATTAAATTATGAATTTTGTTGGAAAGATATAAATAAGGATGGTAATTCGGTATGGGTCGGGTACCCGTCCTAAATTTTTTGGGTACCCGAAAATCGTAAAATTTACTATCCGAACCCGAACCTGAAAATACTTTCGGGTACCCAAATACCCGAAAAAACCCAAAAATATAAAAGGAAAAAATTGTATTTTTTATTTTATTTTAAATAATGCATATCGATAGTTTATAAGTACTACCTCCGTCCTCCATTTACTGACTCTGTTGACTTTTTAGATGATTTTGGAGCTTCGTGATGATAAATTTTAAATTTAGTTTTTTGAGATTAGTTTTTTTTACACGATACTACAACACTCGTAGTATCTTATAAAAAAACTAAACTCCAAAAATTCAATTTTAAATCCATCATCACAAAGCTTTAAAATTATCTAAAAAGTCAACATGGTCGGTAAATGGAGGACGAAGGGAGTATATTATGTATACAATTCCATAATTGATAAAACATCCAATGAAGAAATGAGAAATGAGAGTCATGGCTGAAGTCAAAGTGTTAATTTGTTAAGTTAATTATTTATTATTAATTATTTTATTTATTAACTCTATTATTTATTTATTTATTTTATAATTAATTTAAATATAAATTTTGGGATTTCGGGAATAAAATTTCTGGTTCGGGTATACCCGATACCCGAAATTTTCAAATCTCACTACTTGACCCCGAACCAGAACCCGAATTTTTTGAGTTTCGGGTACCCAATTTTAAATCTAACTGCTCGACCCCGAACCGGAACCCGAATTTTTCTAGTTTCGGGTACCCAAATACCCGTTCGGGCTCGGGTATTTTTATCCTTACCCGAAAATCTGAACCCAAATTACCATCCCTAGATATAAAGCTATTTATATAAGTACTCTTTCGATGAATTCTTATAAAAAAAATGGGATTGAAGTGCTTATTGTGAATTAATTATATTAAACTATTGATCAAAAAGGCAAAATTATGTGACATTACCAATGATAAATGTGTTTTGATTTTTTTTAATTTAACATTAATGTTTTCTTTAGGGTTCCATAAGAATGTTGTGGCTCCAGAAATCAAATTATGAATTTTGTTGGGAATATATAGCTATTTATATAGGTACTCATTCGTTGAATTCTTATAAAAAATCGATGTGGGATTGAAGTCCTTATTGTGAATTAATTAGATCAAATTATTGATGAAAAAGGCAAAATTATGAAAATTAAAAAATATATTTATGAAAAAGGCAAAATTATGAGATATTACCAATGATAAATATTCGAAAATTGATTAGAATCTTTTAAGAAATCTTATGTTGGAAAATCGAGATATTCATGAAGTTTATAAAATATTCAAAAATTAATTATAATCTATGTAGTTGCTAACCGTGTGCTTATGAGTTGCTTAGGTATATTATAAATGTTCCGAATAAAAAAACTATTCTAAATACTTATCAATATAAGAATAGAATATAAAACTAAAATAAAAGATATACATGGAATAAGATATAATAATATAATTATGAAAATGTAATTTAAATATAAAATAAGAAATATATTCATATTTTAGATAAATAAAAAATGGAGGATGTAGAGGGACGTCACGTAGGTGCACGGATCGTTATGGTATCAGAAATCCGCTGCGAAATTATATATTGATTACAATAAAAACCACCAACTATCTATAAAAGTAACAAATATACCTTGTGTTCTATTTTATGAAATAAGTGTGTGATGTGGAATTTTTTTATTACTTTTATTCATATTTCATAAGGATGACATGTCATCTATCAAAATTTAATTAAAATATGTTGAATCTATCTCTATCCCACCCCTCCTTTCTTCCTCACTTGGGCAGAAATGTCTTCTTCTTCATTTCCTCAGCCTGCGATCGTTTCACACCTTCACTATTATTATTATACCCTCAAAAAAATGTACGAAAAAAAAGGATTAATTCACAAACTAACTGTGTGTGATGTGTGTGTAATTCAGTGACTTAGAAAAATAAATTAAGAAAGGAACAATAATTTTAGTAGTTATATATTAACCCACCGTGGATATGAGAGCATTACTCTAACTATATATATATATATATATATGGATGAGTTATGATGAAAACTAATTATTACGTGAAACTCGCAACTCATCATAAAATGTTGCATTTTATGCACAAAAGTGTTGCATTTTTATCATAAAATATTGCATTCTCATGATGATGCATTATATACATAAAAATAATATAAAATAATATATTTTATTATACAAATTCTCATGATGATGCATTATATGTATAAATATAATATAAAATAATATATTTTATTATGCAATATTTTATGCACAAAATACATCATTTTATGCATAAAATACAACATTTTATGATGGGTTGCAAGTTTCACGTCATAATTAGTTTTCATATGATCTACTACCTATATACATATATATATATATATATATATATATATATATATATATATATATATTACAAGTTTTTTTTTTTGTTTTTGGAAACAACTATTACAAGTTAGAACAAGAAAATGTCAATATTTCCATGTTGGATTATAATTTATTTGCGTCACAAGATAGTTTATCAACTCGTTGCTACCATTGCTACGGTAACCACGTAACGCTACCATTATTGAAATTTAAAGCACAACTTTTGGCTTATACTACAAAACACTAGTTAGAAAATACTCCGTAGTTAATTGTTTTTCTTATTCCGTAACATTTTTAATAAGGTGTTGTTATTGATTATCGTATTAAAATTTTAGCCTCTTTCTGTGGTCACGTCGCGATCTTAAATTTTGAATGGATTTAATTATTGAAAATCAATTGAGTCCTATTTACCCCAAAACTTGTTTAAGAATTTGTACACTTACATGGAATCATTTATACTTAGATAAATTGTATTCATCTTATATTCTGCTCTTAGTGGTCTCTATTTATTGACAACTATATACATAAATGATTCTTTATCCGATTAACGGACCAATATGCATTCTTAATAAAAATAACTAAAAGGAATGAAGGACGACTGCGCTTTTCCTAAGTACGAGTCATTTTTTATAGATCAACATCTTTCCGAAATGTATTCAATAGACGTCCAGATAAAAATTTCACAAACGTTTATAATATTTATTAGTACGTTATAATATCAAGAGGAAAACCCATAGTTGGAATGTGATGCAGTATAAAAGAAAATAATAGCCACATAATATTGTTTAACATTTTAACATTGATTTCATTTTTAAAAATAGAGCATTATTGTAAATCCATAAAAATATATTGATGATTGATTTTAAATAAAATATTATATCAAGACATTTAATTTGGTATAAAGATCATAAAAGTCGGAAACAAACGAGTAAGTTATGATAATTTAAATTATAGAATTCAAATGATATTGAGATATCTGTAGAAAGGTGGATAGATTAGTTCGTAGATTAGACTAGTAATTTAATTTAATTTAATTAAGATAATAAGATTTTAATTGTTGCCATTTTGTGAAATAACTCATTATCAAATGAAACATTTCTAGGTGGAAAATGACTCATTATAAATGAAATGAAGTGGGTACTATATAAATTTTAGATAGTTTTACAATTTTGCCCACCATTGTCAGGGCCGGTCCTATGCTATGCAGGCGATAACCAAAAAAGGGCCCTCAATAAGCGAAAAAAATAAAATAAAATATATATATATATATATATATATATATATATATTATGACATAATAATAGTAATTAGTTGAAATAGCCAAAAAAATCATCCTCATTAACATTAACAAAATTCAGAAAAAGTATGCCACTAAAAGTAAAATTGTAGAAACTTACTAGAGTATCAAGATTCAATGTTTTACTTTTTGCTACATTAAGGAAAGAGTGAAATTTGCAAAATAAATTAAAAAAACATTCAAAAAGTGGAATATCCCAACATGGGGTTCGACCCACAACCATAAGTTTAAGAGGCTTGCGCTCTACCAACTCTGCTAGATAGAACTATATGTATAAATTTATTAATTTTCTATTAGTAGTAAATTTTTTATGAGCCCCCAAAAATTATTAGGCCCTAAGCATGTGCCTTTTGAGCTTTAGCACAGGTCCGGGCCTGACCACTGTTCGTATGCGACCGCAAGAGTATACAACCACGAGTAGTCTTATGTGCCACAAGCCCACCATTGCACATGCATGACTGTGCGGGCATTATTTGTGTGCTCATACATGCCCATCACTGCTCGTGTTCGACTACACCACGAAGAGTAGTCGTGCAGTCGTGCATACCTAAGTGCTACCAAGCCTGCCACCGCATAACTGCCCTACTCTCATGTGTAATTGTCTTGATATTCAAAGCATATATTCTCATTAAGTGTATTTCGATAGGTTTGTTTAAAAAGTGTCTAAAATTATAATATTTCCTTAATGATTATTTTTATTTTTACTTTATCATAAGTGAAATCTAATATTGATGACGCTTCATTTTATTTAACTAGCAAATCTAACATGCGTTGCACGTGCAACTTTTATTTCAACTTGAGTAATTTATATTTTTGATTTATTTTTTTGTAATTTTATAACCAATTCTGAAGAATGAGAAAAATCAAAACTACTATATGCTTGTTACGTTGTTATTACTTTGATTCATATTAAAAGAAAATATGTGCAAATTACTTCTTATAAACTTAAATAATTATATATTATAGTGACAATAAATTGAGAAAGAAATGTTTTAGCATAAAACTCTTCGAATGTAATAGCCCGCCTTTTTTATACAATAATAATTTATTATATTATGTGCGAGTAACAAGAAGCTAGAGATTAAGAATAAATTTACAAAGTGAGGATTTATTTCGAATTATATTCGATGAAGAAATTATTTAATTTCTGTTTAATGGAAATTAATCTCCAACATCCTATATTTTAGGATAGCAAATAAATATTAAGGGAGTATATTAAGTGGTGAATTATGAGAAATGTATTCTCATTATCTTGATTAGCAAGTGGCTTAGAGAGAGAGTTTAAAATAATAATACTACTTAGAAATAATAAAATAACTTAAAAGTAGCTAATGCCTCCATCAAGTATAATTACTATGAGGTCTCCACCAAATCTTCTCCCCTCATATCTTTTGGTTGCCTCGTGTACGCAAACAATATAACCAAGTACCCATAAAATCTAAGGAGTGTCTTATAATTAAGATATATATTGTACTATATAATGTCTCCCCAAAATCCTTCCCATTAGATTTTCTTCTACCACTAGTTGATAGCTACAAGACACATAGACACCTATAACGTGGTTTGACCGAAGGAAAAAGAGAGGAAGAGAGAGAAAGATCTTCATTTAGTATGCAAAATATTACCCATAAATCTTTACATATGGCAAAGAAATAAGCCACGTTTCCCATAGTACATTCCCACACCCTTCATACACTCTTTCCACAGCTGGTACTGCAGCCTTTTGCTGCTATAACCGAGCGAAGAAATTAGCAAATAGAAGAAGAAAGAGATTGAGATAGACATGAGTGATATCTTGTAGAATCCATAGTACACTCCAACTATTGGCTAGGAATAAGACACATCACTCACTAAACCAACCACCATCTTTCTCACCTCTCTCTTCACGTCAGTTGCAGCAGCAAGAAGCTGTCAAAAGCTGAGAAACAGCTGCTATAAGAAGGGAAGGGTATTCAACATACGTAGCTCCTTTATCTCTCTTTCACTTGTTTTTCCACTTCGTTTCTTCACCCTTTCCAACGCCACACTCTTCACTCTATTTTCACACAAACATCTAAGAATCTACAGCACCTCAAATAGTGAAGTTGGCTGAGAAAACCGAGCAAGCAGGCCAAGAAAGAGTGCAGCAGAATCTGATAGAAGAAGAAGGATTTTCGTCTTCAAAGGTTGTTATTTTCACCTCATTTCCATTCGATCTTTAACCTATTAGTAGAGCAACCTTCTAGTTGATTATAAGCATGAAGATCCACCCTATTTAGCATGAAAAATAAGCCATTAAAAGTCGCTGCAGAAGTCTTACAAAAAAAACTGTCAAGAAACTAAAGTTCCTTAGTTGAAAACTCCATGAGATTTGCCAAACTTTTAAGTTTAAGACTTTAATTTTGGTAGCCGTAATCACTTACGTGGGTTTAGAAGAATCCCATAATATTTAAGATTAGCTAAAAAGCATATTAAGAAGGAGAGGTATGAAAGCAAGAAAAGGAGAAGAAAGCATAAAATATTCCATACGTATTAAACTCGTTTTTAGCCAAAACTATAGCAAATGATTTTTTTCTTTCTATGAAATTTTATACGAGGGATGTTTATGATATGAGAAGCCTAAAAAAGTATTTTTCCAAATTTTATTAAGTCTCTGTGAATATTTTATAATATTTGAGCAATAAACCTATTTTTGGAATAAATAGGAAAAATGATTCAAAAATAATTATTTTGAAATCTGGGAAGTTTATATGTATATTATGAGCTAAGGAACACTCTGTGAAAATTTCATAATTTTCGAAATTTATTGGTATTTTTTTTATATATTAAAAGTGTGTTCTTGGCTACTAAATAAATAGGGATAAAATAGTTTTAATTGCAGAATAAATACAGAAATTTATGTATAATTTTCCTGAAGTACATACTGTATAAATTTTGTATTTGGGTCGAAATTTCACTGAGTTATGGTTTCGGGTGAAATTCTCATCAATTATGATTTTAGAAAAGTTTTAAGAAAAATGATTTAAGTATAAATTATGAATGTTGAGTTAATAGTTCCTTCAATTATTTCATTAATGAAGACGCATAAGTTAATGAGTTAATTTACGAGATAAGTTACACTAGGGTGAAATCTTACGAGGTAAGAATATATATATGCCTTAAGTTACACTAGAGTGAAGTCTAATGAAGGATCATAGTTTCACTTAATTAGTAAAGTGACGAGTATTTATAATCAAGTTGCAGATTACGTTATTTTTTACGAGATAACTAATTATATACTATTAATTAGCTTAATGAAGACAGTTTAATCAAGAAAGTAAATCTAGTGGATACTAGATTATAAGATGTTAATTAACCACTATAGACGAGATGATAATTAAGATAAGATAAAGAAATTTCCTTTAATCTTCTTCTTAGTAGATAATTAGTTTTCACGCACTTATTTTTGAGTCACGATATTAAATTAGGATCGAGCGGGAGCGTGAAGTAAGAGGAAGAAGTGACTAGAAGTTAGAACGTGATATCCACGAAGACAGATGGGCTTTCTAACTAAAGAAATGATGATTATACTTTTGATAAAATATTTTTGAAAGTAAAATGATATGTTTTGTTTTGAAATATTTCTTGAAAATAATTGACTTGCCATGTTTGATATGAGCATGCATGTTATCATCTATGGGATTTTTGAAACCTTGAGAAGGTCAAGGTAGGGGTGTACACTCATGGTTGATCGGACCATCCTAAGAGGTGGGCGATCATCCTCGTGTTTGAGGAGGAAACCTCCTTCTCAACACATTCTATTTATGCTTAGATGATACATACATGGAATTTGGATGCATCCACTTATATGATTTTAATGAGATAAATTTTCAAAGCATGCTCAGTTATTTTTGTCAATTAAAATCCTGTGCATTGCTAAAAGAGGCAAGTTCAATTTATAGCTGTATTGCAGCAAGTTTCAAATGTTTTGGCATGTGTTCACTGAGTACGTTGTACTCAGCCCTGCATATATTTCTAAATGTGCAGGTTAGCTCGGTGAAGATGGAGTGTGCCGGAGGAGTTTTTGTTGTTCTCTCTAAGTATGTAGTTGATAGTAGTTCAAGCACGAGTTATGTGTCTTCATACATATAACTCATTCATGCTTTCCGCTGCAACGCTCATTATCATCTAGCTTTATTAATTTGAGTTCTAAACTTATGTAACCCTTTTGAAATTCTAAGTTACCCAACTCCAGATAACTTACTTTATGATCCATTTGAAGTTATCTTTCAGGTTTATGTTTCAATGTTATAAACTTATGCCTTGACTTATGAGATATGTTATATTCATGGGAAATTAGACTATATTTTTTTGTTATTACATCCATGCTTTCCATCCATATTACCACCCTATCTTACCAAGTCGCAGTCTCCGGCTTAGACGTCTTATTCCCTAAGTTGGGCTGTGACATCGAATGAAGCACTTGAGTCGTGAAATATATGCACAAAATATTAGATATACTATTACAATAAAATAAAAATGAATCTTGAGATTATTGATAATCAAGGAAAATTATTTTAAATCACAAGACTTCCTTACACCTTTACGTTGTAAGGGTTGTAATGAACATGTGATACAAATTTAGGGCTAAAAATCAAGTAAAACGAAAAATATTAAAACTCCACTATCACATCCACTAATTACAAAAATTTAACCTCGTGCGAAAAAAAAATATATATGTGTACTTGTGGCAGATGGAAGGAGTACTTTATAACATTATGGCGGATGTAGGAAGTATTTTGTAATGGTGTATCACTTGAATTATTTGTATATATACTAACAAGCATTTGTCAACAAGAGTGAAATAGCTTATTCAAAAATAATGATTTATCTAAAAATAAAATAATTGATGATGAAATTTGACATTGTGAGATACTATTTCTAAGTTGTAACTACGTGTAATGATCTTTATATGGTCTACAATCTACCGTTTTTAATTTTTGTAATGAGTATTGTTAAAGTAATGTTTGGGTCACACTTAATGTGTGACTGAAGTATTAAAGTGAAATGAATATAAAGTTGTATATTGGTAAACTTTTGAGGTGGAAAGAGAATAATAGATGTGGGGTCCACGTCCAAAAATATACAAAGCACATAGGTTGTGAATGGCCGAATAGGTAATAAGCGCGCGTAGGCTGTGGACAGATGAAGAATAAAACATGACAAAGCAAATCTTAGTTTTACTTTTAGCAACATCCTTAATTTATATCATATCTCAAATTACACGATTTAATTATTTTTCTCACAAAATATCCAAGTACAATCTAATTTCAATAATGTTAATTCTAATATTTAATTACTTTCTTGTAAAATGTATTTAAATATTTTTAAATAGACTTTAATACGATCTCATTTTACCGATGAGACAGAGAGTTTATGTAATTAAAATTTTATAATTTCCTAAATTTTTGTGTATGGTCGTTAATAAAAAAATAGTCATAATATTTCATTGGGAAGGGTGCTCTCAATTTCTTTGTGTTATTCGTCTTCAAAATTTACAAGCGCCATAGTACGTAAAGCCCATGAATTTCTTGATTTGGGTAATTAAAGTTATCATTTTTACTTCATCTTTTTTATGCATGTCATTATAAAAGTATTGTTAAATTGTTATTAAATAAATTAAATCCATACAAAGTACTTGCAATTACTAAATTAGGAGTTGATGCTCTAATAATTCTAATAGTATTAAATTTCTTACGGTTATTTATCAAATAGTTAAAATTGTTTAATTGTAAATAACACGCGCAATCTGTTTACCTTCCTACCTTCCAATAATTACCGTAACATTATTTAAAATTCAATAATTTATCAAAGTTTACATTTTAACTCAACACTTTTTTTACAAATCACTATAACATTAACATTATATTTTTATAAAGTATAATAAGTTAAAAAGTTCTATTGAAGTAAATTTTCTACTAAAATAGTTGATGGAATATCAACAATTTCTTCTATGACTTCGTATGAATACTTCTTGTACATAAATATAGTTGAAAAAATAGTAGAAAATAATTTTACTTTAAATACTTAATGTGTTTTTTAAATATTTTATTTACTTTATAAGATGGGTGTACCTCAATATATTTGTATTATGCTCTTCCAAGATGAACAACAAATGCATATTTATTATAATATAATGTTCATTTATATCGTTATGCTTCTCAATTTAAGTGACGTAATATATCTTACTTTTATACTTTTATAGTTGATTTCGAATCAATATTTATGAATATATTAGGATAGAGTAATGCTCCACTATGGATATATTTAATGTGTCAATGGCTGACGTGGCAGTATTATGTTCAATAAAATTATTATCAATAGACCCTATAAATAAATCTTACGTACAAAAAAACAAAAAAAACTAAACCTTACTACAAAAAACTAAACTCTAAATGACAAGATTCCTACTACGCTTCTGGAACCAATGGAACAACACATCTCTTAAATCTTGAAAGCGGTGGCCATCTTTATCTACCGATGGAGCTTCCGTTTGACTTCTGGTGAAGAAAACGCATAATTGAAAGAGAGAAGAAAAGATATTGTGTACAAAATATGAATAGAAATATGAACTACAATTTGATAATAATCAAATAAATTATTAAATAAAATTTTAATGAGTCATGTGATTGTACCTTCCGTAAAAGTCTATAACAAGAGATTTTGTTTGATTGTTGAATAAAAAACTTTTTAATGAATGGACACAGAGAGCCTATATGAATGTAAAATATAAGAAAAAATATACTATATATAAGTTCAAACAAATTATAAATTTCTCATAATATTATAATACCTTAATGCAACATTATTTTCTAAAAAAAATGCAACATTATGACTTTTAGATACTTCATAGGATGGATAAGTAGTAGTCAAAAAGAAAAAAAAATAAAGGTTAAGAACTCCTTAATCCCTATTTAGTTTTATATTTTGTTTGCATGTAAAACTAGGGATGACAATGGGTCGGGTACCCACCTATTTAGTTTTTCCCAAACCCAAACCCGTTAAAATTTTTTATACCCATACCCATCCCAAACCCGTTTAAAATTTGATATTGATACCTGTACCCGCCCCAAACCCATCTGGTAATACCCACTAATTACCCGATAAAACCCGAACTCTACAACATTAATATAAATAGTTCTTTAAAATTTTATATAACAAAATTATAACTATATATATATACCAATCGAAAGTCAAAACTATTATTTAAACATGCAAATCTTATTATAAATATGAACTAACAAAATTATAAAACAAATGTCAATAAATACCAATAAAATATTAATTTTGATACATAAAAAAAAATATATAATTACGAATAGTTATTAATATTTTAATTCACACACGCAATGATACATATATATGGGTTTGGGTAGTGGGTACCCGAACCTATCTACCCATACCCAACCCAAACTCATTGCGGGTATCAATTTTATTACTCAAACCCGTCCCAAACCCGTTTAGTTTTACCCAAACCCATCCTATTAGGGTTTGGGTGGGGCGGGTACCCACAAAAACCCGACCCATTGTCATCCCTATGTAAAACCCATATTCACCTCGTACTCAAAATCTTATAGTCTAGGAACAAATTAACTTTTTATATATATTATGTATCTTCTTCGTATTTAATTTTCTTCCATAATTCAAAATGATATGTACCATAATTAAATTTATAATCTAACTATATAGGGAAACTTTATTTATGATAAATTGTTATGTTGTATATAAACATGCATATAATATATTATGTATCACATAATTACTTTTAAATTAAAATACTACAAGGATATAATAGACAATCTATATTAATATATTAGTATAGATATGGCGGTTAGGCTGGTGAAGTGAGCTAATATGACTGAGTTAATATAAAAGTACACCTAATTAATCATTATACATGCATGTCATCCTTTGACTACTGTTGCATATTTTGGTCTCATTTAAGGAGCAAGTCCAAAGTCTAAATTACAACGAGACAAAACATGTGAAACGATTCATTAATGGCTCATTAATATAATAGTAATATGAAAAGATTCATTAATTATGCTCAATTTCCGAATGATATTCTCACATTCATATTATGAAGTCAGCTCACAATTACTAACTAGATCAGTCATATGAAAGTAGACAATATTTAAGTCCATCACTATCCAAACATGTCGTCAATCTCCATCACTTACCATAGTATCTTGCATTATTTAATCAGATTTAATTTATTATTTCCTATAATATATTATGTAGTTTTTTGGCCGACCGAATCTTGATTAAGAGTAGTAAAATAAGAAAAACTAATATCAATGCGCATAAATCAAAATACAGAAAGATTTCATGCGTGGACGCGCGGGAATATCAATGGTAGAGAGATACTCCGTATTGTTTGAGGCGACATATAAAACAAACAAATTGAATTTACATACAGTGTTTATATATATGTGTAAACACTTTCAAATTTCATGCATCTTCAGTAATTTCTCCTTTGAGCAGTCGTCCTACTAGTTTGCGACGAGAAGCTTTGCGCCGCCAAAACCTCGTCTTTCTGCGGCGGCGGCGGTTGTAGCGGCGCTCCTTGCTCAGAAACCCTCCATATCTTCACCGACTTGTCGAGGCTGCCGCTGTACACCACGTAGTGCCTATTGCCGCCGCCGCCGCTGAACGATTGCAGCTCCGACCTATCCTCCTCCACCGCCAAGCACTTCACCGGCCCGCTATGGCCGCTCAATATCGAGAGGCAATGGTGGGTCCTCTCCTCCCTCCTCCACACGCAGATGTTGGTGTCTGCGGATCCGCTGAAGACCAGATTCCCGGAGGTGGCGAGGCAGAGCACCGCCAGCTTGTGTCCTCGGAAGAATCCGCCATGGGAGAGGAACTTGTCGCGCTCCCAGAAGTTAACGAGGCCGTCGGAGGATCCGCAGTAGAGGACGGTGGAGGAGGCGTCGACGGCGAGGGAGGTGACGGCGCACTCCTGCTTCAGCAGCGTCTGCGAGAAGTAATGCTTGGTCCCCTTCCCCTGCATCTCCCGCCGCCACACCTTGACCGTGCCGTCGGCGCTCCCGCTGAAGACGAGGCCGTCGAACCCGGCGACGACGGAGTTGACGGCGTCGTCATGGGCGTTGATCGACTCCAAACACTTGGAATCGGAGACTCGCCACACCTTGATCGTCTTGTCCCATGAAGCGGAGTAGAGGATAGATTTGTCCTCGCTCAAACTCAGAGAGGAAATGGCGTCGATGTGCTTGATCCAGATCGAGTTATGGCTCTTCCTCACCTCCACGTAATTGCTAGGCTTGAACGATTTCTTCACCTTCGCCTTCAGCGTCGGCAGCGTCCCGATCCGTTTGTACACGCTCGGATCTTTGTTCGACATTTTCCAAACCCTAATCTTTCCGTCCTGATGGCCGGAGAAGATCCGCTCGTCGGCGATGATGATGGCTTTGACAAGGCCGGAGTTCGATTTGAAGCCGGAGAATTCCTTCTGGTTCTTCCACACGCGGATGTTCTTACTGTCGGAGCCGGTGAAGAGGAGGTCGCCGGCGGCGGCGAGGGAATATATGTGGCCTTCTTCTCGGACGAGGGAGCCCATGAGGCCCGTGTAGGAGTAGGAGTGGTCGGAGGGGGCCATGTGGGAGGACGACGACCACGGCGACTTGGCGACGGGGGAGGAGGAGCGGGAGGGGGTGGAGGGGATGATCGGGGAGTGGTCCCAGACGGAGGAGCTGCAGGTGGAGTTGCCGGCGTCGAAGGAGGAGGAGGAGGGGGGCGGAGGGCGGTCGTGGTCGGTGGGGCTGGTGTCGGAGGTGCCGGTGCTGAGGCGGAAGGAGTACTCCTCCTGCTCCGGTTGTTGTTGATGCGTGTGGGCGAACAGGGGCTTCTTGCTGGAGACGCTGGAATCGTCGTAGTCCATGAGTTCGTAGGGATGGCTGTTTTTCGAGTTTTTCATGTTTGTTTGTTGACGATGATGAATGCGAAGGTGATGGAATGGAGGAGAGAGAGAGTGGAGGGTGATGAGGAAAGTGTGGCGGTTTCAGTTTCATGGAGAGAAAGGTACGGCCATGAAGAGAGGAGTTATTTTCATGCAACTAAACCCAATTCAACTGTCGCAACTAACTATATATAATTAATCGGCAGTTGTAATTTTGTATGTGTATTCATTCTCCTATTTTTAGCTAATGATGCATCGAATTCATTTTCGATCTTTTCTCCTCCGCTGCTTTTGTCAAGTGCTTTCGCCTGCATTTTATTTGATAGTAACTTTTTTGGGGACTTGCATGTCACGCGCCTCATTCTTTTGTAATTTGAAAGTGGATATTTCGGGTATTTATTTTGAAAATATTATGTGTAGTTTTTTCAAGTAGATATTTTGTACAATTATATTTATTGAATTGATACTAAACTAATAGAAACGCTCAAATGTCCACCGTGAGCACATTTAATGTGTCTACCGATGATGTGGCAATGTCATGTTGACAATCTTTTCCGTTAGGGTTTAGTTTTTTAAGGTAAAATTTAATTATTTTTGGTATGTTTTTTATTAACTTCTTTGTTTATACCAATGTCACGTCATCCGTGGGCACGTTAAGTATGCTAACGGTGGGCATTAGAGCATTACTCACTAAACTAATACTCCAATTAATTGATTACATTACTTGTTTGATTTGAGTATATTTTACTTTGATGAATTTTACTAATTGTAGTTAGCTAAATTAGTACTATAATTAGGGGAATATCCGCTCTTGGAAAGTCTTGACTTGTTGGAGTCTCGCTAGTTAAGACAAGCGGTGTGGTTTTCATGTATTGGTCCATATCATACTCGGATCCGATGAGATCGATCGTTTCTCTCACTTCCACTAAATCAATCGACAAAATTACTTATTTAATGTTTTTCATAAAAATAAAAGTATAAAAAAAATTATATATTTTAGTTTAAAATTTATCAACACAATTTTGACTAATATAATTGAAAATTTTAATATAATTGAAATTAAATGCTATAAAATAATTATAATTTGGATAACTGAACCTAATTAATAATTATAAAATTAGACCAAATTAAATTGTAATATATTAAAATTAAAAAAAATGCATAAAAGTTCATAAATTTTGAATTTGACACACCGATTAAAACACTGAAATTGGGACAGAGGCTCTCGTATACATCATGTAATATTTAACTTGAATCCTTCATAAATGTGAAATACTTTATTGGATTTCATAAATTTTGAAGTGTTGTGCGTGGTTTTACGGCTTTGATTCAATATGTCACCTGGTGATCTTCGCTCATATCACTGAGTAGCTGCGTCAAATTAATGTTATAATATTAAGTACTCGTTTGGTTCGAGTAGATGAATGGAAAGAGAATGAAATTAAGTTAAGCGGGGAAACAGTAACAATAATTGTTACTCTACTGAATGTTTGGTTCAATAATGGAAATGAATCACTTGTAATGAGCGAAATGTATTATATTTCTCCTCTATTTTGTGGAGTAACAATTTGGTGGATTGGGTTATCCTTAGCTAAAGGTAATGTATAACTCATTACTCAAATCAAACAACAAGTAATGAAGTCAATTAATTGATTCCCTTACCATACTAATTTCTTTTTTGAACCAAACATGATTTAAGTTTGTGAAATACATTTGTTGAACATTGGATATTTATGTAAAAGTCTACCAATTAATTAAATCCATTTTCTATTTTCTTTTAATTTCAATATTCGTGTTTTGTGATTTGTGACCTCTTCAAAATAATTTATAAGTTGTTTAAGAATTTATAAGAGATTTTGAAAAATTAGTAAGTAAGCTTTTTAACAGTTCAAAAGATTAAAAAAAATAAAAAATTCTAACAAGTTATAAGATATATAATTAATAAACGCCAACTTAATTACTCTCCGAGTCTACTTTACCATAGATATGTTGTTTAAAAAAAGTTGTTTAATTTGAGTCAGGATCAACAACATAAATCTTTAGTGATATGCATTTCACCGTACGGTTCCAAAGTGATAAGAAAAAGGGAAAAAAGTTGTAGGTGATAAGAAATAGTTGGAACCAAAAAATTCACCCAACAAGGAAAATAAAACCACATCGACCTGGAGTTCATTGCAACACTTCCTATCCATAAAAGAGGTACAATAAGGCGATTAGCAGCCGAATGTAAAGTAAGTTTATGTACTGTGTTTAAATGGATTTTCAAAGGGCTGATTAAAACTCACAATTCGACTCTAAAGACTGATTTAACAGCTCCTAACAAGTTGTTAAGGCTTAGGTTCTCATTAGATGCCAAAAGTCTACATTCACCAATCATACTCATCAAATCATGACATGGTTCACAAGTAGTTATTTTCCAAAACAAACCAAAAACACTCATCATTAGCCTCATCATCAAAATTACCATCCATGCTCATCATTCTTCATAAATAATTGAGGAACTCACCAAAAAATCAAGCATGCTTTTCACAAAACATAACAAAAACACCAATAATTTTCTTAAACCCCCCTCCCCCCACCCACACACTTAAAACCAAACAATGTCAACAGTGCACAAAAATAAGAGAGGGAATTAGAAAACTTTACTAGACAAACTACGAAATCGGGAGGTGGATGCACTTATGATCTAAAAATTGGCCTAAGCGCTAGACAACACCAAACTGAGCCAATTATATCTTAATTGTTAGTCTTTAGGTGATGATGTTAAGTCCACTAGTTGATTTGATTGAAGAAGATTGTGCATACATGTTGGTTTAATTTACATAGTCTCAAGTCTCAACGCTGAAACAATCAATAATTTTGTTTAGTAACCCTTTTCATTTTTGGATTGTTTTCTAAGGATATATATTATAATATTTTGTTGAAATGAGGGACTAAAATTGCACTGTTACTGAATTTGTTAGCATTCAATATATATATATATAAATAATTTTTAAGAGAATTAAGTAAATGAGAGATTATACGTACAACGCACGCAATCACGGCTAATTAAGGATAAAAAGTTGTTATGTGGGCTTAGTCAGACCCTTATTGGGCCTAAAAAGAAAATGGGCCAATTAGAAAAAAAACACTGAAATTTAAAAAGCAGGTCAAATGAAATATAGATATAGATCGGGAATGGGAAATACCTCTTCATATAGGTAGGGATGTCAATCAGGCCAACCCAAGCGAGTTCGAGTCAGTCCTGTCGGGTTTCGGGTTGAATCGGGCTGATTTTTTTCGGGTTATAAATTTTCAACCCTAACCCTAAACCTTCGGGGCTCGGGCTAGCCCGTCGGGCCAAGAAGTTGACGATTTGTTTTTATAACCGTAATTTTATAAAAATAAATAATTCATGTTATACCATCTAAGCCACTTTATTTCGTATTATATTACTCCAATTTGCATAATATAATAAGTAGCTAGTTGAGATGTGAAGATATTCTTCTTTTAATGATTATATTAATTATTTTTTATTATGTGGTGAAATATAAAATAAAAAAATATTTCTGATTACTACAACTTAGCAGAGAAAATTATAATATTTTTCACAAGTATTTGAATTAAGACATAAATTTTAATATTTAAAACAAAGTAATGAAATGCAACACTTAATTAATGAAAACTTTCGGGTTATCGGGCAAACCCGCCAAGCTTCCAGGCTAGCCCTATCGGGTTGTCGGGCTATTCGGTTCGGGCCATTCGTGTTGAAATTTTTTTCGTATTAGAAATATTCGACCCTAACCCGCTTTTCACTCGAGTTACTCGGGTCAACCCGCGGGCTTCGAACTAAATTGACATCCCTACATATAGGTACTTAATTTGGAGAAAATCCAGTCATTTGCTTTTAGAAATCTTCAAAAAACAAAAAACAAAAAAGAAAAAAATGCCAAAATTATTCCCTTTTCTTTATCAACTAGTACACCCACCCGTGCGATGCACGGCGACCATTAAATATACAAAAATCAAAAGCCAACAAATACAAATATTATAGATAAAAATTACGATAAAATATTTTTACCATTCAACGATAAAGCAAACAAACAAACTCAAATCTATCATTCCTCCCATCGATGTAAAAGCAAACATGCTATTGTATGACCGAATATGCTCTCAAAAATGTTTGCTCTTTGCATCACTACCATAAAGCAAGTCATTCAACAATGTTGGTGGTCTTTCCACCGTTGGTTTCTATGTCAATCGGTCTCCAATTTTTTTTCACAACTCCCATCACATCTGTGAAAATAAAAGAAAGCTATAAAAAGTACCGTAGTAAATTAAAATTTAAGAAGTATTAAGTATATACTGAACAAAGTGGATTTTGAACTTGCTTCCATTGCTGCAATTTCCTCAAAGCTTTTAAAGTTCAAATGATAATTCGGAATTGAATCCTCAGGGATCTCAGCCGTTTTGGTGTGCTTGAATAAATTCATGATGTAGGGGCAGTTAGTTGTTTCCGAACGCTTTGTATTGGGTGCTACAATAAAATTCATTATTGCATACACCTTTCCTTCATTGAGCAATCCATCGAATGTTGAAATCGAAGCCTTTTGAATACTCCCATGAATTCTGTTTCCCTAAAATAAATAAGTGGTATTGCAGTGGATCAGTATTCAATATATTTAAGTGAGGCAAATGTAAATAATTTTTTTTAAGGCTACCTCGTTATCGTGAAACAGTATCTCGCGGGAGTAATCTTCATCTCTCTGTTTTGGATTTGGGGAATCTTGTAGCTCCTAATGACTCGCAGCTTCATAGCAATTTTGGATTTTCCCGGTTGCAAATCCGTAATCAATCCAAAAACATAGAGCCATTTTCACTTGTATTTTCTGAAGTTTTTCTTTGTACGCAACTTTCCTTGTAGAATGAATCTATTTATTTACTGTGGTGATGATGTAGTGGGTGGTTTTGTACGCCAGTTCTGAACGTGATTAGTGGACTCTAAAAGTGATTACTGGACTCTAAAACTGACTCGGTGGTTTAAGGGAGGTTTTATGATAATTATAAATAATTAAATATCTGTGGTTTTGATTTATGAGATTTGGTAACTTTGCAAAGTCGGTTGTTAGTGATGGTTATGTTAGCAGACGTGTTTTGTTCGGCCCAAAAAGATAATTGCTCGAAATTGTGGATAATAGATTAATTTATATATCTTGTAGAAGAAAAAACGGCAATGGAACAGATTGTTCACAATTTTTTTTTGAGAGCAAAAATTACATTTTGTTTTTATATACTACGGAGTAATAGATAGATTTATTTTTATTTCATAGGTATTTTTGTTTATTTTTTTTTAAGTTAAAAAATTGTATGCATTAAAATGGGGCTAAGAAAGTGGGGTAGTGGGGTGTTTTTAAAATATTAATTGTTTATAATATATGGAGTTAACTTTGCATATTTTGTCGGCCCCATTTAGTATTCTATTTCGGTGATGATTAATGCTGAGAACTGCATAATATCAACAAACTGTATATTAGTGATAATCTTGGGTTGTAAGCGGTTGTTAATATTTAGATTTAGTTTTGGATTATTAAAATTAAATTAGGCGTGTAACTGAATTTTTAAAAGTAACTGCTAAATTATAAAATTACAAATCTAACCTAAATTTGGTGGGAAAAAATAACTGCAAAATTCATTTTGTTTATATATATATATATATATATATATATATATATATATATATATATAATACGAAAACGGATACTCATCCTACGTAGAATAATCTCAAATTTTCGTGACTATTTTCCTAAATTATGGTGGCTTTAGCTACATTAGGTAATATTTCAATCAATATATGACATATATTTACTACCCTGAACATGAGATTTCCTTAAATTAAGTAATTTATATAAAATTAGTAGATATATGCCGCACTCAATAAATAAAAATAAAATGTATTGCATCCAAAAGTTTATTTAGAAAACTGGAATTAATTTATTATATAACATGACGAAATTTAGCAAATGATGTTTTGGTGGTGAACTATTGATATTTAATTTTATTAAAATCGAGATAATTCATTATATATATATATATGTATATATTGATTTAATCAATATGCTAATTATGCAATTATTATTATCCCTTAATAGATCCTTTAGGGACAGCTTTATATTCAATGATTACAATAAAACATCTATATATTAATACTCTATAAATTAACAAACTCTTTAAAATAATAAAATTTTCCGGTCCCAACTTGAGCCTTTGTAAAAAATCACCGAATTTAATAAAATATAAGATAATATTGCATTAAAAATGAATACAACTGTCAACAAATGTAACTCTCAAATGGTTGAACCAAACAACAAACTGATTGACATTCAAAATGAATATAAATACCCGAAAAATATTATACCTCTAATGGATAATCCAAACAACATGCGACTTCATATTCAAAATGAATACAACTACGCGAACAAATGTTACCCTCAAATAATTGAACCAAACAACGTGCGGCTTGATATTCAATATGAATACAATTACTCAAGAAATATTATATCTCCGACGGATAATCCAAATAACGAGCGGCTTCATATTCAGAATATATATAACCAGTTGACTTGAGAATGCAACACAACAAATGTTATCCCTCAAAACAGTTGACCGAAATAACGAGAGACTTTTGAAATAAATATAACTATTCAAAACATATTACTTTAGAAAAATACATACAACTTCCATCAATTGTTACCTTCAAATGCTCGAACCATACAACGAGGCATCAAAACAAAAATACTTGAAAAATAATATCACTATTAATCTTTTTTTTTTCTTTTTTTTTTGGTATTATATGTATGACAAATGTCTTGAAAATTAAAATTTGAATATTGCCGTAAAATGGATGGCCTGTTATTGCAGATATATAATGTTAAAATATTTTCTCTCATTTACTTTTTTCTTTTGATATAATTTCATAATAATATTTTTAAATAAATTTGTGCATTTTTATTAATTTAAAATAAATAATTATATTATCCTTTAAATTATACGTTAAAATTACAATATATAATGTATATATAATTATCGAGATGGATAATATTGCCTCTAACTTTCACATTACTTGTAGGCCCCGATAAGTAGTCATTGGTGTAGGGGGGGGGGGAATACACCAATTAGCCAACAATTTTGATTTTTCAAAACAATTTGATCTTACTGAGTCGTCACTTCAGTTTATCAGAGCAGTTTAGTTTTTCCAGCTCAATCAGTAAACTGCTGAGCTTGCAAAACTAACCTGCGTGCGGAAGTTTGGTGGAAAGGTTGGCTAACCGTTTTCAACACAGTTTTCAAAAGATTTCAGTTCAGATAACTGCTCATGCAAGACAGGTTACAGTAGTGCAGATTGTGAACATGCAAACTATGTAAATAAAGATGTAAAAGTAAGTAGCAAGAGAGAGAAACACGAGGAGTTTTTATTGTGGTTCGGAGTAAACAACTCCTACGTCCATGCCAGATCCCGTCGAATCTGTAATCCCTTAACTTGAGATATTCGCTCCTTTTAACACTGGTGGAGGTCCAGTCCAAATTCAAGTCTTTCTTTAGACTGAATCTAGCACGGTTCTTGAGTCGTGTCTCTTCTTACTTTACATACAATCTATCATACAATCTTACCAACGCTAAACAACTAGCGCTAATATCCAAACTAGAGAGCTGTGAATAGCTATCGTCGTTAGGAATACACAACTCAATCAACTACACTAAATATCAACTGTGATGGTAGTGAGAGTGTGTGTGTGATGTGTTCTAGTAAGACAGTTTCCAGAGATATCAGAAATCTACAAAGATCAACACTTGGGAAAACTCTAGTAATTTCGAGTGTTGATTGAATGAATTTCAGCTTGAGATTTCTGCAGCGTTTCGGCTTGTATTTTGAGTTTCCCGTTAATTCTTTCTGGAATGAGTTGAGGTATTTATAGCGAAGCATTTGAAATAGAGCCGTTGGAAGTGTATCAGGATTTGCAGTACCGTACACTGACACAATTCTTGTCGTTGGGTGAGAACAAGTTTCTCAACCACAACTCAGGTTGGTCTTCACAGGTCGACCATTCTATACCTTGAACTGTCTTCGGTCTTCTGTAACCTTCGTGTGAAATCTTCGGAGTATGGTAAGAGCAGGTTACATAGACAAATTACCTAATGGAACAGTATGACAGATTGAGTAGATTAGGTACAAGGTTGCTCTACCAGCCTTGACCTTTATATGAGCAACCTGTCCGAGTTAAGCTTGACTGATCCAAATACGGAGACCAGCCTGTTCCACTTAAAACCTGTATCTAAGTGTGGTTTCTAATTGCATTATCAAAACTCAGTTTCAAAGGGTTCCCAACATTACTTTATCTCAATAAGTGTGACATGCCTATATAGACGAAATTCATGAACGAAAGATATTAAGAATTATATTTTGCACATATATATACAAATTCAATAAAAAATCTATTTTGCATTTTGTATTATTATTATACTCATACTATAAACAAAATCATAACTTTACGTGGAATTATGTAGAATTTTCGTGATTATTTTCTTAAATTCTCATGGCTTTGACTATATTAAGCAATAATTTAATCAATATAAATACTATATAATAATATATCTCCATATATATGCATATTATATAATATTTTCCTAAATTTTCATAAATTTTCATCATCAATCAATTAATATAAAAAAATATATGATATTCATACAAGATATGCATCATTAATAAAAATATATATATTTTTAACTAAATAAGTATTATACATACCACGAGTTAAATTTATTCATCATTAAATTCATTTATCATTAAATTTATTCATCATTAATAATCTCATCAATCAATATTTTTTTATTTGACATAAAGTGATTATTGTCGAAAAATGTTCATCATTAATCTATTACACATATAACGGGTGCATTGACATAACAAAAAATTGAACATGTTCGATTAGTCAAGAAATGTTACCCTCATTAATCTATGTTTTTTTTATTATTGTGAATAACGAGTGAGATGATATTCAAAATTTAATGGGCGGCTAGACAATTTATCATTCGATATTTATATCAAACAACGGGCAGGTTTATACCCGAAAAATATTATATCTCTGATCGGTACGTAATCCAAACAATGGGCAGTTTCATATTCAAAATGAATATAACTATATGCAACCCAATAAATGTTATCTCTCAAAATAGTTGACCCGTATCTCCAATGGATAATCCAAACAAGAGCGCAACTTTATATTCAAAATGAACATAAGTACCCGACTTGAGAAATACAACCCAACAAATATTATTGCTCAAAACCGTTGACCCAAACAACGGGCAACGCAGTTTTCAAAAACTATTACATTAAAAATGAATATAACTGCCAACAAATGTTACTCTCAAATGGTTGGACCAAATAACGGACAGCTTGACATTCAAAATATATAAATACCTGAGAAATATTATATCTCCAATAGATAATCTAAATAACGGACGACTTCATATTCAAAATGAATATAATTACCCGAACAAATGTTACCCTCAAATGGTTGAACCAAACAACGGGGGGGGGGGGGCTTGATATTCAATATGAATACAGTTACCCGATAAATATTATATCTTCGACGGATAATCCAAACAACGGGTGACTTCAGGATAATCTAAACAACGGACGGCTTCATATTCAAAATGAATATAGCCACTCGACTTGAGAAATGCAACAGAACAAATGTTATCCATCAAAACAGTTGGCCCGAACAACGAGAGACTTTTGAAATAAATATAATAACTCAAAAAACATTACTTAAAAATGCATACAACTTTCGACAAATGTTAACTTCAAATGGTTGAACCAAACAACGGGCGGCTAGACATCAAACGAAAATGCCTGAAAAATAATATCACTATTAAATCTATTTTTCTATTACATGTATGACGAACATTTTGAAAAAAATAATATTTGAATAAATAGGACTACTCAAAAACTTTTATTAATCTAATTTTCTATTACCGTAAAATGGACGGCTTAATATTGCAAATATGTAATGCTAAATGCGAAATATTGGAACTCATTTACTTTTTTTTTCTTTTGATATAATTTCATATTAATATTTTAAAATGAACTTTTGCTTTTTTATCAATTTAAAATAAATAATTGGATTATGTTTTAAATTTTACTTTAAAATTATAATATAAAATGATCCCGTCGAATTTCGACGGGCGGGTACACTAGTTTATAATAAACAATAATCCATATCTATATCTATAGAAATAAGTGCCGACGTCAATTTGTGGTTTATCTCGGGTTCTTTTTTTTTTCTTTTTCGTATTTGGCTACTAGAAGAAACTGAGAGTTGGCTAATTACGACAAGAATCCATAAAGCTATACCGTTCAAATTCTGATCGTCTTTTGGTGACATTTGTCCATTTCTTCCGTTATTCAATTTTCGGTTTTTCCTCTCAATTCAAGGCACCTGAGCACCTCCATTCTCGACAATGCCGAAAACAGAGTAACGAATATGTTCTTCAACGATTTTATTCAACGGAAACTGGCAGCTCTGCTGCAGCCATGGTTGAGAGGCGACACCGACCTCCAACTCAAACTCGGCCTCCTCCGCTCGAACGGCGCCCTCACCAATGCCACTTTCGACACTGCCGCCCTGAACGAATTGCTGGACGACCCCTCCAAATTCTGCTTCAAGGAAGTCACCGCCGACAACATCAGCCTGCAATTCGCGCCCTTCTCCTCCGCCGTCTTCACTCTTGTAGTGCGCGGCGTCCGCGTTGTTCTATCGCTTGGGTACGTTTTCTTAATTTTTGTTCGGTTTTGATGGTTCCATCGATTTTTTTTTTAATTTATATTTTTTTTACTCTGTGTTCGGTTATGGTGTTGGGTTGAAAAAGGGAGGAGGAGGATGAAGGAGGAGTGAGATGGAGGCGGAAGACGATGGATACCACAGCGGAAGAAAAGAATGAAGTCCTTAAGGATATTGATCCCGAGGTACTGTAGTCGCACATTGCTTATATCAACCTCACCTATTGAAATGTTGCCGCAACGTGCTTGTTTTGAAACACATTTGGCGCTTAATTTGAGGTGCACTGTTTTATACCGCTGCATCTACTTCTGCACTTCGAGAGAAGTATATTATCTTTATCTGTGAAGTGTTAATTTAGATTTCTTTCACTACCCTGTTTTATAAGTTGGAGGATCAACATTGGAGATTACCTTTTTTTGTGCCCTTCGGTAGAAAAAATAGCTAAACATAGGTAAACCGGAAGAGAAAGTAGCATCTATATGTCTATGTAATCTGGATGTAATTTGCAGGAAAGGAATAGAGAAGGATCTGAAGAATTATAGAACCTGTTAATGCCTTCATCTTGGATTTTACTGGGGAATGATGTTAGTATATAAAGACAAGCTTAAGATCAGTGAAGCACAAAATGAATCCGTTTATGCTGGCGTATCATTTGACTCATCATTCTTCAACATGACTTCTTTGAAACAATTTTCCAATCTGTAAATGTTTCTTAGCTTTATTTCACTCCAAAACCTTCTCAATCAATCACGATAAGCTACCTATTTTTCATTTTCTATATATGAATCTTAGTGGAGTTTTTTGTTGCTGACCTTTTGTATCGGATGATAAAACTAAATCTACCCAGTGGCACTAGAAAGGCCTGATACCTGTATCTCGATTATTGAAAAGAGCATATCTAAATGAAATTATGTCTCAATGGTGTTCTCTTACTTGTCTCGGATTATGCTTTGGCATTTAGGTTTGATATTTGAAGCTAATGTGTGGTCTGCATCTCCTTGTTGGTTTCAGGGTTGTGCCCTGCATGATGCTATTAAAAAGATTTCGGACATTAGCACCAGAACATGGGGAAAATCCTTATGGAATACTGTAACTAGACATTGTCACTTGGTGTTGCATGATGTTAATGTAGTTCTGCAATATCCTTGCTTGCATGACGTGGCCTTGTGCTCATTGTACTTGAAAAAGTTTGGAGCTGGATCACAGATTTTAGGCCACAGAAGCTTCATTAGAGGGTTCATGAACTCATTTTCTTTGCCTTTTGAAGAGAGTTCATTCGATGTTGATTTTAACGGTTTTGAGGTCATATTAAATAGCCAAAATCGCAGAACCACTGTTTTTCCTGCAACCAATATGTCTGCTTTAGTTAATTTGAATAACCTTCAGTCCATGAACTTCAATTTTCATGTTCCAGCATTAAATGTCTTGTTTTCCCCGGCAGATATCTCTGTTATATTGTTATTATATGGACTCTTGTCCAAAGAGACCAAATCTATCAGATCGGGAAGGCAACTATGGAATATTGTGGCAACAAAAATTAGTTCTCTGCTTCCAACTTCTAAACTGTCGTTGATCAAAGTAGTTAGACGTGCGTCGCTATGGTTGAAATATATTACTATCTACCATAGTATACTTCTACTAGTTGGATATCCTTCCAATGAGGGGATGGAAAGATCAGCTTTGTTGATGTTTCATGACACAAGGTATTCAAAATCTATGAGATCTCAGTGGATGTCTATAACTGAAATTGAAGATGAGTTGCCTTTTGAGGCAATTGCGGTTGCCCGAAGAGTAATTCGCTACAAAGTGTTGTCAAGGAGTCCTGAGAGAAAGTTGCACTCCACTAGGACTTCCTCAAAGTTGCATCAGCTTTATCTGCTCATTTTGAGCACAATAGGAAGTTTGTTAGTTTTACTGATGAGGATTATCTTTTTTGACAAAATTCTGGCGTTACTTTGTCGGGGTAGCCTGGAATTTGTCTCTGTTAGTAGAAACCCGGCTCTACAAAAAAGTGTAACCTTGAACATCCGAGAAATTTCAGTATCCATTTCTCCAGACATTGTCTTGCAGACTTCTAGTAATGTGAAGGCAGTTTCGGACATGGGGATTTCATACCAAGACTTACTCTCATTCAGGTTTTCTGTAAATGCAGTCTTCTTAAGATATCTGGGGAAAATTTCTGAGGATTCTTTCACATTTGCAACTGGGTCCTTGAATGTTCATTCCTTTTCTACTGAAAAAGCTGGTGCAAGTAATCACCCCAAAGAACAGCAGAAGATGCAAACAGATCGAGGACAGATTATCATATGGGCTGAGCCTGCTCAAAGTATTTACTTACCTGACGCTGTTTCTGAAGATGATACTGATGATGTTGCTAAAACTTCAGTTCCTCAGTTAGACTCTCTTTTAGGAAAATTATGGTTGAAATGGAAGACCTTAGTTTTGACATCTGAAGGAGAAAGTATCTCAAATATGCATTCTCCATGGATTCTTTGTGATACATGGATCTGCTTAATTGACAATGGAACCAAAGGTTCTGGCTCTCAGGTTTCTAGCTTGATTGTTGGTAAACTGAACTTCGACCTGGAATTCTATTCCTTTGCATCAGCTGTTGTACTTCTTAGGTGTCTACATTGTGCCCTTCAATCTGACCTGATGAGAAGGAAATATATTGTTTTGCATGTCCCAGCAATGACCATTCAGGATCTACCAGTGACTAATTGGAGCAGTAAATTTGCATCATATTCAAGCAAAATTCAAAGGGACATTACTAGAGTACTTCCTGCAAAGCAGGTTCGATTTGGCGCTCTCATTGCTGGCCTAAATTTTGGGATATCTTTGTCAGACAATCATTTTCGTGCTCGTATTGCAAACTCATCCCACCACCCAGTCATGCCACTCTCCTTTGAAATCTGCAGTATTGAACTTTTGTATCTCCAAATGTGGAAGTTTATGCAGGGTTATTGAGTGGAATCACTTCAGAATGTGATGTGGGACCAGAGAGCCTTGGACCTGAAGAACCTCAAGAGACTGGCAACTCTGACTCAGATAATGAAGCTTACATCTGTCAAGGGGAGACTTCACTCTGTGCATACTTTAAATTTGACGGTTTGAAAGCTTACTTTGATGAGAGCACTGACAGCAAAAAAGACCAAATTATTGAGTTGAGGCCAATGACTGCGAAGCTAAAATGTGTGAGGTAATATCCCTCCTTTGCCTTATGATTCAAACTGCTTCCATGTCTGAATAATATGACAACTGGTGTATATTACTGGCAGAGGTGCCCTTTTCAGTTTACATCACACATCCACTGCTTAAAGGGGTTGCTAAAAATATTTCTTCTTAATACTCTATAATTCGTTCAACTTAACTCCACCACCCACCAAAAAAAAAAAAGAACCAAAGGGTTAACATTATTCTCTTATTTCACTTTGCAAGAGCTTTGACTTTTAATTTCACCTGGACACCTGGAGTTGATTTATCCTATTCCTGGGCAGCATGAGCAGTTAGTTCTTGGCAGTTGGCACTTTCTGTAATCAACTTTACTTTATTGAAGATTGCTAATGGGGGAGATGCATACTTTTACATTACTACGTAGCAAGGCATTTTATGAGGAGGAAACACACATTTCATTCCAAATTTCTATATGAAGCACTAGTTATCGTATCAAATGAATGTTCGCTGCAATATGGCAATCTGTCAGATATATATTTGCGATCACATAAACTCTTACTGATTTTAAATATATCTCATGCATGGCAGGAAGGATTATTACTCACTTGGTACATCAAACATTGCTGTATCGGCAGCTTCCCATTTGTTAGCTACTGGGTTTTCCTGTTTAATTTTTCTGGATGAGTTGTCTGTTCTGACAAAGGTAATTTATCTTCTATATTTGGTTGGTCATAAATCAAAATACTTAATACTTTTATTTGGGTTTTATATTTTGCTGAATTGGATAGGATAGGTTGCTTTCTATCGAAATCAATATTCTAGAAGCTCAGAAGTCATTGGCCGGGTGCTAGGCTAGCACCCAACACCTCAAGTGCCTAGGAGGCATTTGAGTTTTAAATTGGGACTTTGGCACTGGTCAATTTAGTAGATCTCTTTTGTTTTCAGGAAAATTTAGTATTTGTTCTCTATTTTTATCTTTGAAATATCTGAGCTCCAATTTTGGCGAAATTCAACTTACAGTATCAATCAACGAGAACACAACTATTTATATATGTCAGACTGGAAAAGGAAACTTGGACACAGTCTATTGTTCCATGTTTTTCCTTATCTTACTTATATATAGGTCATTCATCCATCTGCGTTACAGCAGTATCAGGGAAATTGGTAAGTTAATAACTTATCTTCGAGAGATGAACAGTTTTTGATAAAAGTTTCGGAAGTAACTATTTAGGGCCCATTTCGTACAAAGGTTGGCCCTTTAAATTGAAAGTTCCTGGAGAGAAGGTTGCTCTACCTGCAACAGCTTCTTCACATTCTTGTTTGGTATCATTTTAAACTGATGCTATAGACAAAGGTTATAATTCTTTGTATTTGGCTCGTTAGATCCATAGCTGAAGAGCATCAAATCTTGTAATTAAACTTGACTATCATATTCCTGTTTGCATAAATAGCTGCATAAGATCAGAATGATATCACTAAAACTAGTGTTCTGATTTCTGGCACCATCTGTTGCGCCATACTGCTACTAAATGTTACATGCATGGATTTGTTCGAGCATCATTTAGGTATATGTGATGGTAGGCATTTACGTTATGATAAGTTCGCCAATTTTGGTGGTTAATGGACATTGTTTACCTATACAATATGCATTAGCAGTGTTCAGTCTATTACTGAATCATGCTGTATGGCCCTAGCCTATTGAATGTAAAATTAGTAGCAACTAGATTATAATTTTTCCTTTTGCATTTATAACGTTCATCTTACTCACAAGGCGATGTATTTGCTATTTTTGAAATTGACGTGTCTGCAAACTTAGGTTGGCTTATGCTAACCTTTTGTTTTAATATCTATATTCTGCTTTTCATGTGCTACTAAGTTGTGATAGGTAAGAAAAGTTATATATGTGTTTGTGTTTTTATTTTATTTTTTAGGGTTGGGGGGGGGGGTGTCTCTGGGCATCGTGACTTGAAACGGAATAAGCGATTATTTGAGGATCAAGAGAGTCCTTAGAGGAGGTATGGGAAACAATTAAGGGTTGAGTTGCTCGGTGGGTTTTGCATTATAAAGAACTCGTGGCCTTCTTTTGTTTCAGATGCAGCAAAGTATTGGAGTTGTTGTAACGGAATAGAGTAATTGTGAAATCGAGACAAACAGAAAGCGTAAAAGTGACACAGATTTACGTGGTTCACCAGCGTTGAATTGGCTACGTCCACGGGCAAGAACGGAGAACAGTTTTATTTAGATGACGGCTACAAGTTACAGAGATTGTGCGCCCTACTTCTATATAAATAGAGTACACCAGACAGGCTAGACCCAATATGACAAATTGGGCCTAATACAGAAACATAGCAAACGGGAGTTGTATATTTCTACGGTTCTACCTAGGATGTTATCTCCTTGCAAAACTTATTCTTTTTTCCTGGATCAGATTTTCATGTTCCCTATCCAATAATAATAATAATAATAATAATCTTGACTATTAGCATCACCTATATAACTGCGGATAAGCTGTTTTTATTATGTTGAGTTATGATATTTTCTTCCTTAACGGCATATTTCTTTGTTCAGGTTGTTTCTGGAGTAGTATATAAGTCGCTTGCCTTGGTGATGAATGTATCTGGCCGTGATCGAAGCCATCAAGAAGCATCAGGCAGAGACACAGTTCATGCTGAATCTGAATACAGCCAGACAAGCTCTGTTAGAAACAGTTGTGGATCCCTTGTTACGTACTCTCAAGTTGTTTTCACAAGCAAACTTGAACTTGAGTCGCTTGACATGGTTCTTCATAAGTCTAGGAAAATCTATGGTTCAGGGACCTATGCAAACACCTTGCCTACTGACAGAGAAACTGGCAGCATGCTGGCTGGGAATGACATTTCTCATAATGGAATTTACATCTCTTTGAAGCGTTCAATGGTGGAGTTTATTTACAAAGGACAAGATATGAATGTTATGATTGATACAACTGGATTTCGATGTATCATTTTCAGATATTTGACTAAATCCCATGGAACCTCTGATAAATCTGACCTTAAAAACATACTAGCCTCTCTTGATTTTTTAACTGAAGCATCAATTTCTCAAAGCAAATTTTGTTTCTGCTTGAGAAACCTGGATGAAGCATTGCCATCAGCAAGCTTGTGCAGTACAGCTGCTGAATCTAGTTTTCCTGGTACTGAAAGCCTACGTGATCATTGGCTATCCATAAAAATTGTTATTTCTCAAATTTATATGGCTGGATGCCCAATAAAAGATATTTTGGTCCATGACTTTGAGGATTTTAATGCTGCATTTTCTTTTGGTGGTGAACTCCAAGCAATCTCTTGTGAATGTAAGGTATTATGTCTTCTATAGGAAAGCTTTTTGCTTATGTTGTGCTATCTTCTCCATTAGTCTTTTTCATATATGTGATATCTTCCTAGTAAATAAGTAATTCACGTGCATTATTTGATTATTCAGGGTGGTTCGGTGTTACTCGAAGCAAAAGCTGTGACAATGTTCAATGAATGCATTTCCTTGTACTGCCTATGGGTCTCAAAGCTTCGGCCTTCTGGTAAAGTTGTTGCTGACCAAGATATCAGTAAAATGGCTCCTGTAGATGATGACCCCATAAGTCGTCAGCAAGTCCAACGTCAAGAAGCAGTGAGGGATGGTCTGACTGCATTACACATGAGTCTTTTGCATCTATCTCTCATTCTTGTGGAGAGGCATGAATCTGGTACATTCAATTTCTTTCTTTCTCCCTTCCTCTTCTTTTCTTTTTCTTTCATCCGTGATGGTTAAAAGTTCTCAAATGTAGTGTCTGAATATGATAAGCTAGTTAACAATGACGCAGGCAGAATTGAGGAACTTCTATTTGCGGTTGACTTTCATATCAGCCTTGAAGTGTTGAATACAGGGCAAAAAATTTCAATCAGGGATTCCAAGTTTTCTCTGCTTTCTCAATTCCGAGATGAGGAACTAGGGCATAATCTCAAGGTTATTCAAAATCCTTCTATCGCGCCTGATGGTTCGGCTCCCAGGTTTATTAGAATGAGCTCATCAGTTTCCCCCCAGTATAAAGATACTATTCATCCAAATCGTGGTGCTAGTGCATCGAGCACCTCAGTCCTTATAAGGAGTTCTCATGTTGATATTACAAGTCGTCAGAAATATATACTGAAAGATTTGCAATATTTTCTAGCAATAGAGAGGCCTGTTACAGGAAACTGCTCAAATCCACCATGCTCAAGCGACATTTGGGTTGGAAGTGGTTCTATATCCCGGTTTGATGTCACGATCTCTCTGCATGAAATAAATGTATGTCTTCAATGAATATCTAAGGAAAAAACCTATTTGAAAATATTCTATGATATCTTCATAAATTGCCTTGCCTTGGCATGTAAATTCTACAAACATTAAATGATAAAAGGAGGATCCAGCATGATTTTCTTTATACACACACATATATCTCAACATCTGAGGTTAATGTTTGTATATTGATCACGACTGTCTGATGACAAGACTAGCTGTAAAGATAACATATTCAACAGTGGCTTTCCAATCTTTGCAGATTTGATATTTGTATGTGTACTGAGCTGAGCCGCCAGTGAAAAAAATTACTACCGTCTTTAAAATTGGCTTGGAATTGGGACATCAAGGCCCAATCCTTTCTAGGTGTTTATTTTGTAAAATTTGTAGGTTCCAAGTCTTGGGCTGTAATGAGCCTAATTACTAGGTAGTTGATTCCTTGAATAAGCTTCTTCAAGCTCACTTAGTGAGAATAGCTTACATACGGAGTCAAGCTTGAGCTTGACAATATTCAGCTGTTTAGCTCATATGCATGCTCAAAAATATATACTTGTAGTGCTAGCTTGTGCTTAAAAATGAAATTTGATATTTACGTCATGTCATATGTAAAAGTTTTAGCATAAGTATCTAGTAACCTTATTTATTATAAGAAAATATTGGATTTAGTTAATATATTATATGCTCGTGAATAAAATAATTTAATTTTATGAAGAAAATGATGAATATATGAATTCAAATATCTAGTTAGAGTTCATTTAAGCCGGCGAGCTAATATATTTTGTAAATTATGTATCCTACTCATTTTTTAACGGTGAACTTTGAATGTTATACACTTCTTGATTCTTTTAAACAGATGATACTTTCGGCTGCTGAATCTTTCTCGAAGGCTTTGGGAAGTGGGGGAACCACAAATGTGGATTCTAGGCGCTGGTCTTATAGCCAAGAATCAGGAGAAAACATGGAAGAAATGATTCCTGATGGTGCTTGTTGCTTCCCATTTTGTTTTAAAGCATTTCTTTCTTAACTCGAACTAAGATATCTATGCAACTTCTGTAGGAACAATTGTTGCCATCCAAGATGTTGATGAACACATGTACATCACAGTTCGAGATGTGGAAAGTGGATATGATATATCTGGAGAAGTCCATCATTCCCTGGTGGGCAAGCGTGCTCTTTTTAGGGTAAGATGCATTTATACTAATGTTTCAAATTCTTTTGCACCTTTTTATTCGAGCTGGAATATATTCCTTTTTAGGCCAGCAGGCCTATCATCTTCCATTTGCTAAACATGAGTATTTATATTTTCCTAGTTTGCTACATTCTAATGGACTCCATGTATTATATATAGATTCTCTTTATATAGTTTTTTATCTGATGTTTAGTTGTGATCCAGAATTGGTAGAATCTTTAATGAATGCTTAATTGATGCTGAATTGACAGATGACAAAGTAATGCTTCCAGACATTGCCTCTGTTGCATGGGCCAAACGAAAACACACTATTAATTTTTTGGTCCATTCTGTGTCCTTTTTCTTATATTTCAAAGATAACATGCATATGGTTGGCAAATTTGGAGCTTAGGGGTCCCATCTTTAGACTAACATTGTCTTTGATGTTTAATATCTCTCGTACGGTGCATCAAAGTGATCTTTCTTTGTATTGGGGATTTCTTGTCTCTTTGTAGTTACTTCTTATTTCTCCAATAACATGCTATGAGTTTGTGTATATCTATGCTAGAAACGTTTGGAACTCTATTTGTGTACTAAGATGTAATAATCGTGCTTTCAAACAAATAATAATACTAGTAATTTTTTTTTTTGAGTAGAAATAATAATAATAGTAATAAGAAAAAAATTAATTATCTTTATGGTTGTGTATATTTTACAAGCTCTAAGGAGTTGATTGATATAGAAGAATGAAAAGTGAGACGAAGATATGAATGGAATAACATTTCCAATGATTGGTATGTCCAAGTAATGATGAACAAAATGAAATATCAATACAATACACTCACACCCACACATTTTCTTTTTTTCTTATAAATTGAGTTTGTTCTGGTATGATCAAACTTCTTTCTAACTGTATAAGTGTAGGCCGATATTATCGGTGGTGTACAATTATACTCCGTATGTGTTTACTTTGACGTAAAAGGAAGTTAGAGGAAGTATTAGAAAGTATGAATGTCTAATTATTGTACCACTTTATACCTTATTTACTTTTATGTGTAAAATATCCAATTAGGCTGTATAAAAGTTCAGGCAGCCACTTTTCCTATATCATGGTATAATATTATGCGTAAGAGAATGGTTCAATAATTATATACCACCTTTTACCAATTTGCCTACCCTCACATACCATTTTCCAACAAAAAGATAAGGGCAATTTGAACATTTCACATTTTATCCATCCATTTCCTATAAAGTAAACAACATACATGTATAGTATAACAATTGTATAATTCTATTATCATTCAAAGTAAGCATGATTTAAAAATTGTGGGTCCCTCTGTTTGATATAAATCTATACTACATTATATTATCCCCTATATCCCACTAAATAGATGTATAAAAAGTAAACACACTCAACTGACTGGTACTTGGAAGAGCATTGTTTTATATATTTTCAACCGTGCTACACCGGTGAAGTTTGCTTATGTAGGTGATGTTGGCTTATGTGAATCTTTCATATGAAATGTTCGGTACCTTATTTGTTTACCAATTTGCATTGAAAGTTCTTCTAGTTTCCTGAGTCTGGTATGAAATTTCAATCATAAATACATTCTTTGTATGCTATAGAAAATTTGTTGTAGTAATCCGGAAGATGTACTGGCATGCCATTCTGCATCATTTATAATATCAAATGTGGTTTCTTGAAGATCCTTCATTTTCCCCCTTTCAGTACATTATTTTGATCCTTCACCCGATTTGATTTGTTTGCATGTTCTTCTGTTCTGTAGTTTCCCCACAACCTTTACTATATCACCATACAATTTCTCTATTTTGATGTTGATTTAGGTGAATTATCGCAAGCCAGGGAGATGGAGGCCACACACTCAGTATTTTTCCCTAGTTTCGTTGTATGCTAAAGATAACTCAGGGGAACCATTGCAATTGAGTTGCCAACCAAGATCAAAATTTGTTGATGTCTGTTCCGATGGTAGTGGATATGCAGTTTGGGAAATGCTTCCTTTTAAACCTGACGCCTATGAAGATGCTATTGGCGTGGAGTCTTCTACTTGCATATCCAAAAGGACATTCCATCTTGTGAACAAGAAAAATGATTGTGCAGTAGCTTTTATTGATGGTACACTTGAATTTGTCAGCAAGCCAGGAAATTTATTCAAGTGGAAAGTGTTTGATGATGACCTTGGTCCAGTATGTAATAATTTATCGCCTAATATGTTTACTGCCACTCCCGTATCAAACGAACAAGGTTCCACTGATGCTGGAGCTGATCTTCAAAGTGAATCAAATTTCACTGATGTTGGAATGTTAAGGAGAAATGAAAACCTCTTGGGAATCACAATAAACGTGGAGAAGGTTAGCCTGACAATTGTTCACGAGATTTCAGAAACTGAGGAACAGTTCCCGCTATTGCAGGGATGCATCATGCCCAATCAAACAATAGTACAGATATCAGATGTTAAAGTCAGGATTATGGACAGATTTGAAGTTATTCTCTATTACTTTGATGGCCAGCAGAATTCATGGTAACTATTTTGCATTAGATTTCCTCACTTATCCATCTTGTTTTCTTTGCAATACGCTTGTGCAATTCTTTTTCACTTATATTAGATTTTGAAATTGCAGGAAGGAATTTATTCAACCGCTTAAAATCTGCATTTTCTATTCGCAGAAGTCTCTTATTCAGGGTGCTGAAAATCCTCTTCACAGAGTGCATAGTCGCTTCTATGCTAATTTTAAGGAGGTTTGCCCGTTGGTCTTCAATTGTTTGTTAAGCAACACATATTATCATTATGAAAATTCTTTTTATGCATTGGCAGGTGACTGTGTTACTAAGCGAACTTTCCTTGGATATTATATTGTTTGTGGTTGGGAAGTTGAATTTGGCTGGACCTTACTCAGTCAAGAGCTCCCTTGTTCTAGCCAATTGCTGCGAGGTTTTTTAACGTTAGCTGTCTCTGGCATTGTTAATTAGATAAACTGTCTTATTTGTTCACTTCTCAAAAGAAATCTCTTGCAAATCTGGCTCTTCTTGACCTTAGAAATATGTTTGTGAATTTACTGTTAACTGGGGTTTCTTTTAGGACTAATTGCCAAAACATTCACGACCTTTGACTTATTTTGTGATTTCGGCACGACTTTTGAAATATTCCAGTAGTAACCTCCTCCTTTTGATTTGTGGCAAATCCAACGTAGTCTTCCAGTGATCAAGAATATAATGTGGCTATCTTTATTTTTTTTCCTGCACGTACAAATCTTAACGTTATGATAATGCATCATTTGTGGTAAAATTCGCAACTTTGTTGGGGTTGTCTTTTAGGAAATCAAGAATTTTTGTTGAAAAGTATATTGTACATGACAGAGACATAGATACATATATCATCAATTGAGCCGGTTAACATCCAAAAGAAGCTGAGAAATAGGTCAACCAAATTTCCCCACTTCCAATCCTTGTCTCTCTGTTTTTGCTTCAATCAGTAATCCCAATGAATTAGGGGCTCTTCATATATACTCTTTATTATAGTCCCATCAATTTCAGGGTATTCCATGTCAATTCTCAATTTCAGAGTAAATGTTGCCTAATTGGCCTACACTCTCTCTCGTCCTTGCTTCCAGCTCATGATTCCAGAGCTCCATGTGCAGACTCTTTTGAGCTTAAATTTTGCAGATTTAATGAAAAAGGTGATCTCTGATCTCTGATCTAGGAATCCAATTCAAGGCTTCAAGCAATCAGATAAGTTCGGTTGTTCATCCTAATTTGCATGCTCCACACTACAACTGCCGTGCCAAAGACCTTGCCAAAATATCCTCAAATCTTTTTAATTAAAATGTCGTCCAACATCCAAGTTTTATCTTAGGAATGGCTACTACACGTCAAAGTTTCTCTACACGTGTATAAGAAAGACAGGCTCGTCATATTTCCAGTTGCCTGAGAACTTTAGGCGTTGAATAGATTACAATTCAAAAGGTGGAGGTATTATTAAAATAAACGTTGCACGAAATGAAAAATAATAGGTCAGAGGTCATTGATGTGGCAATTAACACTTACTTTTATCATCTTTTTGCTAGTACAATTATACCTTTCTTTTTGCTCATACTTTTTTTAATTTACAAACATGTGTTTGTCTTCTTAATCTTTATCAGTTGTTCATATCTGACATAGAACCAGTTGAAGAGGTGTCTAATTATAACTCATTCAATGCATTTATACTCCTGTCTGGATGTTGCATCCCTGTGTTTGACTAATGTTGAACATTCATCTCTTGGAATTTTATTCTTCTCAGCTCACATGGTGATTATGTTGCTACAGTCTGTTTTCATTTTTTAAAGTACGGTGAAGAGTCTAAGTATAACCGTACATGATTCAGTAGACTAAATAGAAGTCCATTAGTGCTAGGTCTTCGATGTAATTTGACGAAGAATTTACTTAATAATATAACTTGAATTTTTTTACAAATGGGATGTTCTTGGGGATGCAAATGATGTGATGTCTACTGTACCTGGTTTTGGTTAGATACAATTTGAAAGATATCATAGGCTAGTCGATCAGAGTTGGCAGAAGAACTTTTTTAGTTACCAAAAATTGATGTTCATGAAATTAAATTTCAATTATTTTGGGCTAAATTGGTAGAACCGTTGACAATTTAAAGAAATGCTGTGTATGAAACACTCACATATTCTCTTGAATATATATGAAAACCAGTAGATGTGCAAGAATTGTTATCTTGAATTTATTGTCAGTATGTTTATTCTCATGGCATGTTAGTTTTTGCAAAATCTGGAAACAGATAATGAATGAGTTTTTTCTGACTTATAAGTGAACACTTAAGAATGATTCTCTTGCCCGTTCACCATTCAGTGTTTCCTTTGCCTTCACCTACCTTAGGACGACGGCAATTTTTCATTCTCATTTCTATCTCGCTTGGGCCCCTTCCTGTGGTGGATGGGTGGATTCACATGTTCGATAGAAATGAGAATGTTACCATGAGCATTCTGTATGAATTGAATAACCCGAAGTTGAAGTTACATCCTTCTTGGAAGATTCTCTGGTGACACTTTTTATTCTGTTGATCTGCTAACTACTGATTTGTGAGGATTGGAGCCTGGTGTGACAAATATTTGGGCTGATTAAGGAATGCTTGGTAGATAATTAAGAAGTGTGGGCGGAATTCCATTTTCTTAGTTTTTCCTGAGTACCGAGCTAATAGATGCAATTCTGACTACAAGGAGTGATATTGGGCTCGATAGTTTTCTATATTTTTATGAGCAAAACTTCTTCTGCATGCTTATTGTTTGTGAATCTAGGTTTCATTTATCTTTGATCTTTCGACTCACTTAAGTAATCTATTGCTCTGGTTTACATTTTCCATGAACTATGGGTTTGACCAAGCTCTCTTTCTTTCCCCTTTGAATATTGGAGACATGCAAATGATGTTTCTAAATGGCAGGTTGATAACCAGTCTGGCTTGACCCTTATATGTCAGTTTTATGATAGTCAGGATGCATCAATATCTTCCAGACAGTCTGCTATCATTTTCTTAAGGTAGTGTCCAAACTTCAAGGCTCGCATTGATGTCCAATGCTTTATTTAGCTCATATCCAGTGAAAGTTGTATACTTTGTGTTTTTTATGATGTTAACATGTAGAATATGGGTCAGAGCTTATAAATGAGGTCCTTCATTATATTGAAATGTGAAAAATGGGTTATCAGAAATATAACAATGATTCAGTAATGATTATTTCGTGAGCATGTTGTAACTTGTAAGCACCTGGGTGACTTCTTTAATGATTGACATCTAAGCACTGACAAACTGATTCATAACATTGCGCTGATTCTAATGATAGGATAAGCAAAACTATAATCTGGAATAGATTCTCTTTGGTGTGAAATGCATAACACAAACAGTTGATGATAATATATCCATTAGGTATAAAAAGCATACTGAAATTTCAGTGGGTGATTAGTTGTAAGACAATAAAGTAAAGGCGTAGTATTACTGCTATCCGAGATACTGTTTTAAAAGGAACCAATCAATTAATAGCTAAATCGCACCCATTTGGAGCTTAATCATTGATATCCATCCAAAGTCCAACTAGGGAGCAGAGAGCCTTTATTTAGAGGATTGTGCTTCACATTTATTTGTCCCGTGTAGGGGTAAAATTTTCTACAATGTTACATGTGGGTTTTGTCTTTCTCCTGTTCTCAGGCACCTATCGTTGGCAAATCAACCACCAGAAGCATCTTTCTTTTCGTTACAACTTGTCCAGAAGACTCTTTCAACTTCCCCACTTCATCTTTCACTTTTAGAAGCTCGAAAATTTGCTTGGAGGACTCGAATTATGTCATCCCAAGGTGAGGTTCCTTGTTTCTCTTCTGAATTAACAGAAGCATGTACCCTGAGCTAACTATTAGTTTGTATATGATTGCTATTGAGATTGTTTGAATGAATTGCTGAGGCTCTTCAGATAATTATTTAACCCCGCACGATAACAGCCTTACGAGTTAGTAAAGCAGAAGTTACTGAAAGTGATTGATTTTCCAAAATGGTAAAATGATGATATTTACAAATTAATTTCTGTGAAAGATTTTAGCAACTTAAATAAGCAAAAATATGCTAGCTAGATGCAGATTAGGGGAATTATAAAATGACTTTATTTTAGAAGTATGTAATTTTTTAAATTCAAATCTGTACTCTTGGACAATTGAAATTGGCTGCGTATTTTGCCTTCTGAAATCTCATGCCAACAACTTTCGGTATATAATGAGAATCATTCCGGTTTTATTTCAGTAACTTATGCTTGATTACTTTTGTAATCCTATTCATTAGGACATTGACTGTATGGAGCTGACGGATTTGTGTTAGATAGAAAGATTCATCAAGATTTGAACCCTTTAAGATGGCATGTAATACATGATTATTGAACAAAATGTTTCAGACCAAATGCGATTTACTGAAAGTACAAGCCGACTCTATATTTGTCCAGAAGTCTATTACCAATTATGGAAAACATGTTTGAGAAAAAAATAGTGGATTGATTAGAAGATCAAGCCAATATAATGACACAATGAAGGGACTGGGAATTATGTTATACTAGTGCAACCACATGTGGTTCAGCTGGTTCTGTTAATCCCATTGACTTGATATAAAGTTTATTGTTTGATAAGATGTATTTTAGAGAAGTATGAAGTATGAGCTGAAGGTACTATTGGAAAAATAATTTAGTACTAATAATGTATTGTTGCAAAAGTCTCAAAAGTTTTTGAGCGGAAAAAGTCTATTACCAGGAAAATCTTCCTTAAGAAGCTTGTTGAATAAATATTCAATTATTATTGAATTTGAATCATCGGAGTTGCTTTATATCAATCCTGTCATTCTTTTTTGTTAGTTTAACGTATTACTTGCTTTGTTGTTACTTGTTTCATTCTACTTATTTTAGTCCTTTTAAATAAACTTCAAAGTTTTTGATTTTCTTGTACATTTATTCATTATGTTCATTATGGTCGCTGTAATTTGTTTAGTGGTGGTGTGATCATGTTGTCAAGACATCTGTTGTCGCATATTTTCCTAGATTACTCATGTGAGTGGAATACATGTTCAAAACTTAAAGATGACTTTCTTATGAATGAAAACATATAAGATTAGAAATTTCTAAGATGTTGTGAAGACGATATATCTGTTCTGAAGAATGCATGATGCTGGCATTTGGTTAGTTTTATTTGGTATTTTGCAGGTGATGGATGGTCTTTAGTTTTCATGGTTTTAACTCCCTTTACTCCACTTCTACAGACTCCAAATATTTTCCTGGCCCCTTTATTGTTGTTGAAATTTCAAAGAACATTGAGGTATGATTATGAATTTACTTCGATATTTGTAATTATATTTTGCTGCATCACTAGAATAAATTTCATCATCTTTGTTTTGTGATATATTAGGATGGCTTGTCGATTATCGTCTCTCCTCTACTGATGATTCACAACGAAACAGATTTCTCCTTAGAGCTGCGTTTTCAAAGGCCTCTGAGTGAGGGAGCTGAATCTGCTTCACTAATATTAAAAGCTGGAGACGTTGTAGATGATACTATGACAGCATTTAGTGCTGTCAACTTGCCTGGCGGTTCAAGAAAAGCATTGACATCTTTAAGTGTTGGTATATTTTTATCTTCATTTCTTCATTTTTTCAGTACATTAAGGAAGAACTAAAGAAAATTGGCTTACTAAATCTGCTTTACAACTAATCAGGGGAAAATATTTGTTCTATGAATCTAATTTGGTGCAAGGGAAGTACGATGTATTGATGATAAAATTATCCATGTTAGGTCAATAGTGTTCTATCTAGTTAGTTATAGATATCTTAGTTTGTCTTTAACAATATATTGAGACTTGCTGTGATTTAGGGAGATATGAAATCATTGATAAATTGTGTTGGTTGAGGACGTCTTCACAGAGTGGTTATTCTTTAGCCTTGAATTTACCATGATTTTGAGTTCCTTTGAAAGCTTAGGTTTCTGGTCGTCAACTATTTTCCAGCAGTTTCAAAGATATTGTTTGTTTAAGTGTGTGATAGCAAACAATGAATTCTTGTTATTAGTTGGTTCCAGAGCTCCTCAGCTTAAGCTTGCTTCTTATGTTATGGACGTGCCCTCTTTTAAATATTATATATATATATATATTATATATATATATATATTCTTTTCCAAGAAAAATTAGATTAAATGGTGGAACTAGTAGTCTAATATGTTGAAATTAGATGCATTCTTTATGAGTTTAGGATTGAAAATTTCCTTCTGAAAAATTGTGGTGAATAAAGGATGGTGTACATACACATTCTCTCAGCACATGTAGTGTCATTTTGTTTTTTTCGCAATTCTTGACATTATTAATCATGACTTCCTGATGTACTACTACTAGCTGCACTTGCGTGAAGGAAATTTTGTTTGGATGATCATGGTTAAGAGATGTTTGTGTTAACGTGATTTTTCATTTATTTTCTGCAGCTGCATGCATCCGGAAGTTTCATTGGATAATTTTTCATGAAATACCAAAACAATAAAAATGATTCTGATTTATTTACATCAAAGCTGCCTTTGATATTTTGTACCAATGAAATGCTTATCAATAGGGTTCTCAACATTTCTTGTTGTTGTGGTCTTATCGTATATAATGTTTATTTTAATTTTAAAAAGTTATTATGTCGATCAATATCAATTTCGTTTTGTCATTCTGTTCTGTGCATGTGCTCTTTTACTACTTTTCACAATGGCAAGACCTTGAAACTCACCTTGTTAAGTTTTTATATGTAGGGAATTATGTATTCTCTTTTAAACCAGACTCTGAAGGCAGTTCGTGCAATCTTGAGAAGTCATCTATAGAGTGGTCAAATGATCTTAAAGGTGGAAAGCCTATGCGCTTATCAGGGCTATTTGACAAATTGAGTTACCAAGTGCGAAAGGCATTTGCTGTTGACTCAACTAGATATTCACTGAGTAGTGCAAGTTGTGCTGTAACATCTGAAGAAGGTTCTGTTTCTAACATATATTTCCTAATACAAACTGTTGGAAAGGCAATACCTGTTATAAAACCAGATAACTTCGGGTATGCACCTGGCAGCAGAACTTCACCAGTTGCAATGCAAGAGCAGAAAGAGATTTTTATTCTTCCAACGATTAGGGTTTCAAATTTATTGCACGCAGATATACGTGTGGGGTTGACTGATAAAGGTATTTGAAATGAAAAGGTATTAAAGCTTTTGTTTGCGGTATGTTTACTTTGAAAGTCTTCACTTTGTTTCAGATCCACAAAGCACTATGAACTACGACAAAACATGGAGCGAAGCAACTATCTCATGTGAATCCGCTGTCAATTTTTATGCTAATCCTGATACTATTTACTTTGTTGTAACTTTAACTTCTTCCGAGTCGAGCTGTAAACCAGTAAATAGTCGTGACTGGGTGAGAAAATTACAAAAGCAAAAAGGAGATATTTCTCATTTGGACATTGAGTTAGACTTTGGTGGCGGAAAGTACTTTGCTATGCTGAGGTTGTCTCGTGGAATCAGAGGCACATTAGAGGTAGTTATCCTTAATCATTCGACATTCATTTCTATCAAATATGAGTTAAGCTTTAGGGCTTGCTCTTCAGGTGGATATCTTTACACCATATGCACTGCAAAATGATACAGATGAGCCACTATTTTGCTTTTCGGCCAACCAGAAGCCTCTATCTAGGTATCACATGTTCTATGGCAGAATATTAAATAAAAAATTGAGAGTCAATTTTATTTCTAACAAGAGACATATATTTGGCAGGGATGATATTGAAAGACTGGATACCAGTATTCCTCCAGACTTGGGATCATATTTACCTCCTCATTCCATCAGATCATGGTTTTCGAAGTAACTATTGATATTCTGTATTTCCTCATATTACATTGTTGCTTAAGCAGCGCTTGGTAGTTTCAATGAAAATAAATTATCAGAATTGTTTTCAGTTAAATTAACACTAAATATGAAACCTCCATCACGAAGTCAGACTAAGTTCTGAAGTAACAGAATGTTCACTATGACAAAAACTGCTGTCCTTTGTTATTTATTTATTATTATTATTTTTTTTGGGGGGGGGGGGGGGGTAAATGAAAAATATAACAGTTGTCTACATCTACAGCAAAACATATGTCTTGCTGGAACCTTTTTTTTGTTATTCTTGGAGTAATTTGATTTATTATTTCATCTTTTGTTCTTTGAGAAGAGATCAGTTATATGAAATCCAAATGGTGGTCAAATAATCCTTATGATTCCTATCTAACTAAATTGACTAAATTTAGTCAATTTATCATAACCATTGACTAAATTGACTAAATTGAGAGTGAAAACATTCTCTTCTATCACTCATGATTCCTATCTAACTAATTATGTTCTCCATATTTTCTTCATGAGACGTGTTATATTTCTCAAGTAAATCATAACCAGAAATTTCTTTCTAGGTCTTACTAATAATATGTTTTAGCAAAACTAAACTTCACTAAAATTTTGAATCAAGAAATCCTGAATTGAATAGTCAATGCTATAAGATTGTAGAACTGTATGGTTCCTATGTAACTTACCTTTTTTACTTTTACCCAATGCTAGATGCAGCAAATTGCAATTCAAGTTGCTAGAGGAGAAAGTGCTAGAGGCTCAGTTGGACTTGGATGTGCTATCAGGCCTTACCGAAATAGACCTTTTATCTGAAGAACTCTTTGGATCAAAAAATATTGTGAGGCTGGCAGTTTCTCTAAGGCCTTCAGTCAACAAACATTCTCATATGGTATCGTTAAAACCGCGTTATGTTGTAAGTAACGAATCAGAAGATGTGATTGCTATCCGCCAATGCTATATGGAGGTATTCTGTAACTGATACAAACTCACTAATAACTATCGTCTTTTGCAAACTCAATTTTGATTGGATATGTTTTCTGTTTTCCTGGAAGGACGTTGAAGACTCGACCAGTGTAGACAGCAAAGAGAGGATAGGCTTAAGGCTGAAGACAGTAACGAGAAAGAACAAAGTTACCAGCATTGTTGAAAAAGTTCTTAGAAAACATACAAAACCTCAAACTGACTCATCATTTTTCATTCAATTCCGACCAAATGAGATGGGACTTTGTTGGTCAGGACCAATATGTGTGGCCTCATTAGGACGTTTTTTCCTGAGATTCCGAAAATCTGTGGAATTTCCAGAATCTCAATCAGATGACATGTCCACCAAAGACAATATTGGTGATTTTGCAGTTGTTCATGTGGTAGAAGAAGCATCTACCATAGTTTTGCATTTCCACAGGCCACCAGCGATAAATCTCCCGTATCGAATAGAGAACTACTTGCGTGATACTCCTTTAACTTATTATCAAAAGGTTTGACGTTTGTTTTCCCATTTTATCATGTGCAGTTCAGTGCACTGTGATTTTTCCATATGCATGTTCTTGTATTTCTAAATAATGTCAAATGCTTGCAGGGGGGTTCATCAGAGCCAGAGACTTTGGGAGCTGGAAGGACTGTTAACTATGTCTGGGATGACCTAACTCTTCCACATAAGTTAGTTGTTCAAATTGATGGTAATTCTCATATTCTTAGTACGAGATAATATATTTTTATTTACTCTTTTGACTTCCATTTGTTTGAGAGTTGTATTCGATGTTCTTTGACTTCTCTAGGAAAGACATGGTATGATGATATTTTTTGTTTCAACATTTTAGTTTTTTACTCCCTCTGCTACGTTTATAACGAGCCATTTTTTTGGCACAAGTTTTTAGGAGAGTTTTAATTAGATATAAAGAGTAGTGTTTAATATTTTAATGGAGATTTTATTATCTTAAAAGTTAAAACTAAAGCATCATAGATCCGTAAACATATATTGATGATTGATCCTAAATAAAAGATCATATCAAGACTTTAATTTGGTATAATCGTAAAGTCGGAGAACAAACGAGCAAGTTATGAAAATTTAAAATTTTGCAATTCAAATTATATTGGAATACGTGCAGAGAGGTGAGTAGACGAGGACTTGGTGGATTAGACTAATAACTTAGTTTAATTAAGATTGATAGAATTTCATCTCATCTAAAAGCTTGAACTTGTAGAGGTGTGAAATCTATTCATTTATATTATGATCCCAATACTCTCCCTCACTTGTGGGCTCAAATTTTATCTCTACCCTTTGGGTAGGAGACTCAACAAGGGCACACATTTAATATGGGTGAAAGAGATTTGAACACAAGACCTCGTGTTAGCCAAAGGCTCTGATACCGTGGTAGAATCCCATCTCATCTAAAAGCTCAAATTTGTAGAAAAGCGTGAAATCTATTCATTTATGTTTGATCTCAATAAAGATTATGCGACTTTAATTTTTTTCATTTTGAGAAATGGCTCATTATCAATGGGACATCACAAAGTGGGAAATGACTCATTATAAATGGGACTGAGGGAGTAGTTTATAGGAGTTTAGGTTGTGTATTATAAAAGCAATTTCATGAGTAATTGATGTGTTGGATGTGTAAAAAGCATGTACGATTGAAGATAGCAGTAACCAATTTCATAGTTGGAGTCATCTCAGTAGAAGTTTGTAAAATATAAGATTGAAAAAACTAAACTATTTATTTTGGGATGAATCATCTTATAAGCTGTCACTCATAGAAGTTGCACCAAAGAGTTCATGTTCTCAGTAAACAATCCCAATCAGAGTTTTGTTAAGATGGAGTCTCTGAAATGGATAGAAACAACTTTTGTTTACAATAGCTCAGTTGCCAGATTTAAACACCTTATATCAGGGTGAACATGGTATTTACACTTTTAGGAATATTTTCAGAGTTCAGACTAAATCACAATTAAAAAGAAATAAGCCATTTCACAAGTATATAAATGTTAGCCTGGCATTTTGGGGCAGAATGGTCATTGAGAAATTCCTAAATTAAATTTACTTACTTTCTTAAGTGAAAAGCAAAATGGCTACTTCACTACTCTCTGCTTACTGCCAAATTATAGAGGCAATGTCTTTGTAAATATCAAATATGGAGGAAAAGGGTTGGTGATGAATCAACATTGTTTCTTTATTTATTTTTTGAAGCTCCTTATTTTTATATGAGGCAGAACTTATGTTTCCAAGTTCTTACCAATGCAATTCAATTGAGGCTGTTTGTGATTTTCTCATTTCCTTCTCCCAGATGTGCATCTATTGCGAGAAATCAACCTGGATAAGGTGCGATCATGGAAATCATTTCACCGGAGCAAGCAAACCAGAGGTCTAGGACTTCATTTGCCACTGGAGAAGAAGCCTGAAGAAATTAAACAAACTAATCACAGCAGGCCAATAGGTTTGGAGAGTGCTAAGGTGGGGTTTGAAGTATATGCAGAAGGTACCTCCAGAGTGTTGAGGATTTGTGAGTTCTCTGATAGTCAAAAGGTGAAAATAGTGTCCAGATCCAGTAAAAAACTGAAGTTGAGAATCTCTTACTTTTCTGTCCACTTGCTGGAGCATGCAAAACAGGTTAATATTCTCCATTGATTTCTTATTTCGACATAATACCTTTGACTAGAGGCCCATTTTTTGTTTTTCTTGAATTTGTTATGCATTAAACCATCTCTAGATTACTATGCTTTTTCTGCGCCAAATCGCAATATCAGCAATAGCTGGTATCTATTATATTATGAGTTAAAGCTCGTGTTATCACATCATATCCAAGATGAAGCATAAATTTTAAAGGCCAATTTTTTCGGTGCCTGAGCCTTAATTTGTTTCATCATATGCCTTAAGTCATTGTTTGTGTTTCATTGGCGCTTCAAACTTTCAGATTTTGTTTCTTGTAACCCGTTATTTTATTTTCTTTTATATCATTAAGCTCTTGTACTTTCTATTGTTTGTATTAAGTAACAAAAATAAGATAATTTACACTTTTCAGAAGTGTAAGAACTTGATAAAACAAAATGTTTGTAGAGTAAAACAAATATTGAAAGTCCATAGACTTATTTAAAGATATAATGTTTAAAGAAACAAAGCTTGAAAGTTTGAGGCCAAGAAATGCATTTTGAAAGAAATAAAATGATAATCATGTTGCCTTTGTGTAGAACTATTCCCAGTATTAAAACTATGATGAAGTGCTCACTCATTTGCATTTGATACTGTGTTACTTTATAAATATATTTTTGAAATTTACTTTGTTTGAGGTGATGGAAAATGTATATTGGTTTTCAGTAAATTTAAATATGAAAACTATCATCACATCCTTGATATTGGTAGTCAAACAAAGTAAACTGTAGAGATGCTTTGATAAGAATAGGTTTGAGGGTACTAAAATATTTTTAATTTACCTAATTTTGGGATTGAATGGCTTATTTTTTAGGGATGCATGTCCTTTTTCTTTGTAAAAAATCATATCAGAATGCTCTTGTACAAGAGTAGAAATTCAATTCTCAAAATGAGTGAACAAAACTAAAATGGAACGAATAGTTTTTCTACCAACTTGACAACGTTCGTAGAAATCGTAGAAGGGTTTGGATGAGCTTGTGCTGCTAGAGCGTTAATAAGGTGACTCTAAAGCCATCATATTTGACCCCTAAGTTTTGTACGAAAGGAGCAAATAAAAACGTCTCCACAAAAATAATAATAATAAATAAAGAAAGAAGAATAAGATTGAAAGAAGGCCAATAGTATTTTTAGGAAAAAGATCAATGACTTTCCCGACTCCCTTGGCTTTTAGAATATCCAGAGCGCTGAATTTTCACCCCCGCTTTTTATTTGTATTCCTAAAAGCTTTCTCATCAAGGTTTGATAATGCCTTCTTTTATGAAATTGTGCATACGTTCATGAATACTCTTCATTAAAGATGTAACAGGATAATGCTTAGTTTGTCGGGCTAAACTGTTCAAGCTGTATGCTTATAGAATTTTATTTATTTATTTCTTTATCTGTATTTTGTTTTTGTTTTTTGGATATTGTTATGGTTTCTAAAGCTTACCTTTGTTTTAAAACTGTTTTTTATAGGAGGTAGATCTAGGTGACCCGTCCAGCTATGCACCGATAGTTGTTATAAGGCTTGAAAGAATTAACTGGGATGCTATAATGACCAATCAGCTAAAGTATAGCCAAATCAGAGTGCAGGTACATGTTTATGCTAATGTCATTATTGAGCTCCCATCTGGTCCAGGCTTCATAAATATATGCTTTGCTGATCATTGTTACTAATAAATGCAGTCGTTAAGTGTGGATGAGAAGTGGGCTGAAGCTCCATTCACTGCAATGCTTCGCAGGCACCAGATGGAGAAGTCTGACACAAATGATTGCGTCCTTCATATTGGATTAGTTCTACTTCCAACGAGTTATAATGTCAGACAAGTGAAGTACCTTTCTATCGTGCTGCAGGTAATGCAATTTCTGGAGTATGAGTGTCATGTGTTTAATCTATTTTCTTTGAGTGGCTTTTGCACAATATCTGTTATTGTCTATTACAACTGTAGCAGAGTCATTTTTTTCATTATGCTCTTTGTCAAAATCCACCATCTTTGCAGCCTCTCGACTTGAACATTGATGAGGACACAATGATGAGAATTGTTCCATTCTGGAGAAAATCTCTCAGTACTTCAAGTACCTCCAGCCAGTACTATTTTGATCATTTTGAGATCCATCCTATAAAGGTCTGATATCCTACTTGGTTGTATTCTTTATTAATTCCCCAGCTTCAGGTTAATGACATCTATGCTAAGTATCCGAATTGTGCTTCACTATGATATTAAAGATTGTAGCAAGCTTTCTTCCTGGGGACTCACGTTATAGCTACACTTCAACTCAAGAGACTCTGAGGTCTTTACTCCATAGTGTTATTAAGGTATGAGAGCAACGGTTTGTTAAATTATTCATTTTCTTCTCTTTCTCTTTCATGGGATTGGTATGTTGTTTTTGGTATTCGATATGGTGCTCCATGACTTTACTTCCTGTCCTTCAGATACCTGCCATCAAAAGAAAAACAGTTGAACTTAATGGTGTCCTTGTAACACATGCTCTGATAACACTGCGTGAATTGACTATAAAGTGCGCTCAGCATTATTCATGGTACAGTGCTACTGCCTTTTGATCTTTGTGGTCCTTCAGTTCTAGCAACTTAGCATCCCTATATCAATTGAATTATATAGGTACTCCATGAGAGCTATCTACATTGCCAAGGGAAGCCCACTGCTTCCTCCAGCTTTTGCTTCGATATTTGATGATCTTGCTTCGTCCTCTCTTGATGTCTTTTTTGATCCTTCAAGTGGGTTGCTAAATGTTCCTGGTGTAACCTTGGGTATTTCCTTCTCTCTTTATGTGCTTGAGATTCCCATATTGATTCTTTTTATTATTGTGTACTTGAGAAACAAGCAAAAATATTTTGAACCAATCATTGTCTGTTTTCATATACATATGGAGAAACTTTTTCTAGTCATCATTTGACTTGGTTTTGATTGCGTAACCCTGCAGTATATTTGGATGTTTATAGCTGATAGAGATTTGATTAATTGTGTTTTCAGTTCTATGTTAACTGCAATTTGACTCTGGCCTGATTCGGAACTTTATGAAACTAGGCACTCTCAAGCTGATCAGTAAAATCATAGATAACAAAGGTTTTTCAGGAACAAAGCGTTACTTTGGTGATCTGGGAAAAACAGTATGTCATTTTCTTCCTAATTTTGAGAACTAGTTGATTTAGTTTTCATTGAAATAAGATTTTAACATGCATCCCGTTTGCAGCTAAAAACGGCCGGGTCTAATGTGTTATTTGCTGCGGTCACTGAAGTTTCAGACTCTATTCTTAAGGGAGCAGAAACAAGTGGTTTTAATGGAATGGTGAGACTAAGTTGTTTCTTTTTGTTTTTCAAATGTAAACTGGGTATCTCTCACTTGACTGTATGAAGCACATGTTTTGTAGGTGAATGGTTTTCACCAAGGAATTCTCAAGTTAGCTATGGAACCATCTGTTCTTGGTGGCGCTTTCATGGAAGGTGGCCCAGATCGAAAAATTAAGCTCGACAGGAGTCCTGGGGTTGATGAGGTTTGTCAAGTAGTAAAAATTTTATCCTCTCCTGGGACTGTATTCTGGCTGTGATGTTTGTTACAAATTATTGTTTTCTTATCAAGTTTACTTTAAACAACGTCGAAGTTCAGTAGGAACTTTGATGTAGATAAGTTTCTTTCTATCTAGGTTGTGTCAGCATCATTTTATAGGAATACTTATAGCTTCAAATACCTGTCCACCATGAAAAAGTATTTAACTACGTTCTGAGTGCTGAATTCTATAATTTACAGTAACAATGCTTTTATGTTAAACTATGCAGCTATACATTGAGGGATATCTTCAAGCAATGTTGGATACGATGTACAAACAAGAATATCTTAGGGTGAGAGTCATTGAAAACCAGGTAATTTCTGCTCGGTAATCTTAGGGGTACGTTCATATCTACTTGGATAATGTATGTGATCATCATGGCTTGTATAATGTTCTTATCCCTCCATAAATTGATCCAGAAATACACCTTGTATGTGACCATTTTCCATTGCTGATTTTCCTTTAGGTTATTCTTAAAAACCTTCCTCCAAGCAGTTCTCTTATCAATGAGATAATGGACAGTGTGAAAGGATTTCTTGCTAGCAAATCACTGTTAAAGGGGAATCCGCAACAGCTTATTCCCTCAAACACATACGAGGAGAGAGGGTAAACTCTGTTTCACTGTGGAATCTCATTCTTTGATATGAGAACACACTTTCACTTCATCCGAAATTCTAATTTTGCATGAAAACGTTAAATTTGAAAGAATTCGGTAAAAAGGATCAATATTAAAATAAGCAAACATGCTGAAAGAACATATATAACCTAATCTCTTGACAGGAATGGAGACTTGGCCCTACTATTCTGACTCTATGCCAGCACCTGTTTGTGAGTTTTATGATTCGTGCACTCCGGAAGCAGTCTGGAAAATTTATCGGAAGAATAAAGTGGAGAGATGCAGAAAAGGCAGATGAAGAGAGAGAAAGCAGTGATGAGCCACAGAAGGTGAAGTTTGTGTGGAAATGGGGATTAGGGAAGTTTGTGTTGTCAGGTTTAGTCGCATATATTGATGGAAGGTTATGTAGAAACATCCCTCATCCTTTAGCAAGAAGAATTGTTAGTGGGTTTTTGTTGAGTTTTTTGGATCAAAGTGAAGAAGAATCAAAAAAGTGATGTATAAATATTCTCTTATTTTGCAATGCACAGTTCATACTTTTAATAGCAGCAGCTTTTGATCTGCTTATCATACCACAGATTACAGAACAGCTTCCGAAGTTTAAGAGCCTATTGGTGTCACTAATGTGGCATTTTAAATTTTGAAATGAGTATTACATCTTCTCTCTTTTGTTTTTTGTGGAATTACGATTTTTTTTGGACTGTAAGTGTCGAGAGTTCGAATTTATCGTTCTAATTATCAAATCCCACTCAAAAGAAAAGAATATTGCAAAGATTCAAAGAAATTAATAAGACAGATTATTTCAAGAAATCTGCAATGGGTAGATAATGAATTACAGGTCTGAGACTACTACTTTATAAATGATATGTTAATTAGATAATTACAGGTCTCAGACTACTACTTTATAAATGATATGTTCATTAGATAACGAAAAAAATTAATAGAATTATTAAATCCTTTAAATAAGGATCTATAAAAATCAAAACTACAAGTACAAAGACTCATTAAAATAAATAAAAATTGTACAGAAAATAAAATAAAAGTAGGACTTATGAATGTATTTGTCAAATGTTATCTAATAAAATCAAATAAAATCAAATCAAATAAAAGGGTTAATGACTCAAAAAATACACGAACTTTGATTTGATATTCATTTTTTCCACATTTTTAAAAAATTCCGTCAAAATAGATGACTTGCTATTTGTCCGATTTTTCCACAAATTTGATTTTTCCCCAATTTAGATCCAACGTGGATCCTACATGGACGCCGGAAGTGTGTCCCCGTTAATTCATTCCGGCAGACCAAACTATGTCATTAAGTAAAACGACATCGTTTTACTTGATTTTTATCCCCAAATAGATATATCTGTAAAGGGTTTAAAAATTGGGGAAGAGAATCGGAATCCCACCTTTGAATATAGACGAATGTCGGAGAAGGCTAGGTTTTGTTGTTTCTAGGGAGTTTGTTATGCAGGAACACGGTCCTAGGGTGGCGAGTGAGATTTGGATAATGTTGCATCAATTTCGTGGCTCTAGTAATCTTCGTTCAAAGGAACTCAAGACCTCAAACCTCAAGAAAAGCAACTAATTCAAATAAGAAATCAGGGGGATTTTCAATTCAATTCGTATATGTATATGATGATTTATCCTTGACTTTCTTCCCTTTTGTGAACTCTTGGTATGAGTAAAAGGACTTCATAATTGTTCATTAGCTGGGTTGAGGAAAACCCTTGTTATATTCAGCAGTAGAGGAGATATGAACTCCAGACCTACGACACTGATCCACTCGGGAAGCAATTTAAGAAAATAATAAGGCAATGTCTTTCCTTGATGCAGATTAAGAATCTAATGAATCGCTTTCGGCCGTGTCTTCAGTCATACTGAGCCAGAGGTGGGTCCGATTCTTGGGGAGTCAAATCTTGGCGACCCAATTTCCCCAGTGCTTCTGCCTCACACATCGGTAGAGGCTGCGGGCTGAGAAAGCCCGAGTAGGGGCTCAACCTTTTATGTTGCTGCTGTTGGTGGAGATCGATGGAATTGAGCTTGGATTTGAAAGATTTGAGAAGGGATGAGGAATAAGTAGAGGGAGAATGAGGATAAAGAAAGTGATTGGAGGAAGGATTCAAACGACATCGTTTACGCTCACTATGATGTTGATTTTTGGACACATCAACAAATCAAATTAAAACAAATGACACGTAGGATCCACGTCATGTTAATTGTCATCGGAGCTCCAAATTATAGAAAAATCGGACAAGTAGCAAATGTTATGTATTTTGACGAAATTTTAAAAGATGTGGCAAAAAATAGAAGTTGGGTCAAAGTTCGTGTATTTTGACGTCATTAACCAAAAATAAAAACCAAAAGAAGCCTTTGATATGGAAATCGCCGAATACGTTTGTGCTGAAATATGACAAAACCAACCTTTTCCAATGGCTTGATTTGGGCGGTTGTAGGCATAATCTAATCTCCCATTGTTTTTCATCATCAAAGAGGTTGCTAAAACATGTAATCGTTGTAGCCATAAGATTTCAAGTTGCGCTGGCATCTAAATCGAGTCATTTCTAAGCGAGATGGATGCAGCTGGCAACCTCCTACTTTCTTGATTTAGAGCTAACATCCATAATCGATACAGGCGAGAGCCCCGGCAAGGTTTACCGATTCATCCATTGCCGGACCGGCCATATTTACATCGTGAAGGAATACCCCTACGATTCCTCCCAGCGCCAACGAGTTCAAATCCTCAAGGAATCGGATCATCCCAACGTCGTCAATGCTACGAGAATTTTCTTCTCCTCGAGCCCTTAGAACGCAGATCTCCCAGCGTGACTAGAGTGTTTGATCTCACCGCTCGCCTACTTATCTTGGGGGTGACTTACCTCCACCAAATGGGATTTCGCACGGAGATATCAAACCCTCAAATATTTCCATCAATCGAAATGGCCAAGTCAAGCTCTTGTATACAAGAAAATCTGGTGCTGCAATTGGAGCCAGTCGCCACGAGTTAGAGTTGGATATTTGCAGAACAATACATCAAAGTTCAAATTACAACATGGCAAATCTGAGGAACCTTAACAACATTTGCAAAAATCTTGAAATTGAAATGTTCAATGCATTTCTGCGGCTGGAGAAACTGAATCTTGAGAATTTCTCTTTCCTTGAAGAAAGGAGTGGAGTCCACGATGGAGATTTCCCCTGCCTTGGCACTATGTCGATAGTGGATTGCCCGAAACTCTATCTTCTTTCGTCTATAAACTCTCTTTAAGATCTAGATATAAGACATTGCACGCAGTTGATTGATTTGCTGAAAGGTTGTATGGGTCGCTCGAATCTCTGACATAAGATGCTGGCCAGGAATAAACAAGAAGTGCCTCAAGAATAGAAATGTTGCTTGGTACAAGATTAGAGACGTACAAATAGATTTGGAAAAAAATGGATTGTGATGAGGCGGGCTTGTCTACTCTGATAATCTTCTTTAATTCTTAACTATAGATTTCGAGATTCCGCATAAATATTATGCATTTTTAGCTTCCTTATTAATGGTGTGATCTCCATACAATATGTGTGCTAATTACAATAAGGTACACTACAAATTGCATCGTCCAGTTTGTGGGTGTTTGTTTTTGTCGTTGGTTAAGTTTGGAGTCTGAACTAGAAGATATTACATTCTCTATAATAATGATAATTATAAATAAGTGAAAATCTCATGTTCATACTTAATTTTGATTGTTCCAATATCTTCATTACTTTTTAAGCTTTCATATTTCTTATGGAAGTAATCCCAATTATTATCCTTTATTTTTATTGTTTCATTAACTACTTTGCTTTATCTGAAGTCCGGAACTATATATACTTTTTTTCTTTCTTGATGGTGGTTTCCATATATACTACTATATAGGCTTCTGGTTCTCTATGCGAATAAATAATTTTTTTTTTTACTTCATTACGAATCACATATATATTTTATTTTATTGGTGATGAAAATAAATTGAAATTCTTTGGATTTTGACTTCTATATTATATATTCAAGGAGAATCTACCGGTATATTAAAAGTTTAAATGGATGCGGCCTAAGGGATTTGAAAAATAAATGGATGTGGCATGTGAGACAATCAAGAACTCACAAAGATTCAAAGTCTTTTAAATAGATCTTTCGGGAGTTTAATGTTCTTACTGTCATTTGGATTGATGAGCTTGAGTGTCCTCAAATTTTTGAACTAGATGCATCCATCTAACACTCTATGATTCTCGCTTGCAAAACTCAAAGCAACATGACGAGTATTTCTATAATAAATGTGAACATCTTCCTTAGGTGGCTCATATCTAACATGCAACATGTTTGGCGCTGAAATCATATGGGTCATGCTGTGAATGAAGTGGTGCATCTTGTAACTGGAGCAGGAGTGGTTAGCTTTTTGGAAAAATAATCTTTGAAATATGTTTTTAAAATAATCCTCGACTATGTCTTCCATCAGCATATTCCCATCACGGAAGCACCAATCCCTCCCTAACCCTTAAAGAAACAAGCTCTTTCATTGTGAACTTATGATCCTCTATGAATGTAGCAGTGTATTTAAAGCACTTTTTGAGGTGTGGCGGCAAACTGAAGTAGCTAAGCAATAAGGCATACATGACATCATAATTCGAATGACGTTAAAATTAATTGACAGGGACGCCCACAACTTCATATCAAACACTCCTAAATTGTCATCATTGTAAACCATTTGAGCTAGAGTGGTTTTTCCAATTCTCCCATGCCGACGATGGGAAAGAACGTCAAATTTATTTGTACTCCCGTCCATTAAGTTCTAAACAATTTCATTCTTCAATTTTTTTAACTCAATCACACTGCCCTCATCCAGATTAATGGAAGTTCCAATGAAAGAATGCCCGAGATTACCATCCAACATTGAAGGAAACCCTATTCTTGACGATTTAGAGAGCAAATTTGTCTCTCTAGCAATGTTCTCCAAATCGCTCTTAATGTGAGTTATTCGATCAGCAATTGACACATCTAAAGATGACAAAATCGAGTCACTTACCTAATTCTCTTCTTTGACCCACAGTACTTTTTTTTCTCAATTCCACTGCAATAACATTCACTACGTCATCGGCAACATAACATAACGCCTCTGTGTCTCATAGCCAAATCCTCCAAGCAACATTCTTGTGAGAGGAGCAGAAACATTTATTTTCAACTTCGTCTACCATGGCCCTCACAATTTCAACTATTATTCGTAGTTTTTGATATTCCATATCTGTAGACATTATTAAAGCATTATGTTCCTCAAGATATTGGACGGCCTTTTCGAATAGCACTTGTAACGGCGCCGATACACTGCCCGATTGGAGAACAACCGGCATAACTGAGGTCGTCATCATATTTTTGCTTTTACAAGTGATGATCAACTGTCACAATAGAATTTTAATTGAAATCAGTGTTTTTCTCACTTAATCTGTCCCACTATGAGAACCTTTGCGAAAAGCTATCGGCCCGGCCCACCTTACTAAACATATAGGCATTTTTTAGTTCTTAAAAAAAAAAAAAAAAAAAACAATTTAATACTAGCATTTTTGTTAAATTGTTTGTATTCATTTTCCTTTTTTTTTTGCATATATATGTCATATTTTGTTTTACAACATCATTATTATTATTATTATTATTATTATTATTATTATTATTATTATTATTATTATTATTATTATTATTATTATTATTATTATTATTATTATTATTATTATTATTTGTTTTTGTAAGAAGTTGCTTAATTAGTTATCTCAATGTATTAGAAATGATAAATTGTTTTTTAATTAAAATTTATAAATTTTAAATTTTATATTGTACCTAAATGTTGTATAAAGACATACTAAAATAGTTTTTAGCCTTGTAAATATGACACACATGTTAGTCTCAAACTTAGTCGAAACACCTTTACCGGGAAATATGCTGATGGAAGACATAGCCGAAGATTATTTCAAAAACCTATTTCAAAGGTCATTTTTCTAGAGGGCCAACCCCGCATGCTCCAATTACAAGATGCATTATTTCATTCACATCATGGCTCGTATGATTTCAGTGCCGAACCTTTTGCATGTTAGTTACGAGTCACCTAAAGAAGATGATCACATTTACTGTATATAAAAATACTCATCATGTTGCTTGAGTTTTGCAAGCGAGCATCATAGTGTAGATGGATGCATCTGGTTCGAAAACTTGAGGACACTCAAGCTCATCCATCCAAATGACGGCAAGAACATTAAACTTCCGAAAGATCTATTAAAAGACCCCTGAATCTTGTGAGTTCTTGATTTGTCTCACATGCCATATCCATTTAAACTTTTAATAAACCGGTAGATTCTTCTTGAATATATAATATAGAAGTCAAAATTCAAGGAATTTTAACTTATTTTCATCACCAATAGAACAAAATATATTTTAATATGTGGTTCGTAATGAAGTGAGGAAAAAAAAAACATTTATTCGCTTAGGGAACCGGAAGCCAAAAATCTTGATCGGCACTTAATTACCTACTCACAAGTGTATGAGATAAATGTAGTAAGGTAGAGAGCAAGGTCAAATACACAAGGACTAATTCGAAATGATGTGATTACTATTACTAAGTCATTCAAACCTATTTAAGCTAAATAATTGATTGAGTTGATTAACTACTATAAGCGATTAAAAAGTACTTAATAAACAATAAAAACGTATATTAAAAAGTTGAAAACTAATGGGGAGAAAATCATCCTAGGAACATAGCATTGATGAATTTGCAAATGAACTAAACTGATTACACAACATATGCTTGAATTCCACTTAGGGTGATAACTAGATAGAGTTAGCCCCCTCCAAGACGACTAATCATATTGATTACGAGTTAGTTTGTTGTCCCCAATCAAAATCTAACCTATAACTCCAAAATGCACCAAAGACTAATTAACCTTCACTTAAATTCTCAACCTCCCGGTGTGTTGAATTTAAATGCCTAGTGATCACATTCGAGTATCGAACATCATCTCCCGATCATTAGCCCAATACAATAGATATGCATAATTGCTAGCTAATCAACTATACAAGCAATTAAACCATGATCACTAAAGAAGAAACAACAATTCAACATAGATTGATAAAACCAAGCTCAATTCATCACAAATCCACCTAGCCAAATCCCTAGGATAAAGAAATTTAGCTAATCATATCCATAAATAGCATATATCCCAAATCATAAGACATCATGATGCAAAAACAAAGAAAAAAAATTGAGAAGTTCAATCTTATTCTTGATCTTGATCTTGATCTTGATCTTGAGTCTTTGATGCTTTCCTTCTAATGATCTTCAATGTTGTTTTCCTCTCCCAATGTGTGAAGTGATGGATGAAGAAGTGTAGAGAATTGGTGTGTAGTATATGTGATTGGTGGCTAGAATGAATCATAACCTAGAAAATGATGACAAATAAGATATTTAGTATTGTATTTGTAGGGGTCAAAATGCAATATTTGAAAGATGGAAATGGGGCAAAAAAGTGAAGAAATCCGGAAAAACTTGGGACGGAGTGTCGCGCGGCGAAGGCAAAAGTTTCTTCTTACACGCGCCTCGGTACCCCCCCCATTCTGTAGTTGGGCGCGCGGCAAAGAAGAAATTTCCTTCTTCCTTCGCTCTTCGCCACTCGCTGAACTTCTTTTGCTCCGTTCTCCCTCATCCGAGTTCCGAATCGACTTCTTTTCTCTCATGTGCGCTTCTCGATCAGACGTCGATATGGGATTTATTTCTTGCCAAAAACTCTCTCAGTTTTCCTACAAAACAAAGTCATACAACCGACGAGTAACCTATTCGACAAAAATATAACAACACACCAAATGAGATACGAACGTGCATTAAACTCACACGAATTTCATTCATCATTTTGCTCCAAAATAACACATAAAAACCATGTTTGTCACCTATATAATATGTATGGAAACCACCATCAAGAAAGGAAAAAAAAAATAGAGTTCCTAACTCTATATAAAGCAAAGTAGTTAATGAAACAATCAAAATTAAGGATATAATAGGGATTACTTCCACAAGCAATACGAAAGCAAAAAAAAGTAATGAAGATATTGGAACAATTCAAATTAGGTATGCACATGAGATTTTCACTTATTTGTAATTGTCATTATATTAGAGAATGGAATATCTTCTAGTTTAGACTCCAAACCAACGATAAAAACAAACACCCTTAAAATCAACTTTCACATGAATGGACTTAACACACATGTTGGACGGTGCAATTTCTAGTCCGTCACTGCAATCAGCACATATAATGTAGGGAGATCACACCATTAATAAGAAGCTAAAATACATAATATTTATGCGGAACTTCGAAATCTACAATTAAGAATAAAAGCAAGTAATCAGAGTAGACAAACCCGCCTCATCGTAAAAGTATTTTTTCCAAATCAATATGTACATTTCTAATCTTGGACCAAGCAACATTTATGTTCTTGAGGTATTTCTCGTTTACTCCTGGGCAACATCTTATGTTCACAGATTCGAGCGAACCAGACAACCCTTCCGGCAAACCAATCAGCTGTGTGTAGTGTCTTATATCTAGATCTCGAAGAGAGTTTATAGATGGAATCAGACGAAGTTTCGGGCAGTCCACTATCGACATAGTGCTAAGGTTGGGGAAATCTCCATCGTGGACTCCACTCCAGTTTTCAAGGAAATGCAAATTCTCAAGATTCAGTTTCTCCAACCGTAGAAATGCATTTGAACATTTCAGTTTCAAGGTTCCAAAAAATCGTGTTAAGGTTACTCAGATTTGCCATGGTGTAATTGGTGAGAACCTTGAGAGAAGGCAACTTTCCAATGGCGAGAAGTGTATCACAGTTTACGCACTCCATCAGAATCATGTTGGAAAGATCAATATAGGATGGGTTGCTCATCAACCTCAAAAGTTTAAATCCACCATAACCTACAACTTTTAAGTCTTTCAGGCCAAAATGTAGTCTTAGGGATTCAAAAATTTCATATGTATCCTTGAACATGCCGCCATCAACACAATGATCTCATCTGAACACTAGCCTGTCAATATACCTCTTATCCCATAGTGCAGCTTCCTTTATTTCCTCTGTGTTGGACACATTTTCAAGCATTGATATAACAAAAGACCATGTAATCTCATTCATATTTTTTAACTCTCCTATGCCACATGCATTTATCTTTCATATTCGAGTTTTAATCTATTCAAAATAGCAATTAAATGTCTAAACTATCATTAATATTTTTATAATTGTGTTTCGGACCATAATTATCAACGACAAAAAACACACTTGGCAAGATAAAAACTTAACAATGACAAGATATTTATCTATGTTTCGATTTTCGGCTTGTCCACGAGTGTTTTTTGCCGCCAAAAATTAAGGTTCAACAACACACAATTGTGAAAATATTTATAGTTTGGACATTTAATTGTTATTTTGTGAAATTGTTTGACAATAAAATTGTAAATTACTCTTATTAGAATTTTGAAATATTCAATTTTAAATAATATATTGTTTGTTGTTGGCTTTGTTTTAATTTATATACTTTTATTTAAAAAATTATGTTTACTTACATTATATATTTAAGTTGGTCCATTTATCAACATTTCTGGCTTCGTCATTGCATAGAGTGGTATTGTTCCATTATGAAAAATATACTACCTCTATCTCACACAAACCAGCTTCCCACACAAACCAGCTTCCGAAGTTGAAATTTTGAAACAGGTTTTTCTTCTCTCTTTTCTTTTTGTGGAATAACGACTTTTTAATCTGAAAGTGTCGATAGTTCAAATTTTAAAATTATGTACGTATAAATAATGGTGAATATCATAATTTAGAATCGACAATATTCCAAACTCCAAATAAAAGAATATTGAAGTTATAAATGATCTGTACTTATAAAATAAGTAATATTTTAAAAAATATGCTTTGTCTATATTATGTCCTCATTGGATGATTAATTAAGGGTGATAATATATATAATATATATATTATATTTATAGAAATACAATACTATTACTCCATCCGTCTCAGTTCAATTGTCTCATAATTGAACTGAGACGGAGAGAGTATTATATTGGAAAAGTTACCTTATTTATCAATTTGGTTAAATTTACGAGGCAACAACTAATCTATCCCCTTAGAAGATAAAAAACTAAAAT